>JAOANR010000001.1:74402662-74728285 GCA_030278955.1 Hygrophila difformis
AAGAAGTGTGTTTTTGATTGGGGTTGGGGAAGATCGATTTTGTATGGGGCATTCGATTTTGAGAAGTTAGGACTGTTAGAGAACTCAGACAGCAGGTAGGAGTTAGCACTGGCAAATTCTCACCATTGTTGGTTTTTCAAGCTTTTAGTGTTCACAGGAATAATTCACTTTCCAAAGGGAACTCGGTCTTTATCTCATTTAATTGCTTCTGTGTGCATTCATGATTTGAGAAATCTGAGCCTTATCTGTATGTCAATGAACATTTGGTTATTATTTTTCTCTGGATAGCTTGGTGTTATTGACTGTCTCGGTTTTGCAAAGCATGAGTGTTTTTGTTGGGTTGATTAGTAGAGAGCATGCTGATATGATTAATTTGACGTTCTTGCTGAGATTTCGAAGCATGTTAGTAGTTTGATCTTATGTTGAGAAAAAAGCATGATCATGTGTTGATGGTTTGCTTTGAGAGTTCATGTTGTTTGCATGCCTCTGTGATCATTTAATGCTGTTTTCCCTGCTGGTACTCTGTTGTGTATATACTGCAATTTGATAAAGTGGGAGTGTGGGTGTGTATATGGCAGTTTCAGTGCACACCACACACTTTTCAGAAAAAGGGATTTTCACAAAAGACAAAAATAGTACTAGGAATTTTGGGTTGACAAATGTGTTTTTGTTCCCAATGGAACTAAAAAGTGTGAGTTAAGTAGCAGTATTTTTGCCACCTCAACTGCTACCTTTTTACAAAAATCCAAAAATGGGACCACACACATCCCACTTTTCATTAAATAAAACCAAGTCAACCTTTTCAAAAACTAAAAAATAGTGTTTGCATTTTCTTGAACGTTTTAACTGTCCAATGACAGTCCAAACAATCCGGAAATAGCGAACCCAATCCGCCATGCCTCCATTGCACACTCCATTTTCGAGCCATCCATTCCACCATCATCATTTCATTTCATTTTCAACAAGTGCCTCGTGCTTGTTTAAAAAATTGGAAAAACAAACTTTTGGGCCCAATGGCCCATTAAAAAAAAAAAAAAAAAAAAAAAAAAAAAGAGTTTTTGGTCCAATGACCACTTTATTTTCATTTCCCCTTTTTTGTTGATTGGACTCAATAATCCAATTAAGATATCTCCTTCTAGGTCCTAAAGCATAAGTACCTCATCTTTGGATCCTTTTAATAAACTCAAGATTGAATCACTTAAATCACATTTCGAGCTTAGCAAAGCTCAAAATGTGAGGATGTTGACTTTCACACCTGAGTAGTCTTTGAAAACTTATAAAAATTTGGATGTATCTAAACACTCTGACTTTTTTTCAGGAATGCATTGGTAGTGCAATCAGGCATCGGGTTACCTGACTGCACGTATGAGGCTGCTGGCAAGCAGGCCTCAATTGATCGAACAGAGATTAAGGACGCAAGAGATGCCATCAAATCAGTTTACAAGGTACCTCTGGACCACACTACGGACGAAAAATTGAAACTTTCTCCGGGATGGGACGTGCATATCCCTCCAGAGGAAAGGTCGATAGTCGCTGCATCGATAGAAAGGGACTACTATCACTTCCTAAAGAAGTTTTGGATAAGGATGATGGGGCATGCCCCTCAAGACGAAAAGACAACTCCTGAAGTTCACCATGAGCGCATCCAATTGAGGTTCAAAGAGCACAGGGCTGTGTGGAATCGGCATGTGGAAAAAGGAACGAAAGATCCAAATATAGCTGACTTTGACATCATCATCCCTAACCAGATCATAGATCCTCAAGTCCGGATGGCCTTCGAACACAAACATATGGATCTAAGTAGGGTTATCAACAGTGGGGCCATCATGATGTATGAAGCATTTCCATTCAAGTGGAATCCGTATCTGTTTGAAGCAAAAGGACCAGTGGAGCAGAGGTGGATTACAGATCTAGCTCGGGCCAAGCATCGAGAGCTGACCTTCAATCTGTACAAACGCCTCAAAAATGCTGAGAAATTTGAACAAAGCCGCAACACCTCACTGTTGAACACAATAAGGAAGATGATCAAGGATGCACGCGATCAATGGGACGACTTGACTACTGTCTGGGGAAAAGGCAATCCAAGTATCACTAAGTCCTTTCTGGAAGAAGGAGTAGTATTACCTGCAGATGAGGTACTTGAAACCATCTTCACACATAGAAGGTATGGACGGTACGGAACGAACAAAGATGATGAATTTCCCCAGCACATAGCAGTATTAAGGGACCAGCTGCAAGTGGATATACGCAAAGGTGGCTGGAAACCCAAAAGGAAAAATGAAAGGCAGTTCAATTTACTATCCAAAACTGAGGCTGGGTTGTATCTCACGTACGATTCGGCAGAAGACATGTCCTACCTAGAAGGAATTCAAAAGGATCTGGTAGGAGGCATGATGAATCAGTACAGGGATTCCTACTGGGAATTGATCATGGAAATGGACAAGTTTGCACTTGAATACTGTAATAGTACGGCTAATGGGAAAAAGGTCTTGCACTACAACAACAATGTTCGGAGTAAGTTCTGCTCCAAGATCAAGAAGGACTGGGAGGACCAACTGGGAAGAATCACTCAAAAGAGTTTCATTGAGGATTATTTACAGCGCGCCGAGAAGCAACTAGGCTACGAGGGTGAACCAAACAGGGAAGAGGACCCAGATGCTGAGATTGATGCTTATTTTTCCACTCCCCCTGAAGCCAACCCACAGCCTACCCAGCCAGCAGTACAAGCTTCGGCTTTGCCACCTAGAGGGCAGACTGACGTGCAAGAAGTTGCTACGTCCGAGCCAGTGGTGCAACAGAAAGCAACCCGGACTCCAACGCAGCCAGCTCAATCTGAAATACCAGCACCTGCCACCACTAAGGCACCCATACATCCCGAGAAAACCTCCACCGCTGTTGTTACATCTGAAGGTCAGCCAGCACCTCAACCGGGAACGAGGAGAAGGTTGATAAAATCTGCTGACAAGGATAAACCAGCAAGAGCCCCGGAAAAGAAAGTGGAAATCAAGGAACCCGAACCAACTGTTAGGAAAGTGGCAGAGCCCACGGATCCTAAGGACAAGGGTAAAAAGCCGATGCCGCCACCACCCCCGAAAAAGAAGCACCAGGTGATATCCGATGCTGAGCTAGCCAGAAAAATGCACAATGATGAACTTGCATTAGCTGGTTTGCTGGATCAAGTAACAGGTGGTTCGGGAGTAGAGAAATTGACTGAGGAAGAACGCTTGGCAATGGAAAAGAAAGCTGCAGAGAAAGAGCAGATCAGAAAGAATATCCAGCAGACCAGGGATGAAGAAACTGCCAGAAAGATGCAGGCTGAGCTGGAAAGCAGGAAATCTGGAGAGGTTGAGCGGGGTGATGAGGAAGATTTCGAACTGAAGATCACTGGTGGAGTCGAAGGAAAGGGATTGAAGATCAAAGAAGAACAACCACCAGGATGGACTGGCCCCTCGATTCGTAGTGCTGAGACACTTCGGAAAGAATTGAGACAGAACATCAACGAACAGATTGAAACGAGAATTGATGCTGGAGAAAAGCCAAATCAAATCAGATATCAGACAGAAGTGGGTCAATTGATTGATCCCCTCGTGGGCACGGCCAGAATTGAAGAATTCATCACTCACGAAGGCCCGTCGCACCAACCTGAACAGTCGGAAGGACCACAAGACTCCATAGATCCGGTAGCACTGGCCAAAACCTTGGAAAAGCAGCCAGGCGACCATCTCATGACCTCTGCGCTTAAAGAAAAGGTTCAAGGAATTTTGACTGAAGCTGCAGATGGGAATGATTCGGAAGAAGAAGCTCGAAAGGAGGAGCAAGAATTCATGAACCAAATGGCGCCTATTTTCCAACGTCCAGTTGGACGAGCTGCAAGAATTGGGGAGGAGGAGGAGGTATCAACTGATGTTGATGACCGTAATTTTCATGTAACTACATCTTCTTTGCCTGTAAATTGTGAACTCAATACGATGAAACATGTAATTAAACAGGTTGAGGAGGAATTCGGAGATGAAACAGCTCATGGAGAGCGAGAGCCAAGTCAGAGGGGAGATGAGGCTGAACCAAGGGATGACCAGCCACAGGAGGGAGACGATCAAACAGACTGGCACACGAGCGACAACGAATCTGTCGGATCCATTCGACCAGTCGAGTTTTGGTCTGAAAATACTGTAAGGCAAAGAATGGGCGTTTCAAAGGAATATGGGAAGAAAAAGCTGAGTGAAGAACAGGTTCAGATCAAGTTCAATGGCAACAAAGAGAATGCAGAAAAGTATAAGAAGTTGCAGAAAATGATAGTGCCAGATAAGGGATTCAGACCCGATGCATTGTCACACCCCACTGTTGAGACGTTCTACAGAAATCAAGAGTGGGGTAACTTCATGCTGCATCATGATGAAGATGGGTTCGTGGAGCTAACGAAGGAATTCTTCTGCAACATCGATGAAGCTGCCAGAACAACATGGATTCGTGGACAAGTGATTAACATTGCACCTGACTGGCTGAATCAGTTCTTCGGGACTCCAGATATCCAAAGTGAATTTCCCCCTGATGAGATCATGACAAAGAGAGCCAAAACGAGTGAATATGCGAAGTATGCAACCTTGGCTAACAGCATGACAAGCGTGACCGTCCCTGGACACACATTCAATGCAAAATGGCTGCGGATACAGTTCATGCCAACTTATGAGTTCTACATGTCCAAGATCCGGCCCAACTCGCATCTGCACACCACATCTGGAAATGTGCTAATGGGATTTGCAAGAATGTGGAGCGGAGCAAAACTAAATATAGGGAGGCATATATTCGAGGTGATGATAACCCGGATAAAGGATAGACAGGTGCTATGCTATCCAAATCTGATTAGGAGAATCTGCATAGCTCAGGGAGTTGATTTGAGCGCTTTTGAGGGTGACACAGTGGTGAAAGTGAACCCACCTATCAGTGTGCCGAGACTCCCCCTGTGTGAGAGTATCAGATACTCCCTCCCCCAACTGTTCGTCAGAGGAGATTCAGACGCTCAATCCTCTTCTATATCGGGTGGGCAGACATCAAGAAAACGAAAGAGACAGCCCAAGACGAAGAAGGGAACACAGAAAACCTGTGCTGATGCAGGACCTTCGAATGTTCAAGAGGAGCCTCCTGCGGACCAAGAACGGACAGAGATTCCAATTCCACCTCCGACTCAACCTCAACCTCAGATGCCTCCTCAAAGCCAGAACGTATCTCAGTTCCCTGCTGATTCCCAAACGATTGAGATGGTGAGCAGAATGAGTCAATCTATGCTCGAGGGAATGAAATCCATGACTGATGCAATTATGGCAAGCTAAGAGGGACAGCAGAAAAGGGCAGAAGAGGAGCGTGAAGAGCGAAGGAGGGAGAGAGAAGAAGAACGCGAAGAGCGTAGGAGAGAAAAGGAAGAGAAACGGAAGGAGAAGCAGGAGAAGGAAAGGAAAGAGGCAGAATTCAGGCAAATGATGATGGAAAGGGAAGAGCGCATACATAGAGAAAGAGTGGAGAGTGAAGAAAAGCAGCGCAAGATGATGGAAACACTGATGCAAGCACTCATCAGTCAACTCCCCAAGCCACCCCCACCTCCATCAGATGTAGCAGAGCCGTCGAATCAGCCAGGAGAGAAAACAGATTGAGCGTGTAATTGTCATTTCAATCGAGCATAATTGTAAATATCATATAAGAGAATTTCATTTCCCTTGTGCAAAATCGTTCTGATTGCAATGAAATCTCTTGTAATTGATATCATTCACTGTTTTAATTTTGGAATTTTGCAGTCCAAACAATTTTATTCTTGAAAAGATGTCTGCACAGTCCAAGATGAATAAGTGACTGTCAGGCCAAAAATATGCTGTTGGCATACTCAGTATGTCAGCAGTGCCTCTTTACTGCTTTCAATTAAACAACCAGCAAAAATATGCATAAAATTGCTCTAAATTCACATGTTGAATTTAGGCTTGTGATTAAATTCTCAAACTTTTAAATTGGGATAATATAATTGAGAATATGCATGACATGAATTCCTGAGGTTTTGAGCTATAAAAATTTAATGATGCGATCAGCTTATTGGGTAATAAATCTGCATGTTAGAGATCTTGATTGAATAAATTGTTAGAATTAAGCTTTGATTAAATTTGAGAATATTGTATGGCATGAATCAACCCAACCTTGTGAGATTTGAGCCATGAGTCACTTTTACTCATTTATTTTCCTTGATGTGTGAATCATTTTGATTAAAGGAAACTAGAACTTGCAACTGGGACCGATTCAAGACCATGCCATATTCCCGAAATCGAGCATATGATCGAGGCACCTAGAAATCCCAAATTTTTGGCCTTCTTTTGAAATCCAAACCCAAAAATATTTTCCCTTTAGGATTAACTACTTTGAGCCTTAAGCCTAATTCTTCTTTGAAGCCCTCTATATTTTTCCTAACCTACGAAAAGACCAAAGAAATTCAGACCCAAGTATGCAAGGATGAATTCTATCAGGCATTAAATTTATGATCATCAATCCATATAAATCGGTATCTCATAAACCGATTCAAAAAAAAAAATAAATAAATAAATAAATAAATTGCAAATGACAATGCAAGATTAGACATAATCTAATGTCATGCAATAGAAAAGAAAATCAAAAAGAAAGAAACAATGATGATCATAAATTTTAAATAAAAATGCCAGGTCATGATAGAATAATTCTTGCCACTTCTTAGCCCAATAATTTCCCTTTCCTACCTAATGTTACAACCGTACGCCCCGTTATAACCCTTAAATAAGACCTCGTGATCTCGATTTGAAGAAATGAGCCGGTGGCGAGTTGATCTGATTGCAAGCATATGGGAGAATTTAATTAAAACTGATTATGAGCGTTCACTGACTGAACCCCAATTGAGAGTGAGTGATCTTTCCGATTCTCTTATAAGTGAGGCTCTGTTTCATTAAGAATATTCATGTCATGCCTTAATTCTAATTTTTAATCTTTGCATCTTTCAAACATGATGTTCATGAAGGATTGATAATGATGTTTGATTTGTAGGCCCGATATAGTGAGCAAGTATCATTTCATTAAACACTGCAATCAAGGGAATTCAATTCTTGTAATTTTTTATTGTCTTATCCCAATCCATAAAGGATGTGATTTATGAAGCCACGAAAATGAATTGAATATGTAGAGTCCGTGTTCTTAGGAACATTGACTCTGACTGCTCGGGGACGATCAGTATTAAATGTGAGGATGTTGATAATGGCCAGAAATGACCATTATTTTCAATCCATTTCCGTGTCTTAAACGGGCATTTGATCGCATTCCGGTCTTACATTAAGTAAGAAAGCAGTCGAATTGGACTAATTTATGCATAATTGTAAAAATAATAAGCTGGTGTGAAAAAGGCATAAATATGTAATTTTATTACATATTTATGTTAGAAAAATCCAAAAACATGAGAAGAAGAAAAGGAAACAAAAAGATGGGAAAAAGATAGAAAAGCCCACAAAAAGAATATTTTCGGCCCATCTGGCCCAATCCAGCAGGCCCAGGAAAACCTTTGGCGCGGAAGCCCTTTGTCGCGATGCATGGTTTCGCGACAAAGGAACGCTCCGCGACCAAGCAAGCTCAAATGAAGAGGAGACCAGCCAAGCCCTTTGTCGCGATGGCCCTTGTCGCGATGCCCTGTTCCGCGACAAAGGTCCATTCCGCGACCAAGATACATTTTTAGAGACACAAGACCCAGTCGAGAAGCTTTGCCACATGCAGTGTGTTCCGCGACCAAACTTGGTGCTCCGAGACAAAGCTGTGATGTGTGTGATGTCTTGAGACACAATGGGCTCAAATCAAGGCCCATGAGCTTAGGGTTTCTCCTCTATAAATATGAGGTGTTTCCTTTGAGCTATGGGTTGGAAGAATTTTAGAGAAAATACTCACTCTTGAAGACAAGTGGGAAGTTCAGTAGTTTAGTTTAGTTTAGGGTAGTTTAGTTAGATTTTCTTTTGTATTATTTAATTTATGCACTAGTTAGAAGTAGTTTACTGCACTTGGGTTAGATAGCCAGTTTTATACCTTGTTCTTGTTCTAAACTTTTGTTTAAGGGTTTGTGGTACCCAAATCATGGGTATGAACAACACCGTTTAATAATATGGGAAAACATTCTCCATTTGTGTCCCAAAATCATGAAATGGGTCTCACACCCCATGGATCTTACTGTTTTCGTTTTCCTTGGGTCATTTGACCCTCGTTTTGCATTTTAATGTCACTGCTTGGTGACTTTTTCTTGGGATAATGTTGCATGCTTACGGGTGATCAAGCTTAGATTAGGGTTTCTTAAGTTTTAAGTATGCTTTATTTCTATTTTGTTCAAGCATGTTCTAGTTAGATTCAAATTCTGTTTTGTTATTTTGAGCTTAGTTTAGCTTTTGAATCTGAAATGGGTGAGATCACACATAATGCATGCCACTGTTCCACTTTACTTTTCTGACATGTGTACTGGACACACCTTTGTCGCGGAACATCTCTTGTCGCGGAACCACGTTCCGCGACAAAATGGCGCTTTGGCGACAAAGGTGCCAAAGAACATTTGTTAACCATCATTTTAAAACCCTTGGTCGCGAAACAACCCTTGGCGCGGAACCACGTTCCGCGACAAAATCCTGATTAGCGACCAAGGACCCAAATGCTTGTGATTTTATTCTGGAAGGGCTTTGTCGCGAAGTAACCTTGTCGCGGAACCACGTTCCGCGCCAAAACCTCTTGTTCCGCGACAAAAATTATGCCTTGTCCAATTTTCAACCTTTTTGTCGCTATGCCCTTGTCGCGGAACCACGTTCCGCGACAAAATTTTCTTTGCTTAGCGACAAAGCAAACCCTAAATTTTCAAAATTCCATTCCTCTTATTTCCCACCCCTTTGTCGTGAAACCTTTGTCGCGGAGCCACGCTCCGCGACACAAATTCTGCATCGCGACAAGGTGGCACCTTTTTGCCAAGTTTTCATTCTTCATCTCACTTCATTAATTAATTGAACCTTTATATTAATATTTTGAGGTTGAGATCCAATGATCTCAACCCAGGATTAATTTAATATAAAGAACTTTGTTCAATTTCCCATTAAAAGATTCTCCTACAAATGATTAAACTCTAATGATCTAAGTATATAATCCGGACTGTAATTAATTAATTAATTATGGAATGAGTGATTATTTAGACATAAAGAGTGATTATGGAATAATTTCCATGCCTTGCATGAGAAACCAATGTCTCTCATGCAAGATGACCCAAAAATATTTTCTTTTATTTATTTTGTCTTCCCGTGTTGTGTGAAACAGCTAATAAGGAATATATCAGATTAATGTTGGCGGGTATTCCCACACGGATAACTAGCTCGTGATCTGTATATTAATTACTAGTTGTTATTTTGCATAGTCCGGATAGTGGTCGGTGGAAGCCTTGGCGGTTCGTCCCTCCGGGATTATAATAGCTGCTCAGCTGACTCCTATCCGGATAAGTTTTCCTTTCTTTATCTTAATTTCAAACCCGAATCTGGAGCTGTAGTAATGATTAGATGGTATTTACCAATGTCATCTAATAATTATTGCAGTGATAGAACATGTGGGTTTTTATCCAAATTCACAGATAGTGGAGTCTAAGATGACAGTGGCAACTGTCATTTAGGGAATTTCACTATCTAATAATCATTCCACCTGAAATGATCAGGACCTGGATAGCAGATGTTTGCAGTCCGGATTATCCTGATTATTTTTGTCATCTTTTTAGCCAAATAAATTCTTCTCATCTCCGGCTATCTCATCTCTGTGTATCAACTTCTGTCTAAACCCACCTTATATTTTGGGTTATTTAATTTTACACTTCTCTATAAATTTATGCATGATATTATTATGTAGATATTGTGGTCAATATTATTTTGGGATCCTTCCCTTGGACATAGAAGTCTTGATTTTAATCAGATGTCTCATATTAAATTTCCAACAAAAATTCATTTATAAATCCGGATCTGAGTAAGGGATAAATTCGACAGTTATGACTAATTCATATCCGACTGGGGGTTGATTTTGGGAAATTAGAAGCAGAGTCAGCGATTAGGTCCCACCTAGACTGAAAGGATCTGTGTTTTAATTGAGAGTCTAGTACCTGATAGGGAATGATTTTCAGATTTATTATTTTCCAAAATTGCTGTTTGTTGGAAATCTTGTATTCAATATTGCACTGGGTCAGATTCCACTTGGATTCCGGTAAGGTGTAATGGATAATACTAGAGGAACAACATCCGGGCCTTGGTTATTTTCTAAGGTAGGGTTGAGTATTCTCTCAACTGCTATTTTCCTCTGTCAAAGCCTATTTTTGAGTCCTGAGTGAGTGCATCCGGAACGAACTAATTTATTAGTTCGTTTCATTAGTTTGTACCTCATAACCACCTGACGGGAAGTGAACACTGCGAGCGGTTCACCGAGAATAGGGAATTCTTGATCCACACCCGGTCATCCTGACTAGGGGCTCTCTTTTACTAACAGGGTCAGACTTTCAAAAACCTCCGAGTGATAGGATTTTAAATGCTTTCTTCATCGCTTTCTTTTAAATGCTTTCGTTAGAGGTCACTCGGTTGTATTGAGAGTTGTGTAACTGCTACTAGGACTGAGAGTTAAGGGATAGTTCAGGGCTTGATTAGAATCTTCGGGTGTGACATGGGGGAATGATAGCGGTACTTGCCACTTCAATAAATGAATTTTCAGGTGTTGCTTGTCCACCACAGATGAATAACATGCCTCCACACGGCCGTGTGAGGGCAGTTGTGAGTCTGTGGTATCTTAGATTTTGCTGTCTTAAGAACATGTAAACTCTTACTGTAAGTACATGTCTGTTAAGGGAACATGGTCTAGAGAGCATGAGAGTTAGCTAACTGAAGGATTATCCCAAACAAAGATCTGTGTAACAAAATGGAAGTTTAATTGTGTTTCATCTGAATCTTGTCCAACCTTTATTCTTTTCTCCCTGTCCCTTCTGTCTCATTTTAAATCTGCTTTCTTAGAATAATCTTAATCGCTTTCTTAGATTAATTTTATTGCTTTCTTAGATTAAATTTAATTCGCTTTCTAGAATAATTTTGCCTGCTTTGTTTTAATTGCTTTCATAACTTAGTTTAAATTCTGTCAAGTAGTTGTTAGTCATTTCACACACTTGAATCGAGTAACCGAGTGGAAAATCTTAATAAATGACGTGGGCCCTGCTTCTATCGCACATCCTCCAGTGAACGATCCGGTCTTACTATAAATTACTGCAATTTTTGACACCGTGCGCTTTCGGGGGCACAGTTTCTTACACACGAGCAATAAAAATATGACTACGTATAAATATATCCCTAATCACAACCCCGCCATCATAAATTGGTTTCATTAAATAAAACCTAAACCAGGATCACGAATTTTCGGAAAATACTCATGTAGTGGGAATCAGTCAAAAGTTTCATGGCAGGAAATCTTATGGCAAGAATTGATGAGAAGTATCATGGCATATTTGCCGGGGATCCTCAGTGTGACAGGCTGAAGGTCAACCTATCCCGGCTATGCCATGAGATTTGTCAACATTTCAAGACAGAGAGGACCACAGCGCCATTTGAAACCAAAGCACCACACTTGAGTAATAAAAAGACTAATAATCTTGATGTATCCCTAAACCCTTTCCCGTGAATCATAACGCTTTTCATTTAATAAATCTAACCTGGTATAATTTTAGAAAATGCTCGTGTTAATGAAACTTGTCAAAAGTTTCACTCTCAATGTGGAAGAAGATTCTGGAGACAGTTCTGAAGATGAGGTAGTCCACCTAATGAAGAAATTGACCAGAGTGCTTCAAGAAAGAAGGAACAAAAGAAAGACTCAAGATCGCAATTCTGATGAGGTTCAGACGACTGACAGACCACCCCGCAGAGATTCTAAAAGAAAAGACAGCAGTAAAAGTGATCGATCAATTCGAAAGGGGAAAAACCATGAGAAGCCTGACAAATTCACTTCTGTGATATGCCATGAATGTGGAGGAACGGGACACTTTAAATCTGAATGTGCCACGGCCAAAAGGAAAGAAATGAAGGCAATGAAAGCATTGCAAGCAACCCTCAGTGATCAAGATGACGATGAAACTTCTGATCAGATCAGTGACACAGAAGAAGTTGTTGCATTTACGTTGAGAGATGCAAGCCCCACTACATTGGAAGGTATAATCAAATCAATATGTTTTTCACCTAATAAAGATGCTTCTGATTCAGGTGACAGTGATGATGAGTACGATCAACTACTTGCTGACTACAATGAGCTTAAAGAAGAATTTGAAGCTGCTGTTCGGGAAAATAAGAAGTTGTTGGGACAACTTGCGGACGTCGGAATTTCCTATGATGAAGAAGTCGAGAAGAATGAAGTAATACAGAATAAAGTAGATTCTTTGAAGAGGCAGAATGATAAGCTTAAAGCTCAAAATTCTGATTTGCAAAAGGAGTTAGATGATTTGAAACTCAAGAACGACGAACTTCAAAAGGTAGTAAAAGGTAAAAGTGCTCTTGATGAAATTCTAACTTCTGGAAAACGTGTTGGAGATCAAACAGGTATAGGTTATATGAAGAAATCAACTCCAAGCAATACCATGTTTGTAAGTGGAGGATACTTGACTTCGCAATACAAGGAGACTGACAAAGTTGATGTTATAACATCGCCCAGACGAAGGCAGGACTGCAGTTATTGTCAACTACCTGGACATTCTGCAAACACATGTATCAGAATAGTAAGAGACTTAATGAATGGTCGAGCTGTTGTTTGGCCATCACAGGAACTTCGAAAAAGGATCAGAGTACAAAGAGTTTGGATTCCAAAGAAGAAATATCTGCCACTGAAAGATGTTGAGACCACAGGAAAACAACAAGCCATATCAACTAAAGAGAATTTCGGACTTATGATTTCAGAGTCGGAAAGGGAAGGTATTGGACCAACCCAGCACAAAGATTGAACCACTTGAGCTTGAGATAAAGATATGTAGCTGTGATGAAGCTGTTACTGAAGTGTTACCATTACTCACAGACTACAGTATCAATGGGTAAACAGATTTCTTTTTCATTGATATATTTTTGAGCTAATGAATTTTTGAATGCTTGTTTTTTTAAGAAGATATTAGGTTATTTCTACGAGAGACACCTATGAGTTTGATGATTCTTCCATCATGGGGGAGATTTGGTGTTGATGTTGATGCACTTTTGGCTGGTTTGTATATTTTCTAGCAGTGCTGACTGCTTGGTAACTATTTCTGAACTACTTAGTTTTATATGCTCTGATATTTCTATCTGCACTGTGATTATGATCTGAATGCGATGGATGTTGTTTCTGATTCGTTTTGATTATTCTGTAACATCCTACTTGTGAATCATATTGTTTTGCTATGATATGATCTCTTATACTCTTTGGACTTAGATAGTTTCAACACCATTTGGTGATGGAATTATCATCTTCACAAAGAGTGGGGGAGATTGTTATTGCCATAACATTTCTCTCTGTGCAGATGATGTAGTTTTATGGTTGTTGAAACTACGACAGAACTACGAACGGAACTATGCGAGCAGTTACTGACAGTTACTGACAGACATGTGCGGCAGTTATCTCTCTCTGTGCGCGTTTTAACCGACTCAGACTGATCTAATTCGCGTCTCTGAGTATATATAGGTGCTTAGACTTTCTGTAAATTAGTTTGGAGTTTATTGAGTTGTAATTTTACACATTCTACACATTTTACACACACTAGTCGGTTATTCTCTCCAAGACTTGATTGTTCTATTCTTTGAGAGAGTTAGGAAAATCCTTGTGGTCTTTCTGCAAATTGAAGATCATTCTATACTCACAAGGTCTGCACTACATTGATTCAACAAGATTTATTTGTTGAGAAAATCTTTCTTCGACACCCGATTGAAGAGGCTTTGCGGAAGCGCTCGATGTTTGAAGGAGATGAATTCAGGAGGACTTCTATGCCAAGATGCCATGGTTCTTGAAGCCTGAACAACCGGAGAATTCAAATTGGACAGGATCGTCCGGAGACTGAGCTGTGGAGGAATCACAACTGCAGTCTGTCTGCAAACAGGGAAGTGTTGCATTAGAGTTTGAATTGGTTGTTTTTGAGTCTTTTAAGTCTAGGTTTTTCTTGAGTATTAGTATAAGTCGCCTGGATTGGAATCCCCCAGACGTAGATCCGTTGGATCGAACTGGGTCACCAAATTCTTGTTCTTGTTTTACGATTTCCGCTGAACACTCTGTGCACACACCACTCGTTATAACGTAGTTCTGACTACCGCTCGACAACACTTTTAATTTCAAGATTTCAGTATTATTTGGGACCAACAGATCCAACTACAAATAAGGTACAATCACCACACTTCCCAAAAACCCACAAATGGCCGACAAGCTAATGCAGTAGAGCATGGGTCGGCTGATACAATTTAACTAATTCTAGATCGAATCATACATCAACCAAAACAATACATCCAAGCTACATCAGACCATGTCATTCTTTAATAGCAGCAGCACCCTCCGTCACATATCGACCTCGTCGTCTTGAGGCAGGTCATAGGGTCATGGGGTCTACCAGTAATGAGCCAAAGGAAAGAGCACAACACAGCAACAAAAAAGGAGCAACATTTCATCCACAGCACAGGTCCACAATTGATGGGCCCCCGTCACAATGATAATCCCATCATCTTGCTACCTCACCACATCTCCTTTGGCAATATGATCCATCCAATTTACTGGGACAATCAAAGGGCAATGACTAGGATACGCTGGAGACAAGGAAAGGGGTCAAGAAGGGATTAGGCAGAATGAGTTAGGGAATTATCAATGTTGAGCACGAAAGACTACCTCATCGAATGTCACAGCACAGAGATACAAAGAATATCCAATCTAATCTACACACTACAATAGCCCTCGGATCTTAAGCTCCATTTACTAAACTTTCTCAATTTGCTATCCTCGTCGAGACAACCCCTCTTTTTCGAAACCACATCTCCTTCCGCTCTACTTTTTTTTTTTTTTTCTTCTTCTGTTTTTTTTCCCACTTGACTATGTTTTTTCTTATATAGATGTTGTATAATCATTAGATAATTTAATTTCATTAATTGCTATAGATAAAGAATACTAAATAAAGTACAGTATGTAACATAAATTTTATGGTTTTATATTTATTTCGTAAATATAATTTCAATATTTGTTATTATTCTTAACCAATACTCTATGAATTGAAATTATAGTTTAAGAAAATATTTTAAATTATTAATAAGTACAATATAGATTGATAATATAATCATAGATTAATAGCAAATATTTGTATTAGATACATTGCAATGCGGCAATAATTTAATGAAATTATATTCATTTTAATTTGTCAATTGATTCATTCACAATGCCAAACAGAATCTTCCTACTTTATTCCATTATCCATATTTCCGCCCATTGGGCGGGGTAATACTAGTATTGAAAGAAGTGAAGTAGGCGGAGGTTGGAAACTTACTTGTTTAGACTTGATTACTGCCCTTTTTTGTATTATTGAAATGAAATATCATTTCCAACGTTTTGATTTGCCATCCGGATTCCAACATGGTTGATTTTTTTTTTTTTAAGAAATAAGGAGCTAGGTTGTGATTAGTAAAAGTAGTAACGAGTAAGATCTAGTGTCATTGATTTGCCATCCATTTTTATTTTGAAGAAAGACGCCAATGAAATATTTATTCGAACCCAATATTTGATGGTATTGTAATGAGAATATGTAATGCAGCTAATTAGGTTTCTTCATGTTTGATATCGGAATATGATATGCATTGAATTTCTTATTTGTAGTTGTGACAATATAATGTAGACGGTAGAAACAAAAAAAATAATAATAATGTAATGCACAAAAGTAGAATATATTTAATGCAATAATCACAACACTTGGAGCCAATTATTAGCAAATGTTGTAGAGGACGGATTCAAACAAAACGACAAGAAAATGAACGTTTTTGGCAATTTTCTGATTAAATCTCTAATTGACTTGGGTTAGTAAATTTATGACGGATTTGCTTTTAATTAGCAAACGAAGCGGACTAATAGGGGCCAAATATTCGAATAGGATGGTGATAATGGCCAAAAATGACCATTATTTTCAATCCATTTCCGTGTCTTAAACGGGCATTTGATCGCATTCCGGTCTTACATTAAGTAAGAAAGCAGTCGAATTGGACTGATTTATGCATAATTGTAAAAATAATAAGCTGGTGTGAAAAAGACATAAATATGTAATTTTATTACATATTTATGTTAGAAAAATCCAAAAACATGAGAAAAAGAAAAGGAAACAAAAAGATGGGAAAAAGATAGAAAAGCCCACAAAAAGAATATTTTCGGCCCATCTGCCCAATCCAGCAGGCCCAGGAAGACTGTTGTCGCGGAATCCCCTTGGCGCGATGCATGATTCCGCGACAAAGGAACACTCCGCGACCAAGTGGCGCAGATGAAGAAGAGACCAGCCGAAGCCCCTTGGCGCGATACCTTTGTCGCGATGTGCTGTTCCGCGACCAAGGTATATTTTTAGAGACACAAGACCCAGTCGAGAAGCTTTACCACATGCAGTGTGTTCCGCGACCAAACTTGGTGCTCCGAGACAAAGCTGTGATGTGTGTGATGTCTTAAGACACAATGGGCTCAAATCAAGGCCCATGAGCTTAGGGTTTCCCCTCTATAAATATGAGGTGTTTCCTTTGAGCTGAAGGTTGGAAGAATTTTAGAAAAACTACATCTTCTTGAAGACAAGTTGGGAAGTTCAGTAGTTTAGTGTAGTTTAGGGTAGTTTAGTTAGGTTTTCTTTTGTATTATTTAATTTATGCACTAGTAGATATAGTTTACTGCACTTTGGTTAGATAGCCAGTTTTTATACCTTGTTTTGGTTCTAAACTTTTGTTTAAGGGTTTGTGGTACTCAAACCATGAGTATGAACAACACCATTTAATAAAATGGGAAAACATTCTTCATTTGTGTCCCAAAATCATGAAATGGGTCTCACACCCCATGGATCTTTACTGTTTTCATCTTCCTTGGGTCATTTGACCCTTGTTTTTGCATTTTAATGTCACTACTTGGTGACTTTCTCTTGGGATATTGTTGCATGTTTATGGATGATCAAGCCTAGATTAGGGTTTCTTAAGTTTTAAATTTGCTTTATTTCCATTTTGTGCAAGCATGTTCTAACTAAATTCAAATTCTGTCTTGTTATTTTGAGCTTAGTTTAGCTTTTGAATCTGAAATGGGTGAGATCACACATAATGCATGCCACTGTTCCACTTTACTTTTCTGACATGTGTCCTGGACACACCTTTGTCGCGGAATAACTCTTGTCGCGGAACCACGTTCCGCGACAAAATGGTGCTTTGGCGACAAAGGTGCCAAAGAACATTTGTTGGCCATTATTTTTAAAACCCTTGGGCGCGAAACACTCCTTGGCGCGGAACCACGTTCCGCGACAAAATCTTGATTAGCGACCAAGGACCCAAATACTTGTGATTTTATTCTGGAAGGGCTTTGTCGCGAAGCAACCTTGTCGCGGAACCACGTTCCGCGCCAAACTTCTTGTTCCGCGACAGGAATTATGTCTTGTCCAACTTTCTACCTTTTTGTCGCTATGACCTTGTCGCGGAACCACGTTCCGCGACAAAATTTTCTTTACTTAGCGACAAAACAAACCCTAAACTTTCAAAATTCCATATCTCTTATTGCCCACCCCTTTGTCGCGAAAACTTTGTCGCGGAGCCACGCTCCGCGACACGAACCTTGTATCGCGACAAGGTGGCACCTTTTGCCAAATTCTCATTCTTCATCTCATTCCATTAATTAATTGAACCTTTGTATTAATATTTTGAGGTTGAAATCCAATGATCTCAACCCATGATTAATTTGATATAAAGAACTTTGTTCAATTTCCCATTAAAAGATTCTTCTACAAATGATTAAACTCTAATGATCTAAGCATATAATCCGGACTGTAATTAATTAATTAATTATGGAATGAGTGATTATTTAGACATGAAGGGTGATTATGGATTCATCTCCATATCTCGCATGAGAAACCAATGTCTCTCATGCAAGATGACCCAAAAAACATTTTTCTTTCATTTATTTTGTCTTTTCCGTGATGTGTGCAACACTAATAAGGAATATATCAGATTAATGTTGGCGGGTATTCCCACACGGATAACTAGCTCGTATTCTGTATACTAATTATTAGATGTTATTTTGCATGGTCCGGATAGTGGCCGGTGGAAGCCTTGGCGGTTCGTCCATCCGGGATTATAATAGCTGCTTAGCTGACTCCTATCCGGATACAGTTTCTTTGTCTTTATCTTAATTTCAAACCCGAATTTTGAGCTGTAATAGTATCAAATGATGTCGATCAACATTGCTTGAATAGTATTACAGTAAGAAAACATGTAGGTTTTTCTCTGATTCACAGATAGTAGGGGTCTTGATGATAGCGATCACTGTTGTTAAGATTATTCTGCTATCTAAAATCGTTCCATCTGGAATAATTGGGAACTGGGTAGCAGATGTTTGCAGTCCAGATCACCCCAGTTGTTTCTGGCACTCTCTTTAGCCAAAATTCTTCTCATCTCCGGCTATTTCATCTCTGTGTTTCACATTCTGTCTAAACCCACCTTATATTTTGGGTTATCTTATTTTACCCTTCTCTATAAATTTATGCATGATATTATTATGTAGATATTGTGGTCGATATTATTTTGGGATCCTTCCCTTGGACATAGAAGTCTTGATTTTAATCAGATGTTTCATAATAAATTTCCCACAAAAATTCCTTTATAAAATCCGGATCTGAGTAAGGGATAAATTCGACAGTTATGATTAATTCACATCCGACTGGGGGTTGATTTTGGGAAACTAGAAGCAGAGTCAGCGATTAGGTCTCACCTAGACTGAAAGGGTCTGTGTTCTTATTGAGAGTCTAGTACCTGATAGGGAATGATTTTCAGATTTATTATTTTCCAAAATTGCTGTTTGTTGGAAATCTTGTATTAAATATTACACTGGGTCAGATTCCACTTGGATTACGCTAAGGTGTGACAGGTAATACTAGAGGAACAACACTCAGGCCTTGGTTATTTTCTAAGGTAGGGTTGAGTATTCTTTCAACTGCTATCTTCTTCTGCCAAAGCCTATTTTTGAGTCCTGAGTGAGTGCATCCGGAACGAACTAATTTATTAGTTCGTTTCATTAGTTTGTATCTCATAACCACTCGACGGGAAGTGAACACTACGAGCGGTTCACCGAGAATAGGGAATTCTTGATCCACATCCAGTCATTCTGACTGGGGGCTTTCTTTTACTACCAGAGTCAAACTTTCAGAAACCTCCGAGTGATAGGATTTTAAATGCTTTCTTTACTGCTTTCTTTTAACTGCTTTCTTTAGAGGTCACTCGGTTGTATTGAGAGTTGTGTAACTGCTACTAGGACTGAGAGCTAAGGGATAGTTTAGGGCTTAATTAGAATCTTTGGGTGTGACATGGGGGAATGATAACGGTACTTGACACTTCAATAAATGATTTGTCAGGTGTTGCTTGTCCACCACAGATAATTAACACACCTTAGCAATGCATTGCAAGGGTGGTTATGCGTCTGTGGTATCTTAGAATTTATTTTCTTAAGAGCATGTAAACTCTTACTGTAAGTACCTGTCTGTTAAAGGGAACATGGTATAGAGAGCATGAGAATTAGCTAACTGAACGGATTATCCCAAACTAAGATCTGTGTAACAAAATGGAAGTTTAACTATGTTTCATCTGAATCTTGTCCAATCTTTATTATTTTCTTCCTGTCCCTTCTGTCATAACTTTAACCGCTTTCTTAGAATAATTTTATTGCTTTCTTATATTAAATTTAATTCGCTTTCTAGAATACCTTTATCTGCTTTATTTAATTGCTTTCTCAATCTGATTTAGATTCTGTCAAGTAGTTGTTAGTCAAATCACACACTTGATGCGAGTAACCGAGTGGAAAATCTTAGTAAATGACGTGGGCCCTGCTTCTATCGCACATCCTCCAGTGAACGATCCGGTCTTACTATAAATTACTGCAATTTTTGACACCGTGCGCTTTCGGGAGCACAGTTTCTTAACTACGAGCAATAAAAACATGACTACATATAAATATATCCCTAATCACAACACCGCCATCATAAATTGGTTTCATTAAATAAAACCTAAACCAGGATCATGAATTTTCAGAAAACACTCATGTAGTGGGAATTAGTCAAAAGTTTCATGGCAGGAAATCTTATGGCAAGAATTGATGAGAAGTATCATGGCATATTTGCCGGGGATCCTCAGTGTGACAGGCTGAAGATCAACTTATCCCGGCTATGCCATGAGATTTGTCAGCATTTCATGACCGAGAGGACCACAGCGCCATTTGAAACCAAAGCACCATACTTGAGTAACAAAAAGAATAATAATCTTGATATATCCCTAAACCCTTTCCCGTGAATCATAACTCTTTTCATGTAATAAAATCTAACCTGGTATATTTTAGCAAAAGCTCGAGTTAACGAAACTTGTCAAAAGTTTCATGGCGCCGTTTCCGGGGAGGATGCAGCGTCATTTATTAAGAGGATTACACTCCTGATTACTCCTAGATTAGCTTAGATTAGTCTAGTTTAATGTAATATATTTAATTCAGAACAGAAAAAGTACCCTCAAGATTAATTGAACATTTAGAGTACCAAGACTCTAAATGTGAGGATGTTGAACTGAGGAGAAAACCTAACCTAATGGGTATTTATCTGTCTTGCAGGAAATTCGGAACCAACCAAAAAGAAGAAGCAGAAAAAGCAAGGAAAACCAGGTTCTTGGTTGGGAAAATTCCACAAATCTGAGAAATTATTTTCGGAATTTAAAGAAATTTAAGATCCGGAATAAATCTTGCAGATAAATGGAACTGACCCAACCTAATTTTATGCAAGTAGATTATTTTAAATAATGGCCCAATGATTTGAATTTACTTGGACTGAATTCATTCAGGTCCAACTCAAATAAAACGGACGCAGGCCCAATATCACACTCGGGCCCAATCCGTTGAAAATTTGAAAATTCAAAAAGTTTGTCGCGGACTGACCATTTTGTCGCGGAACAACGTTTCGCGACCAGGTGCAATTCCGCGACAAAATCTCACTCATCTCCGAACCATTGTTGTCTTTGTCGCGGAGTGATCATTTTGTCGCGATGCTCAGCATCGCGCCCATGTGCAAACTCCGCGACAAAGTTATACTCATCCCTAAACTCCGCCTGTCCTTGTCGCGGAACATTTTGTCGCGGAGCATGACTCCGCGACAGAGTTCCTATTCCGCGACACGGACACACCACTCCATTCCTTCTCGCCATTTTGTCGCGGTACACTTTGTCGCGGTGCGTGACTCCGCGACAAAGTCCCACACTCCGCGACACCTCTAATGTCGCTGAGCCTGGTCGCGTAATCCTGTTCCGCGACCATGGGCTAGGGTTCCGCGACCGGCCCATTACTATTTAAACCTCTCCGCCTCCCTCTTCTTCCCCACGCATTCGGACTTAGAAAATTTTCGAAAAACCTCCCATATTCGAAACCTCTCCCGAAGTACACCACTGTGTTCTTCGCACCTCTCGAACGCCAAACCCAAGGGAAACTCTGCCCAAATTTTCACAACCCTTATGGAGCCATCAGAACCCTCGTCATCATCTCCTCAGAAGACCGAGCCATGGTAACCTCTCTCCCACGCATTTCGCGAGTTAGCGCAGGCCCCTGTTTTTGTGATTTTCGTTCTTTTTGTTTCATTGTGTGTAAATAGGCTTCTGTTTCATTCTTTTGTGGAGTCTCGAGTTCGATTTTAGTGGTTCTGTGTATTGGGCATGTTTGGACTGTGATTCCCTGTGATTCCCTGTTTTTATCGTTAATGGCCGAATGTGGTGTTGGGGTTTGGTACTTTGGTTGGTTGATGGAGGGGCACAGATAGAAGTGTTAGGGGTTGTGGAAATTTTGATTTCATGAAGGTTAGGGTTTGGCAGTGGTAGATTCCGCCATGGTTGTGGGTTTTGAGTTTTGAGATTCTTTTGCTTTTGTTTGTTCTAGACTATTTTGCTCATGTTTCGTCTGCTTAATCTTGATTCCTCCTGGATTGTTGGAAATTCTTGAAAAAGTGAGAGTTGATGAACATAGGAATACTGCATGAGTATTAATATGCTGTTGATTTTCTTGATTATAGAGCATGAATGACCTTGTGGTTTTTGAATATGTGAGGGATGAAAATGCTTTTAGTCCCATGTTTTGGCTCGAGTAGAGGCATGATCTTGTGTTTTTAACTTGCTGTGTTCTTAAGTATTGCATGCTAAGATGATCATTTAATGCCGTTTCCTGTTTTGTTGTATCTGTGTTTGTGTGCAGCAAATTGAGGAAAGTGAGTGTTTGTATTGTTTTTGGCATGTTAGTGCACACCAATTCCATTTCAGCAGTGCACTTTTCACTAAAAGACAAAAATAGTACTAGGAATTTTGGTTGACATTGTGTTTTTGTTCCCAATGGAACTAAAGAGTGTGAGTTAAGTAGCAGTATTTTGCCACCTCAACTGCTACCTTTTTACAAAAATCCAAAAATGGGACCACACACATCCCACTTTTCATTAAATAAAATCAAGTCAACCTTTTCAAAAATTAAAAATAGTGTTTGCATTTTCTTGAACGTTTTAACTGTCCAATGACAGTCCAAACAATCCGGAAATAGCGAATCCATCCCGCCACGCCTCCACTGCTCATTCCATTTTCGAGCCATCCGCTCCATCATCATCATCTTATTCCATTTTCAACAAGTGCCTCGAGCTTGTTTAATAAAATTGGAAAAACAAATTTTTGGGCCCAATGGTCCACTAAAAAGGAATTTTTGGTCCAATGACCACTTCACTTTTATTTTTATTTTTTTTTTTATTCCTCCCTTTTGATTGGACTCAATAGTCCAATTAAGTTATCTCCTTCTAGGTCCTAAAAGGATAATACCTTACAATTGGATCCTTTAATAAACTCAGATTAAATCACTTAAATCACATTTCGAGCTTAGCAAAGCTCAAAATGTGAGGATGTTGGTTTTCACACCTGAGTAGTCTTTGAAAACTCATAAAATTGTTGGATGCATCTAAGCACTTTGCCCTTTTTCAGGAACGCATTGGTAGTGCACTCAGGCATCGGATTGCCTGACTGCACATATGAGGAAGCTGGCAACCAGGCCTCAATTGATCGAACAGAGATTAAGGACACAAGAGAGGCCATCAAATCAGTTTATAAGGTGCCTCTGGACCACACTACGGACGAAAAGTTGAAACTGTCTCCGGGATGGGATGTGCATATCCCTCCACAGGAAAGGTCAATAGTCGCTGCATCGATAGAAAGGGACTACTACCACTTCCTGAAGAAGTTTTGGGTAAGGATGATGGGGTATGCCCCCCAAGACGAAAAGACAACTCCTGAGGTCCATCATGAGCGCATCCAATTGAGGTTCAGAGAGCACAGGGCTGTATGGAATCGGCATGTGGAGAAGGGAACAAAAGATCCAAATATAGCTGACTTCGACATCATCATTCCCAACCAGATCGTGGATCCTCAAGTTCGGATGGCCTTCGAACACAAATACATGGATATAAGTAGGGTTATCAACAGTGGGGCCATCATGATGTATGAAGCATTTCCATTTAAATGGAACCCGTATCTGTTCGAAGCAAAAGGACCAGTGGAGCAGAGGTGGATTACAGATCTAGCTCGGGCCAGGCATCGAGAGCTGACCTTCAACCTGTACAGACGCCTCAAAAATGCGGAGAAGTTTGAGCAAAGCCGCAACACCTCACTGTTGAACACCATGAGGAAGATGATCAAGGATGCACGCGAACAATGGGACGACCTGACTACTGTCTGGGGAAAAGGCAATCCAAGTATCACTGGGTCCTTTCTGGAAGAAGGAGTAGTACTACCTGCAGATGAGGTACTTGAAACCATCTTCACACACAGAAAGTATGGACAGTACGGGACAAACAAAGATGATGAATTTCCCCAGCATATAGCAGTACTAAGGGATCAGCTACAAGTGGATATACGCAAAGGTGGCTGGAAACCCAAAAGGAAAAATGAAAGGCAGTTCAATTTGCTATCAAAAGCTGAGGCTGGGATGTACCTCACGTACGATTCGGCAGAAGACATGTCCTACCTGGAAGGGATTCAAAAGGATCTGGTAGGGGGCATGATAGATCAATACAGAGACTCCTACTGGGAATTGATCATGGAGATGGACAAGTTTGCACTGGAATACTGCAACAGCACTGCTAATGGAAAGAAGGTCTTGCACTATAACAACAATGTTCGGAGTAAGTTCTGCTCCAAGATCAAGAAGGACTGGGAAGACCAACTGAGGAGAATCTCTCAAAGGAGTTTTATTGAGGATTATTTGCAGCGCGCCGAGAAGCAACTAGGCTACGAGGGTGAACCGAACAGGGAAGAGGATCCTGACGCTGAAATTGATGCACACTTCTCCACTCCCCCTGAGGCCAACCCACAGCCTACCCAGCCAGCAATTCAAGCTTCAGCTTTGCCGCCTAGAGGGCAAACTGAAGTACAAAAAGTTGTTACGTCCGAGCCAGTGGTGCAGTCAGCTCAGACTGAAACGACAACGTCTGTTGTAGCACCTGCCACCACTAAGGCACCCACACAGCCCGAGAAACCCTCCACTGCTGCTGTTACATCTGAAGGTCAACCGGGAACGAGGAGAAGGTTGATAAAGTCCGCTGATAAGGATAAGCCATCAAGGGCTCCGGAAAAGAAAGTGGAAATCAAGGAACCGGAACCAACTGTTAGGAAAGTGGCAGAGCCCATGGATCCTAGGGACAAAGGTAAACAGCCAATGCCGCCGCCACCCCCGAAAAAGAAGCACCAGGTGATATCCGATGCTGAGCTAGCCATGAAGATGTACAATGAAGAGCTTGCATCAGCTGGTTTGCTGGATCAAGTAACAGGTGGTTCGGGAATAGAAAAATTGACTGAGGAAGAACGCCTGGAAATGGAAAAGAAAGCTGCAGAGGAAGAGCAGATCCGAAAGAATATCCAGCAGACAAAGGATGAAGAAACTGCCAGGAAGATGCAGGCTGAGCTGGAAAGCAGGAAATCTGCAGAGGTTGAGCGGGGTAATGAGGAGGACTGTGAGCTGAAGATCACTGGAGAAGTGCAAGGGCGAGGTTTGAAAATCAAAGAAGAACAACCTCCTGCATGGACTGGCCCCACTGCACATGATGCTGAAACCATCCGAGGGGATATAAGGAAGAGGCTTAATGAACAGATCGAAACAAGAATCGATGCTGGAGAAAAGCCACATCAAATCAAATATCAGACAAAAGTAGGTCAAGTGATCGATCCTCTCGTGGGCACAGCCAGAATTGAAGAATTCATCACGCAAGGAAGCCCGTCGCACCAACCGGAACAGTCAGAAGGACCACAAGACTCCATAGATCCGGTAGCACTGGCCAAAACCTTGGAAAAGCAGCCAGACGACCCTCTCATGACCTCTGCACTTAAAGAAAAGGTTCAAGGAATTCTGACTGAAGCTGCAGATGGGAATGATTCGGAAGAAGAAGCTCGGCAGGAGGAACAAGAATTCATGAATCAAATGGCGCCTATTCTCCAACGTCCAGTTGGACGAGCTGCAAGAGTTAGGGAGGAGGAGGAGGTATCAACTGATGTTGATGACCGTAATTTTCATGTAACTGCATCTTCTTCACCTGTAAACTGTGAACTCAATACGATGAAACATGTAATTAAACAGGTTGAGGAGGCAGTCGGAGATGAAGCAGCCCATGGAGAGCGAGAGCCGAGTCAGAGGGGAGATGAGGCTGAACCAAGGAATGACCAGCCACAGGAGGGAGACGAGCAAACCGACTGGCATTCGAGTGACGACGAGTCCGTCGGATCCATTCGACCAGTCGAGTTTTGGTCTGAAAACACTGTGAGGCAAAGAATGGGCGTCTCAAAAGAATATGGGAAGAAAAAGCTCAGCGAAGAACAGATCCAGATCAAGTTCAATGGCAGCAAAGAGAATGCAGAGAAGTATAAGAAGTTGCAGAAGATGATAGTGCCAGACAAAGGGTTCAGACCTGATGTGTTGTCACACCCCACTGTTGAAACTTTCTACAGAAATCAAGAGTGGGGTAACTTCATGCTGCATCATGACGAAGATGGCTTCGTGGAGCTGACAAAAGAATTCTTCTGCAACATCGATGAAGCTGCCAGAACAACATGGATCCGGGGACAAGTGATCAACATTGCACCTGATTGGCTGAACCAGTTCTTCGGAACTCCAGAGATTCAAAGCGAATTTCCCCCTGGTGAAATCATGACAAAAAGAGCCAAAACGACTGAATATGCGAAGTATGCTACACTGGCTAACAGCATGACAAGTGTGACCGCCCCTGGACACACATTCAACGCAAAATGGCTGCGGATACAATTCATGCCAACCTACGAGTTCTACATGTCCAAGATCCGGCCCAACTCGCATCCGCACACCACATCTGGAAATGTGCTAATGGGATTTGCAAGAATGTGGAGCGGAGCAAAACTTAATGTAGGGAGGCATGTATTTGAGGTGATGATAACCCGCATAAAGGATAGACAGGTGCTGTGTTATCCGAATCTGATTAGGAGAATCTGCATAGCTCAGGGAGTTGATTTGAGCGCTTTTGAGGGCGACACAGTGGTGAAAGTGAACCCACCTATCAGTGTGCCAAGACTTCCTTTATGTGAGAGCATCAAGTATTCCCTTCCCCAACTGTCCGTCAGAGGAGATTCAGACGCTCAATCCTCCTTCATATCGGGTGAGCAGGCATCAAGGAAGCGAAAGAGGCAGCCAAAGACAAAGAAGGGAACACAAAACACCTGTGCTGATGCAGGACCTTCGAATGTTCGAGAGGAGCCTCCTGCGGACCAAGAACGGACTGAGATTCCAATCCCACCTCCGACTCAACCTCAACCTCAGATGCCTCCTCAAAGCCAAAATGTATCTCAATTCCCTGCTGATTCCCAAACGATTGAGATGGTGAGCAGAATGAGTCAGTCTATGCTCGAGGGAATGAAATCCATGACTGATGTAATTTTGGCAAGCCAAGAGGGACAGCAGAAAAGGGCAGAAGAGGAGCGTGAAGAGCGAAGGAGGGAGAGAGAAGAGGAACGCGAGGAGCGTAGGAGAGAAAAGGAAGAGAAACGGAGAGAGAAGTTGGAGAAGGAAAGGAGAGACGAGGAATTCAGAATGATGATGCTGGAAAAAGAAGAGAAGAATCGAAAAATGGTGGAATCACTGATCCTTAGCCAAAATCAGCTCCTGCAAACCTTACTTAAGAAGATCCCTGATGAAGCTGGCTCCTCCAAGAAATCAGACGAGAAGAAAGATGGCGATCCCTGACTCCTTCATTTCTGAGCTTAATTGTAAATATCATATAAGAGAATTTCAATTCATCCATGCAAGATAGATTTGATTGCAAATGAAATCTCTTGTAATTGATATAATTACTGCTTTCAGTTTGGGATTTTGCAGCCCCAACAACAATCTTTGTTTTTATTTTGATCTTTTATTTCTGAAAAGATGTCTGAACAGTCCGAGATGAATAAGCGACTGTCAGGCCAAAAATATGCTGTTGACATACTCAGTATGTCAGCAGTGCCTCTTTACTGCTTTCAATTAAATAACCAGCAAAAATATGCATAAACTCGCTCTAAATTCACATGTTGAATTTAGGCTTAGGATTAAATTTCCAAACTTTTAAATTGGGATAATATAATTGAAGACATGCATGACATGAACTCCTGAGGTTTTGAGCTATAAAAATTTAATGATGCGATCAGCTTATTGGGTAATAAATCTGCATGTTAGAGATTTTGATTGAATAGATTGTTAGAATTAAGCCTTGATTAAATTTGAGAATATTGTATGACATGAATCAACCCAACCTTATGAGATTTGAGCCATGAGTCACTTTTACTCATTCTTTTTCTTTGATGAGTGAATCATTTTGATTAAAGGAAACCAGAACTTGCAATTGGGACCGATTCAAGACCATGCCATATTCTAAAAATCGAGAATATGATCGAGGCACCTAGAAAACCAAAATTTTGGCCTTCTTTTGAATTCTAAACCCAAAAATATTTTCCCCTTAGGATTAACCACTTTGAGCCTTAAGCCTAATTTTTCTTTGAAACCTACTATATTATTCCTAGCCTTCAAAAAGACCAAAAAAAAAAAAAATTCAAACCCAAGTGTGTAAGAATGAATTTTATCAAAGGCATTAAATTTATGATCATCATGAAAACTATAAATCGGGATTCTATAAACCGATTCAAAAAAAAAAAAAAAAAAAAAAAAAGAGAGAGAGAGTTGAGATCCATTCAACATAAATAAATTGCAATTGACAAAGCAAATTAGACATAGTCTAATGTCATGCAATAGAAAAAGAAAAGCACAAAAGAAAGAAGAAAATATTGATGATCATAGATTTTTAAATAAAAATATGCCAAGTTAAGATAGAATTAATTCTTGCCACTTCTTTGCCCAATAATTTCCTTTCCTACCAAATGTTACAACCGTATGCCCCGTTATAACCCTCAAATAAGACCTCGTGATCTTGATTTGAAGAAATGAGCCGGTGGCGAGTTGGTCTGATTGCAAGCTTATGGGATAATTTAATTAAATATGATTTTGAGCGTTCATGATTAAACCCCAATTGAGAGTGAGTGAATTTTCCGATTCTCTTATAAGTGAGGCCCTTTTCTCATCACATATGTTCATGTCATACCTTAGTTCTAATTTTTAATCTCTGCATCTTTCAAACATGATATTCATGAAGGATTGATAATAATGTTTGATTTGTAGGCCCGATATAGTGAGCAAGTATCATTTCATTAAACACTGCAATCAAGGGAATTCAACACTTGTAGTTTTTGATTGTCTTATCCCAATCTAAAAGAATGATATTTATGAAGCCACGAAAATGAATTGAATATGTAGAGTCCGTGTTCCTAGGAACATTGACTCTGACTGCTCGGGGACGATCAGTATTAAATGTGAGGATGTTGATAATGGCCAAAAATGACCATTATTTTCAATCCATTTCCGTGTCTTAAACGGGCATTTGATCGCATTCCGGTCTTACATTAAGTAAGAAAGCAGTCGAATTGGACTGATTTATGCATAATTGTAAAAATAATAAGCTGGTGTGAAAAAGACATAAATATGTAATTTTATTACATATTTATGTTAGAAAAATCCAAAAACATGAGAAAAAGAAAAGGAAACAAAAAGATGGGAAAAAGATAGAAAAGCCCACAAAAAGAATATTTTCGGCCCATCTGCCCAATCCAGCAGGCCCAGGAAGACTGTTGTCGCGGAATCCCCTTGGCGCGATGCATGATTCCGCGACAAAGGAACACTCCGCGACCAAGTGGCGCAGATGAAGAAGAGACCAGCCGAAGCCCCTTGGCGCGATACCTTTGTCGCGATGTGCTGTTCCGCGACAAAGGTCCATTCCGCGACCAAGGTATATTTTTAGAGACACAAGACCCAGTCGAGAAGCTTTACCACATGCAGTGTGTTCCGCGACCAAACTTGGTGCTCCGAGACAAAGCTGTGATGTGTGTGATGTCTTAAGACACAATGGGCTCAAATCAAGGCCCATGAGCTTAGGGTTTCCCCTCTATAAATATGAGGTGTTTCCTTTGAGCTGAAGGTTGGAAGAATTTTAGAAAAACTACATCTTCTTGAAGACAAGTTGGGAAGTTCAGTAGTTTAGTGTAGTTTAGGGTAGTTTAGTTAGGTTTTCTTTTGTATTATTTAATTTATGCACTAGTAGATATAGTTTACTGCACTTTGGTTAGATAGCCAGTTTTTATACCTTGTTTTGGTTCTAAACTTTTGTTTAAGGGTTTGTGGTACTCAAACCATGAGTATGAACAACACCATTTAATAAAATGGGAAAACATTCTTCATTTGTGTCCCAAAATCATGAAATGGGTCTCACACCCCATGGATCTTTACTGTTTTCATCTTCCTTGGGTCATTTGACCCTTGTTTTTGCATTTTAATGTCACTGCTTGGTGACTTTCTCTTGGGATATTGTTGCATGTTTATGGATGATCAAGCCTAGATTAGGGTTTCTTAAGTTTTAAGTTTGCTTTATTTCCATTTTGTGCAAGCATGTTCTAACTAGATTCAAATTCTGTCTTGTTATTTTGAGCTTAGTTTAGCTTTTGAATCTGAAATGGGTGAGATCACACATAATGCATGCCACTGTTCCACTTTACTTTTCTGACATGTGTCCTGGACACACCTTTGTCGCGGAATAACTCTTGTCGCGGAACCACGTTCCGCGACAAAATGGTGCTTTGGCGACAAAGGTGCCAAAGAACATTTGTTGGCCATTATTTTTAAAACCCTTGGGCGCGAAACACTCCTTGGCGCGGAACCACGTTCCGCGACAAAATCTTGATTAGCGACCAAGGACCCAAATACTTGTGATTTTATTCTGGAAGGGCTTTGTCGCGAAGCAACCTTGTCGCGGAACCACGTTCCGCGCCAAACTTCTTGTTCCGCGACAGGAATTATGTCTTGTCCAACTTTCTACCTTTTTGTCGCTATGACCTTGTCGCGGAACCACGTTCCGCGACAAAATTTTCTTTACTTAGCGACAAAACAAACCCTAAACTTTCAAAATTCCATATCTCTTATTGCCCACCCCTTTGTCGCGAAAACTTTGTCGCGGAGCCACGCTCCGCGACACGAACCTTGTATCGCGACAAGGTGGCACCTTTTGCCAAATTCTCATTCTTCATCTCATTCCATTAATTAATTGAACCTTTGTATTAATATTTTGAGGTTGAAATCCAATGATCTCAACCCATGATTAATTTGATATAAAGAACTTTGTTCAATTTCCCATTAAAAGATTCTTCTACAAATGATTAAACTCTAATGATCTAAGCATATAATCCGGACTGTAATTAATTAATTAATTATGGAATGAGTGATTATTTAGACATGAAGGGTGATTATGGATTCATCTCCATATCTCGCATGAGAAACCAATGTCTCTCATGCAAGATGACCCAAAAAAACATTTTTCTTTCATTTATTTTGTCTTTTCCGTGATGTGTGCAACACTAATAAGGAATATATCAGATTAATGTTGGCGGGTATTCCCACACGGATAACTAGCTCGTATTCTGTATACTAATTATTAGATGTTATTTTGCATGGTCCGGATAGTGGCCGGTGGAAGCCTTGGCGGTTCGTCCATCCGGGATTATAATAGCTGCTTAGCTGACTCCTATCCGGATACAGTTTCTTTGTCTTTATCTTAATTTCAAACCCGAATTTTGAGCTGTAATAGTATCAAATGATGTCGATCAACATTGCTTGAATAGTATTACAGTAAGAAAACATGTAGGTTTTTCTCTGATTCACAGATAGTAGGGGTCTTGATGATAGCGATCACTGTTGTTAAGATTATTCTGCTATCTAAAATCGTTCCATCTGGAATAATTGGGAACTGGGTAGCAGATGTTTGCAGTCCAGATCACCCCAGTTGTTTCTGGCACTCTCTTTAGCCAAAATTCTTCTCATCTCCGGCTATTTCATCTCTGTGTTTCACATTCTGTCTAAACCCACCTTATATTTTGGGTTATCTTATTTTACCCTTCTCTATAAATTTATGCATGATATTATTATGTAGATATTGTGGTCGATATTATTTTGGGATCCTTCCCTTGGACATAGAAGTCTTGATTTTAATCAGATGTTTCATAATAAATTTCCCACAAAAATTCCTTTATAAAATCCGGATCTGAGTAAGGGATAAATTCGACAGTTATGATTAATTCACATCCGACTGGGGGTTGATTTTGGGAAACTAGAAGCAGAGTCAGCGATTAGGTCTCACCTAGACTGAAAGGGTCTGTGTTCTTATTGAGAGTCTAGTACCTGATAGGGAATGATTTTCAGATTTATTATTTTCCAAAATTGCTGTTTGTTGGAAATCTTGTATTAAATATTACACTGGGTCAGATTCCACTTGGATTACGCTAAGGTGTGACAGGTAATACTAGAGGAACAACACTCAGGCCTTGGTTATTTTCTAAGGTAGGGTTGAGTATTCTTTCAACTGCTATCTTCTTCTGCCAAAGCCTATTTTTGAGTCCTGAGTGAGTGCATCCGGAACGAACTAATTTATTAGTTCGTTTCATTAGTTTGTATCTCATAACCACTCGACGGGAAGTGAACACTACGAGCGGTTCACCGAGAATAGGGAATTCTTGATCCACATCCAGTCATTCTGACTGGGGGCTTTCTTTTACTACCAGAGTCAAACTTTCAGAAACCTCCGAGTGATAGGATTTTAAATGCTTTCTTTACTGCTTTCTTTTAACTGCTTTCTTTAGAGGTCACTCGGTTGTATTGAGAGTTGTGTAACTGCTACTAGGACTGAGAGCTAAGGGATAGTTTAGGGCTTAATTAGAATCTTTGGGTGTGACATGGGGGAATGATAACGGTACTTGACACTTCAATAAATGATTTGTCAGGTGTTGCTTGTCCACCACAGATAATTAACACACCTTAGCAATGCATTGCAAGGGTGGTTATGCGTCTGTGGTATCTTAGAATTTATTTTCTTAAGAGCATGTAAACTCTTACTGTAAGTACCTGTCTGTTAAAGGGAACATGGTATAGAGAGCATGAGAATTAGCTAACTGAACGGATTATCCCAAACTAAGATCTGTGTAACAAAATGGAAGTTTAACTATGTTTCATCTGAATCTTGTCCAATCTTTATTATTTTCTTCCTGTCCCTTCTGTCATAACTTTAACCGCTTTCTTAGAATAATTTTATTGCTTTCTTATATTAAATTTAATTCGCTTTCTAGAATACCTTTATCTACTTTATTTAATTGCTTTCTCAATCTGATTTAGATTCTGTCAAGTAGTTGTTAGTCAAATCACACACTTGATGCGAGTAACCGAGTGGAAAATCTTAGTAAATGACGTGGGCCCTGCTTCTATCGCACATCCTCCAGTGAACGATCCGGTCTTACTATAAATTACTGCAATTTTTGACACCGTGCGCTTTCGGGAGCACAGTTTCTTAACTACGAGCAATAAAAACATGACTACATATAAATATATCCCTAATCACAACACCGCCATCATAAATTGGTTTCATTAAATAAAACCTAAACCAGGATCATGAATTTTCAGAAAACACTCATGTAGTGGGAATTAGTCAAAAGTTTCATGGCAGGAAATCTTATGGCAAGAATTGATGAGAAGTATCATGGCATATTTGCCGGGGATCCTCAGTGTGACAGGCTGAAGATCAACTTATCCCGGCTATGCCATGAGATTTGTCAGCATTTCATGACCGAGAGGACCACAGCGCCATTTGAAACCAAAGCACCATACTTGAGTAACAAAAAGAATAATAATCTTGATATATCCCTAAACCCTTTCCCGTGAATCATAACTCTTTTCATGTAATAAAATCTAACCTGGTATATTTTAGCAAAAGCTCGAGTTAACGAAACTTGTCAAAAGTTTCAGATGGATCGGACAAAAATGACAAGAAAAGTGACGTATTTGGCAATTATTCCCCAATAAATAGAGTGAGTAGGTTAACAGCATATATTGAAGCAAGTGCAACATTCCATACAACCAATAAATAGAATGAGTAGTTTAAAAATATATATTGAAGCAAGTGCAAGTGTGCAACATTCCATAGAACCAATAAATAGAATGACAGAGTATAAAAGAAGAAATATAAGTATGTGTCTAAAAATACTACTCCCTCCGTCCCAGCTCAAATGTCTCATTTGACTTTTTGATACTGTTCATTGTTTAACTTTGACTCGATATTATTGTAAGTATATATTTGGAAAAAAAATAGTCGAGTTTGATCTTGTTAGATTCGTCTAGTCTTGTAGTTTTAAAATATATATTCTACATAATTTTTACTTGTATATATTTTGAGATATTCACAATTTAAAAAGTGTATTGGATTGTGTGCAGAAATGAAATGAGACATTTCAAATGGGACATAGGAAGTATATATTGAAGCACGTGGTAACCACCAAAACACCACTGATGGAAGCTCTCATTCAGGTCTCCTCTGTCAGGACTCAGAAATTCATTCCCTGGTGTTGTTTCTATCGTTTACTTATCATCTGTCACTATAGATCTGCGACTGCGAAACCAAAACTGAAGCTTATCATCCATCATCTGTCGCCATAGATCTGTCACCCTCAACTGTCTCTGTCGCTGACTGCCTAAATCTTATTTTTTGTTTCTTGAGAAAAAAAATTTACTTAAAAAGTAGATCGGATGGCGGCCACAGCTTATGCAGCTTTACGTTCCCTTTTGACCACCATCGCTTTGGAGCAGACCCCTTCTCCCTTACACCCTCCTTTCCCTTTCCCTTCTGCCCTCATTCATTCTCTGCTAGAAAGGGTCCGATTCATGGTGGACTTTCTTGAACAAGACTACTACTGTGCGGATGCGGAACACTTGCTGTATCGTATTACCGAGTTAGCCTATGCTGCAGAAGACGCCATCGAAATCCCTATTCTCCATCTAATACGCTCCAGATCGGAACTCCCTATGGAGCCGGCACCGAGTCCCTTACCCTTCCTTTCAGGCTTCACTCATGCTATGTCAGAAAAGGTTCACTCCATGGAAACCCCTAATTATAATCTCCATCTAAATCGCTCAAGCTCTGCCATTAGCTGCCCCGAGGAGCTGCTACCTGTTCACCTGGGTCAAGATCTGGAAAGTATAATACACGACTTGGATTTAATCAAGGCCGACATGCTCCTGCTGCTAGTGAAACACAAACGCAATGAGTTGGTCCAAGATGTGCATCCTGGAGGTTTCGGATCGAGTAGTAGTAGCTCATCATCATCAACAGCTCCAACACAAATGGACAAGACTAAAATGGTGGGATTTGAGGAGGACAGAAGCACAATCATCGTCGAACTCACAAGGTACGACCAACAACACCGTGGACTACAGATCATCCCAATCGATGGGATGGGTGGCATCGGTAAAACTACTCTTGCTAGAAATGTTTATGATGATGACTGTATTATGAAGCATTTTGATGTTCGTGCCTGGGTAACGGTGTCTCAACAGTATAATGTCAATGATATTCTTAAGGGACTCCTCTCAAGCCTACCAAACCAAGAGACTCTTGAAATTTCTAGAATACAATTATATCAAAGTCTCTTCAACAGAAGGTATCTGGTTGTTTTAGATGATATCTGGAGCATTGATGTTTGGGATGAAATCAGGGAATGCTTCCCGGATAACATTAATGGAAGTCGGATCATAGTAACAACGAGAGATTCTGATTTGGCTAAAATTCTAAGTAGCCGATTCAGGCTTAGCATGAAGTGCCTGGATGAGAAAAACAGCTGGAATTTGTTTTGTGAGAAAGTGTTTAAATGGAACCGTTGTCCTCTTGAGCTGCAGGATGTAGGAAAGAAGATTGTACACAATTGTGGAGGACTTCCTCTAGCAATTGTTGTCATTGGAGGGCTCCTAGCAAAGTCCAACCAAACGATAAAGTATTGGGAACATGTACTTGAAGACTTTCACTCATGTTTATATTCAAGTGAGGATGATCAATGCTCAAAAATATTGTTTTTGAGTTACAATCACTTGCCCATTCATTTGAAACCTTGTCTTCTCTATTTGGGAGTCTTTCCAGAAGATGAAGAGATTCCTATTTCCGAACTTATGAGTCTATGGACTGCAGAGGGTTTCCTAAAGCCAGTTGTTGGCAAAACATTGGAAGAAGTTGCTGGTGAATATTTGAAGGATCTTATTGGACGAAATCTAATTATGGTTTCTAGTTACTCGAAGATGGGGAAAATGAAATGTATCAGCATCCATGATTTGTTGAGAGAACTATTTTTAAGAGAGTCTCAGAAAGATATGTTTTATTGTGTTGTGACGGATGAATCTATTGAGGTTCCACTGAGCAAGGCTTACCAACGTCGGATAGTTGTTGGGAACACTACTGGACGTCCTTATTCTTTGGGATCAATGCCACATGTTCGCACTCTGATATTGACAATGGTAGATTACAGCAGTGGATTTCTGGAATTCCCTTCACAATTCTCTTCGTTCATGCCATTGAGAATATTCTTCTCACCTTACAATCCTATGATCGAAGTAACTGGCAAACTTTTGGCAAGTTTAATTAACATGCGGTACCTTGCTAATGGTTCTTGGGGGGGCTTTTCACCTACTCGTAACCCTTATTCAAACATAGACCTGTGTAGAAATTTTCAGATGCTAGATGATCTTACCCGACACTATGAAGTTGATCTCTTGAATAAGTTTCAACCACCCGATACAATTGATATCTGGAATCTAGTTCAAATTCTTCGGGTACGTTCCGCATCAATTACCCTCCCGGAGCATCCTTCTTGGGTTGAGGATCAGAGTAATAATATAATTGTCTTAGAAAACTTGGAGTCATTAGGTACATTGGTGAATTTTAGATTTAGCGAAGAAGCTATGAGGAGAATCCCCAATGTAAAGAAATTGAACGTTGCTTATAAGTTGAAGAGAGGGACACGCCGCAAGTGGTCTCATTACAGAACTCACAATCTTGGGCGTTTCGAGAAGCTTGAATCATTAACTTACGAATTTCATGGGTTCGCTCCAAAAAGAAATGAGTTTTTTCCGAGCCTTGCTTTCTCACCTTCACTCAAGAAGTTGTCTTTAGTAGACTGTGAGCTGAAATGGAAAGACATGAATTTGATTGGTTCGTTACCAAATCTGGAGGTTCTGAAATTGTACGGCAATGGGTTTGTTGGAGCAGTGTGGAATCCAGTTGAAGGGGGATTTCGTTGCCTTAAATTCTTGGAGATGAATTCGATCGATGATCTAATGAAATGGAACGTTGGTGCCACACATTTCCCACGCCTCGAGAGACTCATTCTAATATGTTGTTTAATGTTGGAGGAAATACCTTTGGATTTTGGAGAAATACCAACGCTTCGATTGATCAGGATGTCGTATTGTTCAGTTTCAGCAATGAAATCAGCTAAAGACATATTGGAGGAAAAACAGGGCATTGGGGACGACGATCTTGTAGTTGAAGTTTTCAGCATACGCAAGTGCAGATCAATACATGACGTGGAAATCAAAAATTTTGTTACATCATCAATGTGAGTGTATTCTTATTATTATGTTAAATAAATTCTTATAGCATGTTCGGATGACCTTCTAAAAAATTGCTTTTAACTTCAACTTAAATAAAGAATAGTGAAACCAGGATTCTGTTTAAAGGATGACCGTTTTCAGTAAAGATTTGTGACAAATATACAAAAGCAAAGCCAAACCTAAACTAGTGAGTTTGATTTCATTTAACTATAGTTGATTTGAATTTATCGTTATAAGAATTTTTTGTTTTAGCGATCGAATTTTTTTGATAGAAAATCCTGAATATCAGTCCTAAAAAGTTAATAATTGAATTTACGATCGAAATTCCTTAGCTACCAATATTTTAGTGATCGAATTCAGAAATTTTATAGTAATGTGATAGTGATTTGGGCTTAACACCAAATAAAAAAAAAAATTAGTAAACAATTGGGCTAGGAACTAAATTATTAGGACTAAATATAATTGTTTAGACCTATATGTAAATGTTGAAAATTTTAAAAAAGAGAGAGCATATTCTTTATTCTTCTTAGTTGAATTGTACTCAACTATTGACTAGAATGCATATGACTCACAACTTATGGAGGGGCTTGAGCCCTCCATTCATCCCCTTACTTTCGCCCCTGAGAATAAAATTTGTTAACCAAAACTATTCAAAAATATTAACATAGTCAAAAGCAAAGATCTTTTTACTTACTTGTTTAAACACAACAACCTGTTTAAGTAGATTTAAAATAATTATTAAATAGAGTATTTTTGTTTTGAAGTATATGCCAAAAGCAATTTTCAAAAGTTCATTCAAACACCTAAATCTCAGGTTTTCTGCATACTGCATGGAGAAAACAAATGCCAATTTGGCGTCTTAGATGTGTTCATTGGTGCCTTATTAATGATTGAATTATCTAAATCCATGACATAACTACACTAATCATGTCCAATTTGATCCGGAGATGCCTTAATACCCTCCCAGCTAACGCAACAAGTGATTAGAGGGGAAGATTAGTGGATGGCTCCACCATGATGCTCTCGTGGCATTTTAAAGAGCCCTTGTTCTTCCGACTGGAGCTTTACACCATGGTTAAGTTCAGTCAAGGTTGACCATTCCAGATGCCAAGTCAGCGCCATGGGAGCAATCGACAAATATTCCCCTCTAATCACTAGCCACGTCAGTTCTAATTAGGGTCATTAAGGCTTCTAGGAATCAAAATGGAGACAATTAATATTGCCATGCGATGGATTTAGAGAATTCAATCGCATCAATATGGAAAATTGACAAACTTATGGCACTAAATTGAAATTTTTTCGTTTTAGGTTTTCATTCACTTCAAGAGTTAAATTTGTATGTAAGTGTTGTTCTATATAAATTGCTCTGGTTACACTTTCATTTATCAATTTGATAGTTGGGGAATGGGATGACTTGATATTTTGGGTTTGACAGGGTTTATGCCATTTATTTCAAACTTTGCAGAGTACTATAGTCCTACTTTTTTTTTTTTTTGTTTAACAGCCTGTACAGACTAGGAAAAGAATAGTGGGAGCCCCAACCTATAGGTTAATTGGGAGTCGGGGACTTGTCCCACTCTTTTATTACGTTATTTTTCTACTTTCATTAATAAAATATTCAAAGTTTCTTTTTTAGAATTTCGTTTCAAATTCCTTATAAACATTTATGTACGGTATATTTTAGCTTTAATACTAAACCTTACATTCAATATATGGGATATTATTTGAATTATCGTGAGTAATATAATTTGTAACTTGTTTTGTTTTTTTCCTTTTTAAGTATTGTTATTATAGGAAATTTATGGTAATTAATAGTACTCCCTCCGTCCCACGAAATTTGGCCACTATTCCTTTTTGGGGTGTCCCATGAAATTTGGCCACTTTCCATTTTAGATAAATTAAAGTAATATAAGTTTGATTAGAATTTTAAGTGTTGTCAAATTACATTAAAAGTGTTCACTTTTACTATTCTGCACAAATTCCAATGCACTTTTACTTTTCTACCCAAAGTCCCTAGCATTTCTTTAATTCTTAAGATTTTAAAATTGTTACAAACAAAAATTGTATAAAATATATATTATGAAACTACACGATTAGACTATTCTAACAAGATCAAACTTGAATATTTTTCTCTAATTGCATCATTACATAATATTAAATCAAAGTTAAACAATAAACAGTATCAAAATTCATTAGAATCTTAAACACAAAATGCATACACCACTTTAACTACTAAACTCCATTACCTAAATTACCGTGCCCAAAAGAAAGTAGCCACATTTCGCGGGACGGAGGGAGTACAATACAACATTATTAGGGTGAGTGTGCCAAAATTAGCTATAAATCGAGGTGGAGTTACATTATTAGGGGGCTGAAATTTTTGTTACGGTATTAAACTGGCAAAAGAACAAAAGCTAAAAACTTACGTATTAAACTGGCAAAAGAACAGAATTTAGTAGCATAACACATTTCTTGGTGATTGGTTGATCCCTGATGTTACTATGCAATTATGCTCCAGTCATGATACATATGCTGAGAGCGACATTGAAGATGAGAGTGATGAAAATGATGATGCGGAGAGTGATGAAAATGATGATGAGTAGATCTATTAAAATGTGGAGGAGATGGAACCAACGCCGCCTCCTCACAGTAGGTATATAAACCCCTTTTATAATTGTGATTCTCTACTCTGCCTTTGTGCAATTTCTATTGGACTTGTGATTTTGATTGTGAATGTTATGTTATGCTGTTTCAGCAGAATTGGTTGCTTCCAGTTTCTTTGTGATCAGATTAGGTTTATTTCTGGTCTGTGAAGATTTGAAATTTATTTGGCTTGATTAGGCATTTTTCAACAATTTCTTTTGCTGATGATTAGGCTTGATTAGGTCTGCCGTTTACGCTCATTAAGGGAATGGTTTGCAGGCTGAATTGTGGAAATTCAGCGTGTGCTCCATGTGCTGATCAATAGTTCAGTGCGTGCTAACTTGTACTCCCTCCGTCCCACTTAACTTGTCTTGTTTCACTTTTACACACAATCCAATGCATTTTTTCAACCGTTAATATCTCAAAATACGTACAACAAAAAATTATGTAAAATATATATTCCAAAACTACATAATTATACGATTCTAACAAGACCCAACTCGACTATTTTTTTCAAATATATACATGCAATAGAATCAAGTCAAAGTAGAACAATGAACAGTGTCAAAAAGTCAAACAGGACAAGTTAACTGGGACGGAGGGAGTAGTATATAGTCATAAATTCCAAAATTGAGCATAGGTTAATTATGGTAATGAAATATTCTCTTTCCATTATATGTAACCTACAAGTTTGGTAAATTTAATATATTCCAAGATTGATTAATGTGCATTATTCAGTTTCCAAACATGGCTTATATAAATTTTGGAAACCCTAATATATGTATAAGTAATAAATAATGAAGTTAATTAAATTTAGTTATTTACGAAGAACGTATGTGATGGTTTTATTCAATGTATTTTAATTTTTTACTAGGTATGTGTTGAACAATATTCAAATGTGTGATGGTTTTATATGATATATGTGATTGTTTTATATTATGCATATGGTGATAGTATTTAAATGAATGAGCTTGTGATATTTTTTTTTTAATAATCAAGTTGTTTTTAAGGTTTGTAAAATGTATCTGCTAGTCTTCATAAATATATGTGCTGATTTAGTTATCAATATGTGTTACTTTTTATTTATAACCCTACTTGTAAATAACTAAATTTAATTAACTTCATTATTTATTACTTATACATATATTAGGGTTTCCAAAATCTATATAAACCATGTTTAGAAACTGAATAATGCACATTAATCAAATCCTGCAATGCATTAAATTTACCAAACTTGTAGGATACATATAATGGAAGAGAATATTTCATCACCGTAATTAACTTATGCTCAATTTTGGAATTTATGGCAACACACTATAAGTTAGCACGCACTGAACTAATGGTCAGCACATGAAGCACACGCTGAATCAGCCTGCAAACCATTCCCATACTGTAAATATCTAGTCACATACCCAACCTCAATTTATTGGAAGAGGATTAGTACAATTATTATGATTATATACTGTTAGATATGCAATCACATTATTCTCTTAAGTTTTCTAATATAGGTTCCAATGATGCTTTAATTACAATTCACCTCTTTATTAATAGTACTACTTGTCAAGTTTAACTCTTTTTCATGTTGTCTGCCTTTCCCTTTGGCATCAACCAATGATGCCTTCTGCATATTAACCTGCAGTGCAGGGCATGCATTTCCTTGTCGTCAGAGTTCTCAACTGCTCTAATTTGAAATGTTTTAAAGCTTGTTGGCTGAAAAAGAACTTGAAACTTCATGGGTGGCTTTCAGACTTGTCACACAACCATTCAAATTCAATGAGGGGAAAATTTTTCTTTTTCGTACTGAGATCGAAATTTTCAAACTTGACCACCTTTTGATAATTTGATGAGTATTGGACCATTTATATAGAAGTATATATTTTCGGTGTAGTAGTAGATAGGTAATAACAATCCATTTTGTCATGTATGTATGTTAATTGACAATTTTTATATAGTCTATTAAATTCATCCTTTCACTATACTATACTAATCCAACCGATTCGGACATCTTTCGTATGGTTAGACCATGTTTATCCTCCAACCGGTTTCCGCCACGTAAGCATTAATTAAAAAAAAAAAGAAAAAAAGGTGGTGGTTGCATTGGAGGGGTCGACCCTTCCCAACCATGAGACCACTAGGTCTCTTAATTTTGGCCAATGGGATTGAGACACTTGTCTCCATCCCATTGGTCAATTGATTCTTTTAATTTTATACAATAAAATAATTATATCTTTTATATAAATAAATAAATATAAATAAAAAATGTACCAAATTTTATAATTTTTCATTCTCTACAAATAGAGACCACTCTTGCTATATTTTTGTTAAATACATAATATATCAATTTTGATATATTTAACCCATTTTAAAATTTACAGAAAATAAAAATAAATAAAAAATATATTATTATTTTAGATTTTTTATTCTTTACAAGTAAGACTAAAATATTTATATTTTTGATACATTATTTTTTTTATATTTCAAACTAATCTAAAATTGTATAAATTAAAATAATTATTTATAATATTGTGGTTGGATGGTTGGGTGGTTATTGATAAAGTATGTAAAATTTGGGTGGTTGGGTTGGGATGGATATTGATGAGTTGGAGGAGAGAGAAATTAATAAAATAATGAGATGGTTGGATGGTTGGGTGGTTGGGTGGTCAAGGATAATGGTAGTCTTAGAGTCATTTTTTTTTTGTGAGGTGGGGCCAATCCACCTGGCCTGTGGCTAGGACGCCACTGCAAATAGCGACTGTCTTCTAAGATGGGGAGCTGAGGACGTGATGAGCATGTCTTTACGGGTCCGGAGGCAGTGGCGGATGCATAGTGTCCGGGGTGGGGGCGGGATGACCAAATGTTTTCGCCTGATTTTATTATTAATTTTCATAGGATAACAATCACATTTGGGTAACAAAATAAGCTCTCACTATTCTAGTTACAACTTTAGATAATGGGACAAATTTATTATTTTATTTGATTAAGATAATGAATATATAAGCCTATCTTAAAAAAGCCACTAATAAAGAAGCACATTGTCTTCTTTTTCATCTTCTTCCCTGTTAGAACCTCTATTTTTGAGATAATGTGTTCCAATCCGATGTTGAACACTAGGAAGGATCCCACCCCCTTGATCTTATCCGCATGTTATTCTTGGGAGCAAATCTTTGCATTGCCTTTCTCGAACCGGATAAACATTGCCCCGCATGGAAAGGAGCGTACGCTCAACGGTCGTCTGCCATTGCCTTGCTGGGATCATAGAAGTTTTGGCAAGAGGATCCCCTCATCCGAGTAAGGAAGGAAGCAGCTATGGAAGGTGGAAGAATTGGAGGGATTGAATAATTCCCTTCCATAGAGTTAGGATTTCGAACGGCCTTTTAAGAAAGAAAAGTGCGTTGGTTCATCACTGATTCTATTATTCGAAAATACATTGCAAAAGCCTTCTTGAGAAATCCTTGAGCAATCTCTTCACCCCATCCGCAAGATTCATCACGTGTGAAGGAGGTTGCTACTTGAGTGGTCTTTGGAGTCATCGTGCACATTGAACCCTTGATTAAATCCGACACCTTAATCAAGGGCAACACTCAAGATCGTGTCAACAAAGATACTACTCTTCATTGCTACATCAAAGGGAGGATCTTTTACAGGCTCACTCAAGGGAAACTTGGAGAAGGTGTTTTCAAGGGGTCGAAGCAGAATCGGAGTATTCTCACCAGAAAAGGGAGTTTCTGGTACCATCGATCATCCGCTTGGGTGTTGGAGTAAAAGGTTACTGGTTCACTATTGTTCGTGTTGTAACGTGGTGTTCGAACACATAGTGGAACACTCCTGGATTGGTATCCCCCGACGTAGGCCTTGGGCCGAACTGGGTCAACAACTCTCTGTTTGTTCTTGTTTATTTACTGCACTTATTTATCTTTAAGCACTAACCTACTAATAAGTTATCTAAGTGTGTGATTGGACAAACAGTGGTAGTTAAGATTCTTAATCTTGACGTATAAGGGACCAACAAGTGGTATCAGAGCGCACACACCTTCGGGTGAGATCCAAAAGTCAAGATGAGTCGAGAGGGAGGAAACATTTCCAGGCCACCTTTGCTGGACGGGACGAATTTCTCTTATTGGAAAACGAGGATGAGGGCTTTCCTTATGGCCATTGATGAAGGTGTTTGGGATGCTGTTGAAACCAAGTTTGAGCGCCCCACTGTAGAGGACGATGAAGGTGTCAAAACACCCAAACCCAAGGACAAATGGACTGCGGAAGAAAAGACCCTATCCTCTATGAACTCCAAGGCTCTTAATGCTATTTTCAATGGAGTCACTGAAGACCAATACAAGCTTATCTCCGCGTGTGACACGGCGTATGGCGCATGGGAAGTACTGGTAAACTCCCATGAAGGTATGGCCTCTGTTAGATCTTCCAAATTAATCTCCATTGAATCTCAATTTCATAAACTCGTTATGGATGAAAATGAAAGCATTGTTAGCTATGTTGGTAGAATTCGTGACTTGACCAACCAGGCACATCAACTTGGGAAAACCTATTCTCAACAAGAGTTGGTGAGAAAGATTGTAGGAACTATTCCCGACAGGTTTAACCCCAAGATTGCAGCCCTTGAACTCTACAAGGATTACTCCACTATGCAAGTGGATGAACTAATGGGGATACTCCAGTCTTGGGAAATGGATCATTGCAAGGAGGTTGGTGGCAAAAGGATAGCCTTCAAGGCCGAATCAAAGGTGGTGACTGACAAGGAAGCCGAGATTGATAGTGATCACAGTGATGATGACGAGATCTCCCTTCTCACAAAGAGATTGGCCAGACTTCTCAAAAATAAGAAAGGGAAGGAAGGTTTTTCTAGTGGGAAGGGCGATGGAAGAAGAGATTCCAAAAGGAGATCCAAACCCTATGGCAAGGATCAACAGTCCGAAGAAAGGCCCAAGGGACCGGAATGCTATGAATGCAGAGGTTTTGGTCACATTAGGGCCGACTGTGGAAATCTAAAGAAGAAGGATAAGAAGACCTACCACATCACCTTTAGTGATCATGATGAGGAACCTGAATGCAGTGAGGGAGAATCTGAGCATGGGATTGCTCTCATGGCTCCAGGATCGTGGGATTCAGACTCATGTTCGGACACTGAGTCACAACATGGTACTGTTTCTAACCCTATGAATAATGACTTCACTAATCATGATTGTGCCTCTCTTAGCAGCAAAGAAGCAGACAAAATAGAGCGTCTCACAGACCTCTATAATGAAGTTTTTGAGAAATTAGAAACTTCCATGACCGAGATAGAAGATTTGCAAAAGACCAATCAGGACCTTAGAGATGAGGTCGAAAGGCTCCTGGACGAAAACAAAACCTTACTAGCTAAGGCTGAAGCAGTGTCCATCCACGTAACTGAACTTGAGGCTGGAATTCTCTTTGAAAAAGAGGAAAAGGAGAAGATGGCTACCAAGCATGATTTAGTTACAGTAGAAATCACTGAACTCCGGGAGAAACTCAGCAAATCTGAGAAAATTCTGTCGGACATGAATAAAGGGAAGGCCAAACTCGATGACGCTCTAGCAGCTGGAAAATCTCATGGGAACAGGCGAGGCCTTGGATATAACAACTTCAGTACTGCCTCTACATCCAAAGGGAATATCAAGTTCGTTGCAGGAGGACAACTGAGTGACCGAGCACCTTGTCAGAACACGAAGACTGTTCACAAAGGTCCTAAAGGGTATAACAAAAGGAGGAATTCATTCAGAGGACCTCTCATATGCGACTATTGCAAGTTCAGAGGGCATAAGACCGAACACTGTCGAAAGATCATCAAGGATCTTCTTGAAGGAAAACCGGTGAGATGGCCTAATGAAGAACTCAAGAAGAGGATCTCCATAAGGCGTGAATGGGTCACCAAAATCTCTGCAAGATGCAATGTGGCTTTCCTATCTTCCAGACAAAAGGGCAAGAATGCAACTTGGTACTTCGACAGTGGCTGTTCGAGGCACATGACAGGTGATAAAGACGTCCTCAAACCGTTCAAAGATATTGATGGTGGATCCGTGGTCTTTGGAAATGGCAAAAAGGGTCACCTCTCTGGACAAGGAACTCTCCATGGAGATGGTCTGCCTAAGCTCAACAATGTCTACTATGTGGAGGGATTGCATGCTAACCTCATTAGCATAAGTCAGCTATGTGATGATGACTTGATTGTATCCTTTAACAAAAAATATTGTGAAGTTCTTGACTCTAACAATGTATGCGTCATGAGGGGACTGAGATCTCGGAATGACTGCTATTTACTTGTACAAACTTGCAATTTTGTGAAAGATGCAGGAAGCTCCCGAAACCTACTCTGGCATGAAAAGTTAGGTCATCTAAACTTCAGAGATCTGATCAAGTTGAGCAGGACAGGAGCTGTTCGTGGACTTCCAGATCTAAAGAAACATGACTCTGACTTTTGTGAAGATTGTGCCAAAAACAAGCAAACTCGGGTGTCCCATCCTGTGACTGAACACAATGCCACAACACACTGTCTGGAACTCCTACACATGGACCTCATTGGGCCAACTGAAATCTCTAGTTTGGGAGGTAAAAGGTACATTTTCGTTTGTGTAGATGATTTTTATAGATATACGTGGGTTGATTTTCTCAGGGAAAAGAGCGAAGCGTTCAAAGCCTTTATGAAGTTGTGCAATCAAATTATGAACGAAAAGGATTGCAAAGTGAAGAGAATTCGTAGTGATCATGGGAAGGAATTTGAGAATCAAGCCTTCGAGGATTACTGTTCCAGCATTGGGATCAAACACGAGTTTTCAGCACCAAAGACTCCTCAGCAGAATGGAGTAGTGGAGAGGAAGAACCGCACCTTGCAAGAAATGGCACGTGTCATGATGAACTCCAAGAAGGTTCCTGAGTTTCTTTGGGCAGAAGCAATCAACACGGCGTGCTATATGATAAATCGAGTGTATATCAGGCCTAAAACACTCATGACTCCATATGAATTATGGAAGGGTAAAAAGACTTCAATATCATATTTTCACATCTTTGGTTGCAAGTGTTTTGTGCTTAATGACAGGGAACACACCGGGAAGTTCAAAGAGAAAAGTGACGAGGGGATCTTTGTTGGATACTCAACATCTAGCAAAGCTTTTCGAGTATACAACTCCAGAACCAGGAAGGTAATCGAATCCACAAATGTCATTGTGGAAGACGCGCCCAACAGAGGAACACCAGTCGAATCCCAAGAGGAGGATACAGAGAAAAACACCCAAAGCACTGAACAAAGCCGATCTTCGTCTGAAGACAAGCAGGAAGCCACCACGGAGAATGATGAGGCCCAACTATTCAATTCATTTTCGTGGCTTCATAAATTACCTCCTTTTTGGATTGGGATAAGACAATCAAAAACTACAAGCGTTAAATTCCCTTGATTGCAGTGTTTAATGAAATGATACTTGCTCACTACATCGGGCCTACAAATCAAACATTATTATCAACCCTTCATGAACATCATGTTTGAAAGATGCAAAGATTAAAAATTAGAATTAAGGTATGACACGAACATGTGTAATGAGAAAAGGCCTCACTTATAAGAGAATCGGAAAATTCGCTCACTCTCAATTGGGGTTTAATCATGAACGCTCAAGATCAAATTTAATTAAATTGTCCCATAAGCTTGCAATCAGACCAACTCGCCACCGGCTCATTTCTTTAAATCGAGATCACGAGGTCTTATTCGAGGGTTGTAACGGGGCATACGGTTGTAACATTAGGTAGGAAAGGGAAATTATTGGGCTAAGAAGTGGCAAGAATTTAATTCCATCATAACTTGGCATTTTTATCTAAAATTTATGATCGTCATTGTTTCTTTCTTTTGTTTTTCTCTTTTCATCTTGCATTGACATTAGACTATGTCTAATTGCTTTGTCATTCGCAACTTATTGATGTTGAATGAAATTCAACTTTTCTCTCTTTTTTTTTCTTTTTTTTTTTTTTTTTTTTTTTTTTTTTTTTTTTTTTTTTTTGAATCGGTTTTTAGAATGCCGATTTATAGTTTTTATTGATGATCACAAACTTAATGCCTTTGATAGAATTCATTCCTGCACACTTGGGTTTGAATTTCTTGGTCTTTTTGTAAGGCTAGGAATAATATAGAGGGTTTCAAAGAAAAATCAGGCTTAAAGGCTCAACTTGGTTAATCCTAAAGGGAAAATATTTTTGGGTTTGGATTTCAAACGAAGGCCAAAATTTTGGGTTTTCTAGGTGCCTCGATCATATGCTCGATTTCGGGAATATGGCATGGTCTTGAATCGGTCCCAATTGCAAGTTCTAGTTTCCTTTAATCAAAATGATTCACACATCAAAGAAAATGAATGAGTAAAAATGACTCATGGCTCAAATCTCACGAGGTTGGGTTGATACATGTCATACAATATTCTCAAATTTAATCAAAGCTTAATTCTAACAATTTATTCAATCGAAATCTCTAACATGCAGATTTATTACCCAATAAGCTGATCGCATCATTAAATTTTTATAGCTCAAAACCTCAGGAATTCATTTCATGCATGTCTTCAATTATATTATCCCAATTTAAAAGCTTGAAAATTTAATCACAAGCCTAAATTCAACCTGTGAATTTAGAGCAAGTTTATGCATATTTTTGCTGGTTATTTAATTGAAAGCAGTAAAGAGGCACTGCTGACATACTGCGTATGTCAACAGCATATTTTTGGTCTGACAGTCACTTATTCATCTCGGACTGTGCAGACATCTTTTTCGAAAAGGAAAGCAGTAAAGAATTGTTCAGTGGTCTCAAAAGTTGAGTTCCAATTTTAGGGAAAGCAATTAAATACATCCGAGGCAAGGGATTCTCGTGCAGTTAATACAAACCTGCACACACAAAAGGAGGAAATCCCTTGCAGATACTACTACTAGACTGGAAATAAAATAAAGCAGGGTAAATTCGGATTCATGCTTCTTCCTTCCTTCTTCAGGGCATGTATCGGAGCCAGAGGACACAGCTGGACAGCTCACAACGCAGGCACCAGTCACGGTTTCTCAGAGGTGCATGCCATTCCGGGCAATAGACTCTGACTCCTTGGCCTGCCCACAGTTGTGGGTTGTCTGGGTTATCAGTTATCCAAGCGAGAACGTTGAGGGACGTATACCGAAAGACTGATCGATCTGTTACCATCCTGTCGATCATTCTGATTCCCTGCTCAACTTGGCTTTCATCTGTCTTACTCATAAGCATCAATCCGCGGGTGAAGATTGATGTCTTATGGTTGTCCTCAAGTCCCGGGCGTAGCAGTTCACAAGCACGCTCCTCATTCCCCTCTGCAAATGCCCTGAGTGCTGGAACGAGCTGAAGGTTGAAGTTTCCTGCAGCTGTGCATATTTGCAGGAATCTCTCCTTCTGCCGACGGATCCTTTCTTGCCATCTCTTCACCGTGGAAGTGATAACCTCACACCGCTTGTACACGATAGTAAGGTTCCCAGCATCCCTGAGTTTCTTGCATGCACGTTGTGCAGTAAACACCCCCTTGATTTCATCCTCTCCTATCCGGGAGAGAATTTCACCAAGGAGTTCGACCGGCAAGTCCAGCAACTTGGTTCCTTCGGGAGCAGGGTCTGGAATGGGAGGATTACCCCTGAAAAGATAAGAAGTGATGAATCCAATTTTTATATAATTTTCCGAAATTATTCAAGTTTTGAAACCAACATCCTCACATTTAGAGCTTTGCTCTAGATGTGAGTTTATTAAATTTCCGACTTGCATTTTAATTTAAAGCACATGTAAATAATATTTGGTTTTAAGTGGGCTAAGGAGCCCAAAATAAAATAAAATTGGCCATTGGGCCTAAGATCTTTTTAATGGGCTATAGGGCCTAAAAGTTTTCAGTTTTATTAAACAAGTCCGAGACACTTATTGGGAGTGGAATGAGATGGATAGATGGAAATGGAATGCTCGAATATTGGAATGTGCGATGAAGACGTGGCGGAACGGATTTGCTGTTTCTGGATAGCTTGGACTGTTTGGACAGTTTTAGCATCCAAAAATTTGCAAACACTATTTTTAATTTTAAAAAAATGGTTGACTTGTTTTATTTAACAAAAGTGGGATGTGAGTGGTCCCATTTTGGATTTTTGAAAAGGATAGCAGTCAGGTGACAAAATACTGCTATCTTACTCACACAAGTGTTCCATTGGGAACAAAAGACTCAAGTCAAACATTAAACAAAAATAACTCTTTTTGTCTTTTTCTAAAAGGTTGCTTTTATTAAAAGTGGAAGCTTCCTATTGGGTGTTTGTACTATGTTTCCATAAACAAACAAACATTTATTCCCATGAGATTTCTATCATGAGAACAAATGTGCCCAAAAAGATCTTCCATCTTTATTACACCAACTCACACTGTGCACATCACATCAGGATCAATCAAACCAATAACATCTAGATATTCAAAACAACACCCAAATGTTTATCAGTTTGTTCTTTCCAGTTTTAAACTTCAAAAATCTTATCCATTAACAGCTTTAACTCCATTAATCAGTTTTCAAAACAAGTTCTCAAAAACTTCAAAATGGTGCTCAAAGCCGAGTGCACTCAAAACCTCTAAAAATCTAAAGTTGGATGTGCACACTAACAACACCACGCCACGAACACAACAAAATGAAAAACAAAACGAGACAAAATAAAAGAACGGGTCCGAAGGGGGGCTATGTCCATGGTGAAATTAGGGTTTACCCTCTCCTCCTTGGCTCGGGTCTAGGCACGGGTCCAAGGATTGGGAGGGGTCCATGAAATCGGTCCATAGTTTCCCTTAGAAATGGTGTGCAAGAGTGCGAAGAACACGTGGTGTTCGTTCGGATGAGAGAAAAATGGGGGAGAAGAAGATGAGGAAACTGAAAGAAGTTGAAATGACAGGAGGAAGGTGAAAAGAAACTGGAGGGGGTGGGGGGGGTATAAATACTTGAACTTTTGTCGCGGAATCCGAGACTTTGTCGCGGAACAAGGTTCCGCGACAAGGCATAGCGACATTAGAGTGGTCGCGGAATTGAGGGTTGGTCGCGGAGTCATGCTCCGCGACAAGGCTACCGCGACAAAGTTCAGCATGGAGACAGTCAACGCAAATCGTGTCGCGGAGCAGGGGCTGGTCGCGGAGTCATGCTCCGCGACAAGGTGCATCGCGACAAGATGTGGGGAAGGGTTAAGAAGGAAAAAGGGATTTTGTCGCGGAGTAGGGCCTGGTCGCTATGCATGACATCGCGACAAAGGTCCTTCCGCGACAAAGGATTTTGAATTTTCAAATTTTCTTGGACTGGGCCCGAGTGTGGTATTGGGCCTGCGTCCATTTTATTTGACTTGGGCTGAATAAATTCAGTCCAAATAAATTCACAATGCAGGGCTGAAATTTAAGTAATCCACTTGCATAAAATTAGGTTGGGTTAGTTCCATTTTATCTGTGAGTTTTGTTTCGGGTCTTGAATTTCTTCAATTCCCGAGAACATTTTCTCAGATTTATAGAACTAATCCAACCGAGAACCTGGTTTTCCATGTTACTGTTATCTGCTCCTCTTTTTGGTGGTTCCGAACTTCTGCAAGACAGACAAATAAGACGCATTAGATTTTCTCCAAATATCAACATCCTCACATTTAGAGTCTTAGTACTCTAAATGTTTAATTGATCTTTGGGTACTTTCTTGCCATGAAATAAGTACTGTAAATATATACTATATATATATAAACTGAAAATTTTTTTTTTTTTTTTTTTTTTTTTTTTTTTTTTTTTTTTGTATTTTTTAAATGCTGTTTCTTATTGAGTGTAAGCCGGGTCTGCCACTGCTTGGCTTTCTTTCTCCGGATCGAACTGTCCGAGGTACTCTTTCAATCGCTGTCCATTCACCACTATATCGCCCCTGCCAGTTCGAATCCTGACAGCTCCATTTTTGAACACCTCTAGTACTTCATGTGGTCCTTCCCATCTAGATTTGAGCTTTCCGGGGAACAGCTTCAACCTAGTATTGAACAATAACACATGTTGACCAACATAAAAATACTTAGGTTTGATCCGGCGATCGTGCAACTTCTGGGTCCGCTCCTTGTAAATTCGAGAGCTTTCATAAGCTTGCGCTCGTATTTCCTCAATTTCATTGAGGTCCAACTTACGTTTGCTCTGAGCAACTTTCGGATCGAAGTTAAGCGTTTTAACGGCCCAGTAAGCTTTATGCTCTAGCTCTACAGGCAAATGACAGGCTTTTCCGAAGACCAGCCTATATGGAGACATCCCGATGGGAGTCTTATATGCTGTGCGGTATGCCCATAGAGCATCATTGAGCTTACGTGCCCAATCCTTACGGGTTATCCCGACAGTGGCTTCGAGTATGTGTTTGATTTCGCGATTGGATACTTCGACTTGACCACTAGTCTGGGGATGATAAGGCGTGCCTATCTTATGGAGGATCCCATTTTTACTCATTAAAGTTTCAAAGGCTTTATTAATAAAGTGTGTTCCTCCATCAGATATCACCACCCTAGGTATGCCAAATCGACTGAAAATGTTGTTCTTGAGGAACTTGATGACTTGGCTACCATCATTGGTTGGTAATGCGACAGCCTCAACCCATTTGGATACGTAATCGACAGCTACCAAGATATAGTAGTTTCCACCAGATGGTGGAAACGGTCCCATGAAGTCAATGCCCCATACATCAAAGATCTCAAGTGTGAGAATCCCCTTTTGAGGCATCTCATCCCTCTTGGAGATGTTTCCTAATCTTTGGCATCTGTCACAGCCCTTGACAAATGTCCTGCAATCCTCATAGATGTGAGGCCAATAAAATCCACATTCGAGGACCTTGTGGGCCGTTCGAGCGGGACCATGGTGACCTCCATATTCTGATTCATGGCATTTTCTGACAATTTGATAAGCTTCATGCTCGGTCACACATCGCCTGATTATTAAATCAGGGCAGTGTTTGAAGAGATAAGGTTCTTCCCAGAAGTAACTTAATACATCTCGTTTGAACTTATTCCTCTGATGATAGTTCGAAAACTGGGGGGTTACTCCGCATGCCAAGAAGTTAGCGATGTCGGAAAACCATGGACAAGCTTGATCATGCAGATGCAACGCGAACAACTGTTCATCCGGGAAATCTTCATTGACGGCTTTTTCCTTTTTATCATTATCTAATCGAGATAAGTGGTCAGCAGCACCATTATCTCGACCTCGCCTATCTTTTATTATGATGTCGAATTCTTGCAACAGAAGTACCCACCTGATTAATCGAGGTTTTGCATCTTGTTTGCTAAACAAGTATCTCAATGCTGTATGATCAGTGTATACTATGGTCTTCGTACCTATTAGGTACTGTCTGAACTTGTCAAACGCGAAGACTACAGCATACATCTCTTTTTCCGTTGTGGTGTAGTTAACTTGGGCCTCATTCAGGGCATGACTCGCGTAATGAATTACGCAGTGTCTCCCATCCTTATGTTGTCCAAGAACTGCGCCTACGGCGAGACCACTAGCATCGCACATTACCTCGAAAGGTATTGACCAATCGGGTGGTTGCACTATCGGTGCAGAAACCAACATCTTCTTGAGCGTGTCAAAGGCTTGAACACACGCTTCATTTATTAAGAAAGGATTTTCTTTACAAAGCAGATTAGTGAGCGGCTTGGCAATTTTAGAGAAATCCTTAATGAATCGCCGGTAAAAACCGGCATGCCCTAAGAAGCTCCTAACTGATTTGATCGAGTTAGGAAGAGGGAGATTGGAAATGATGGAAACTTTGGCTGGATCAACTTCAATGCCTGCACGAGAAATGCGATGACCTAACACTATGCCCTCAGTGACCATAAAATGGCACTTTTCCCAATTTAAAACCAGGTTAGTGTCCTCACACCTCTTTAAAATCTTAGCAAGATTGGTCAAACAATCTTCGAACGTATCTCCATATACAGAGAAGTCATCCATGAAGACCTCAATGCATTTTTCGATAAATTCAGAGAAAATAGACATCATGCATCTTTGAAAAGTAGCAGGTGCATTGCACAAACCAAAAGGCATCCGTCGATAGGCAAAAGTGCCGTACGGGCAAGTAAAAGTGGTTTTATCATGGTCCTCACTGGAAATAACAATCTGATTGTAACCAGAATAACCATCCAAAAAGCAATAAAACGCTCTCCCTGCCAACCTCTCAAGCATCTGATCGATGAATGGCAATGGAAAATGGTCCTTGCGTGTGGCCTCATTTAGCTTCCGGTAGTCGATACAAACTCTCCATCCGGTCACTGGCCTGGTTGCAACCTCTTCTCCTTGCTCATTCTTGGTTATGCACATCCCTCCTCGTTTGGGTACGACCTGCACTGGGCTAACCCATTTGCTATCAGAGATAGGATAGATTATACCAGCATCTAAGAGCTTGATAACTTCTTTCCTTACCACTTCCTGCATAAGGGGGTTCAATCGCCTCTGAGGTTGACGGGAGGGTTTAAACTCTTCTTCCATTAGAATCCTGTGCATGCAAATAGAAGGGCTTATTCCTTTTATATCAGAAATGGTCCAACCTATTGCATGTACATGTTTCTTAAGAACGACCACCAGAGCATTTTCTTGCTCTTGGGAGAGCTTAGCCGAAACAATCACAGGTAACTTTTTATGTTCTGCGAGAAACGCGTACTTGAGATGATCGGGTAATGTTTTAAGTTCAAGCTCTGGTGGACATTCAACGGAAGGGAGTAGTTTGCGAGAATTGGGTAGTGGGAGAACAGATTTACCTTCGGGATCCTGCATCAGTACAGGATCCTCTTCCTCCTTTTGATTGGCGTCCTCATGGAAGTCCATGCCATCAAATTCCTCCAAATCCCCTGTTTCGGGATCGGCGAAGTGAACGGCTTTGCATTCTTTGTGCTCCACGCCAGCAGGCTTCAGTACCTGCTTTGATGGTTCATCCAGCATCATTTCATACTCAAGTTCAGAGTCAAGCTCTTCCCTAACTATTACATTTTCAAATGAAAAACAAGAACTGTCATTCGGAAATTTCTGCAATTTCTCCATATCAAAGATGATCTCCTCGCCATCGACCCTTAGGGTGACTTTTCCGGATTTGGCGTCAATCAGGGCACCACCAGTGGCTAGAAATGGGCGTCCAAGGATAAGTGGCATTTCAGAATCCTCCTCAATGTCGAGGACGATGAAGTCGACCGGGAAAAGAACTTGCCCGGTTTTGACCACAACATCCTTAAGGATTCCTACGGGCTGAGTGATCGATCTGTCTGCAAGTTGCAGTCTCATCTTGACCGGTTGAATTTCTCCAAGCTTGAGGCGAACAGCCATAGCTAGTGGCATCACATTGATGCTTGATCCTAAATCACAAAGCCCCATGCTCACTTTGGCCTTTCCGAATTGTACTGGAAGTGTGCAACATCCGGGGTCCTCTTTCTTTTCAGGCATTCTCCTCTGAACGATGGCACTGCATGTGCTGTTGAGAATAATTACCTCTTCCTGCTCAACCTGCCTTTTTCCTGAAATCAATTCTTTCAAGAACTTAGCATAGATGGGCATTTCGGAAATCATTTCTGTGAGAGGAATGGTTATCTCTACAGACTTTAAGCGTTGCAGAAATTTCTTGAATTTAAGATCATGTTCTTTATTTTTAAGCCGCGCAGGATAAGGAATCCTGGGCATGTACTTGTTATTAGCAATTTTTGGTGGTGAAGGGAAGGAAGTTGTACCTTCACCTGTACCCTTATCTGGTTCAGCCGTTTCAGGCGCAGCTTCAGTCTGCATTTCGGCTGTCTCTTTTTCTGCTTCGTTCCCATTATCAGCTTCCTTACCAGCATTGTCAACAATATCATCTTCTTCAAATTCCGCTCTAGTATCCGCTCCCTTTGGTCCAGCTAGTACTCTCCCAGATTTCAAGGTTATTGCCTTGCATTGCGGGTTCTTTTCCGCAGTACTAGGCAATGTTCCTTTGTCCCTTTTCTGCATCTCATTAGCCATCTGTGTAACTTGGGTCTCCACATTCCTGAGGGAGGCCTGCAGTTGATTGTTGATCTCTTTCTGACTAGTGATGAAATCAGTCATCATATTCTCAAGCCTTGAAGGAGGCTTTTGGTTCTGATTCTGATTTTGCTGCTGATTCTGATTCCACTGGCCTTGGTTTGGGACAAACTGAGGCTGGAAATTCTGATTGGGCTGAAAGTTCTGGAAATTCTGAGGCGGCCTCTGCTGGATCTGAGGTTGGAAACCTGGGTTCTGAAAATGTTGGCCCCTATTCTGATTGAATCCCTGATTCTGCTGAGGGTTGAACTGTTGTTGCTGTGGCTTGTTCAAGAGATGTGAGTTCAAGGCGTTGTTGTTTGAATAAGACAAGTTCGGGTGCCTATTTGGAAAAGCTCCTGCATAGTTACAGCTCTCTGCTGTGACTTGCTCGCATGTGTCAGTTGCATGAGCACCTTGACACAATCCACAGATCACATCAGTTTGCTGTCCCTGCGCAGAACTTCCAACTCCTTGATTCACAGATAATGCTGCCACTTGCTCCTGAAGCTTTTCAATGTCCGACTTCTCTACTGTACCTACAACACACAAACCACGAGGGGGAGTGGGATTACCATCATCAGTTAGAACAGAACGGTTGACACTCATGGCTTCAATCTTTGCCCAGGCTTGGTCCATTGGTATGTAGAGCAAATGTTGGCCACCGGCAGCATCAAGCATGGATTTCCATGCTGGGGTCAGACCACTGTAGAACTTTCTCAGTCTCTCCCAGTCATGGAAACCATGTTGAGGACATTTTCTGAGTAGGTTGAAGAATCTTTCCTTTGCATCATACAAGGACTCGTCGGGTTTCATCTTGAATTCCGCAATTTTGGAGCGGCATTCATCCACCTTGGACTCCGGGAAGTATTTTGCTAGGAAGTTTCTGATCACATCTTCCCATGTAGACTTCTGATTTACGGGCAGTGACTTGTACCATGTTCGTGCTCCGCTTGTCAGAGAGAAGGGAAATAGCCTTAGTCGGATAGTGTTTGCGGGTACATCACGATTTTTGATCGTGTCACACAATTCTAGGAAGGTTTGCAGGTGATCATGGGGATCTTCATGACTTGCTCCGGCAAACTGGTTGCTCTGGACTAGATTGATTAGGGCCGGTTTCAGTTCGAAGTTCCTGGCCAGGAATGGAGCTTGTCCAGGAATGTTCAGATATGGCTCTAAAATCGGCTGCATGTAATCAGCAGCAGCTGCTGCTTGATGATTGTTCTCAGGCCCTCCTTGGTATTGCTGTGGGTAGTAGTTCTGAGGCATGAAATAGTTCCTCGGATCATTGAAATCATTCGGATTCGGGGGATTCTGATGGGGGTTGTGGTATTGCTGATTCTGTTGGTTTGGGAAATTTTGCTGATTTGGTTGGTTTTGGTTGTTTGGTGGGTTTTGGTTCGGGTTGGGAGGGGGTGCCTCGAAGTGCTGCTGGTCCATGTTCGGTGGATTCCCACCTCCTTGTATGATCTGGGGAGGGGGATCATCCAATTCATCATGATCAGCATCCTCGGGATCTTCCTCAATGTTGTGAAGTGGGGGATTGGGTTGAATGATTGGTGGGATGTCAGGGTTTGCCATTTCGGAAATATCGCTGCTGGTGCTTGGCGAAAGTAATGCCTGTCGTTCCCGTTCCCTTCTTCGTTTAGTCTCCGCCCTAAGACGTCGAGCTGTCTTTTCTATCTCTGAATTAAACGGGATCTCGGCTGGCGTCTGCTTCCTCCTTTGCATAGAACAACGGCTTCAATAATGACAGTACCTGTACAATCCCCAGGTTAGAAGTGGTTCTGAAGGTGAATATTTATAATTATATGTATAGGCTATTCTAGGAGCAATGAGGAATGTAGTTCTCTAAATAAAACGGCGCTGCATCCTCCCCGGCAACGGCGCCATGAAACTTTTGACAATTTCCGTCCCACGAGCATTTTCTTAAAAATATACCAGGTTAGATTTATTACATGAAGAGAGTTATGATTCACGGGAAAGGGTTTAGGGATATATCCAGATTATTAGTCTTTTTATTACTCAAGTGTGGTGCTTTAATTTCAAATGGCGCTGTGGTCCTCCCTGTCATGAAATGTTGACAAATCTCATGGCATAGCCGGGATAGGTTGACCATCAGCCTGTCACACTGAGGATCCCCGGCAAATATGCCATGATGCTTCTCATCAATTCTTGGCATGAGAGTCCCTGCCATGAAACTTTTGGCGAGTTCCCACTACATGAGTATTTTCCGAAAAATCATGGTCCTGGTTTAAGTTTTATTAATGAAACCAATTTATGATGGCGGAGTTGTGATTAGGGATATATTTATAAGTAGTCATGTTTTTATTGCTCGTGTTTAAGAAACTGTGGCCCGAAAGCGCACGGTGTCAAAAATTGCAGTAATTTATAGTAAGACCGGATCGTTCACTGGAGGATGTGCGATAGAAGCAGGTCCCACGTCGTTTTACTAGATTTTCCATTCGTATTGCTCAATAGGTTTGAAAGGTTGTTAATAACTACTGACATGAATGTAAATTAGATCTGGAAAGTAGTTAAATTAATCTACAAAGCAAATAAATCTATTCTAGAAAGCGGATAAGAATTATTCTAGGAATGCGGTAAACATTATCTACGAAAGCAGGGAAAAGGTACATTGTGCCAACCGTGAAGTTGAGTCACAATGTGGACAGAAAGGACAGGAAGAAAAGAATGAAAATTGGACAAGAGTGAGATACAGCAATATTAAACTTCCATTTTCCTACGCAGATCTTTGGTTGGGATAATTCTTTCAGATAGCTAATTCTCATGCTCTCAATAAGGCGTTCCCTTTAACAGACAGGTACTTGCAATATGAGTTTACATGTCCCTAAGACCACAAATTCTAAGATACCACAGATTCGTAACTCCCCTGGCCTGGGTATGCTACTTCATCTGTGGTGGATAAGCAACACCCGACACATCATTTATTGAAATGCCAAGTACTACTATCATTCTCCCATGTCACACCCAAAGATTCTAATCAAGCCCTAAACTATCCCTTAACTGTCAATCCTAGTAACAGCTACGCAACTCTCAATACAACCGAGTGACCTCTAATGAAAGCGATTAAAAGAAAGCAGTAAAGAAAGCATTTAAAATCCTATCACTCGGAGGTTTTGAAAATCTGACCCTGGTAGTAAAAGACAGCTCCCCATCAGAATGATGGAATATGGATCAAGAATTCCCAGCTCTCAGTGAACCACTAGTGTGTTCACTTTCTTCCGGGTGGTTATGAGATACAAACTAATGAAACGAACTAATAGATTAGTCCGTTCCGGATGCACTCACCCAGGACTCAAAAGTAGGCTTTGGCAGAAGAAGACGGCAGTTGAAAGAAAACTCAACCCTATCTTGGAAAATAACCAAAGCCTGGATGATGTTCCTCTAAGATTATTCACTACACTGTATTTGAATCCAAGTGGACCCCATCTCGGTGTAGCACTTAATCTTACATTTCCATCAACCAGCAATTTTGGAAAATAATGGATGTGAAAATCATTCCCTGTCAGGTACTAGACTCTCAGTTAAAACACAGACCCTTTCAGTCTAGACGAGACCTAATCGCTGAATCTGCTTCTTAATTCCCAAAATATAACCCTTGATAGAATATGAATTAGTCATAACTGAAGAATTTATCCCTTACTCAGATCCGGATTTTATAAAGAGGTTTTTGTTGGAAGTTTATAAAGCAATATCTGTTTAAGATCTAGACTTCTATTGTCCAAGGGAAGGATCCCAAAAATAATTACAGACCACAACAGTACATAATATTATCATGCATAAGAATATATGGAAGTGTAAAATTAATTGACCCAAAATATGAAGGCGGGTCTAGACAGAAGGTGAAACACAGAATGGAGTGGTCAAGGTACCAAAGTAATGGCAGAACAATTGGGTGGACTGTAAACATCTACTGTCCAATTTCCCAATCACTCGGATGAAGCGAATTTAGACAGCTGAGACTCTATAATGGTGGTGTCAACACCAGTTGGGCCTCCACTGTCTGTGAATTCGGATAAAAACCTACATGCTTCCTTTCTATAATGATCATTAGTTGGCATTGACTGGTGCCAACTGATTCCCATTACAGATTGGAATTTGGGTTTGGAAATTAAGATAACAAAAATAAAACTGTATCTGGATGGAAATCAGTCGAGCAGCTATTATAACCCCGGATGGGCGAACCGCCAAGGCTTCCACTGACAGCCATTCAGACCATGCAAAATAACGATTAGTAACTAATACCCAGAATACGAGCTGGTTATCCATGAGGGAATACCCGTCAACATTATTCTGATGTATTCTTTACTAATGGTTTCACACAATGCACCAAGACAAAATAAACAAGAAGCAAAAGAAGATCCATTGTATGAGAGACATTGGTTTCTCATGCAAGGTTGTGGATCGAGTCCACATGTAATGGTCTTAAATAATCCTTCCTACCATAATTAATTACAGTCCAGATTGTCTGTTTAAGCCATCGAGGTTTTGTTTATACAAGAGTGTTTTAATGGCAATTGAACAAAGGTCCTTTAATCATGATGATCATTGAAGTTTGATTATTGCTAATCTCAACCTTTAATCATTGATGAGTCAAGGGTTCAATCAGTTAAGTGATGCAAATGGAGAATCAAAATTTGGGCAGCATAACACCCTACATTGCAATGCCAGAATGTTACATCTTAACCCGTGGGGCTATGATGTGAGTGTTGCAATATAAAATGGAGAGAGAGTGAAATTTGTTTAAGATTAAATAGAGGGGGAGGAATCTTGTCGCCATATCATAAATGTTGTCGCGGACCGAGATCCGCGACATAGACATCCCGACAAGTTTTTAGAATTTTTGGCAGCATAACGCCTCTTTGTCGCTATACAAGGTTTTGTCGCGGAACGTGGCTCCGCGACAAGGATGACATCGCGACAAAGTGTTTTCAGAAAATTCTAAGGCATTTGAACCTTTGTCGCTATGCATGGAGACTTTGTCGCGGAACGTGGTTCCGCGACAAGGTGTTCCGCGACAAAGTGTTCAAAGGTTAAGAATCATGGCATAATTTTTCTGTCGCGGAAAGGGATTTTGTCGCGGAACGTGGCTCCGCGACAGGGTGATTCCGCGACAAGAGGCCATGAAGACAAAATGCAAGAGTTTGGCTCCTTTGTCGCTATGCATGGACAGTTTTGTCGCGGAACGTGGCTCCGCGACAAGGTATTCCGCGACAAAGGGTTTTAAATTATAGAGACAAGTGTCTTGAAACACCTTTGTCGCGGAACTGCCACTCTGTCGCGGAACGTGGTTCCGCGCCAGAAGGCGGTTGGCGCCCAAGGTGGTTCAGGACAAAAGTCAGAAAAAGCAGAAATGAACAGTGGCATGCAAACAGCGTGATCTCACCCTATTTCAGATCAAAAAGCTATTCTAAGCTAAAAATAAGCAAGAAACATTCAAAATAAGGAAGAACATGCTTAAACAAAAATAACAAGACTGAGCAGGATATTAAAATAAAGCAAGAATCCTAATCTAGGGTTTGATCACACATCCACACAACATTATCCAAGTATGCTAACTGTGAACATAAAAATGACAAAATGGGGGTCAAATGACCCCAAAATGAAAAGGAGAGCATAAATCCATGGGGTGTGAGACCCATTTCATGGTTTGGGACACAAATGCTGAATGTTTTCCCATATTATTGAAGAGGTGTTGTTAATACCCATGGTTTGGGTATTACAAACCCTAAAACAAGAGTTTTAGAAACCAAAACATAGTGTAAAAAATTGGCTAACTAAGCACTGTGAACAGTAAAACACTAATCTAAACTAAACTAAGTGCAAAAATTAAATAATACATAAAAATAAACCTAACTACTCTACCTAAGGAAGAACTCCTAAGCTTGCCTTCAAGAACTCTCAAATTCAAACTTCTAACTGTCCAACTATTCAACCCTTAGCTCATGGGGGACACCTCATATTTATAGAAGTGTAACCCTAAGCCCATGGGCCTTGATTCTAGCCCATTGTGTCTTAAGACATCACACACATCACAGCTTGTCTCGGAACATCAAGTTGGTCGCGGAACACACTGCATGTGGCAAGGCTTCTCGACTGGGTCTTGTGTCTCTATTTGTGCATCTTGGTCGCGGAATGGGCTTTTGTCGCGGAGTCATGCTATCGCGACAAGGGTCATCGCGCCAAGGGCTTGGCTGGTCTCCTCTTCACTTGGGGCCAGTTGGTCGCGGAGTATGCCTTTGTCGCGGAACACTGCATCGCGCCAAGGGCTTCCGCGACAAAGGTCTTCCTGGGCCTGCTGGATTGGGCCAGATGGGCCGAAAATATTCTTTTTGTGGGCTTTTCTATATTTTTCCCATCTTTTTGTTTCCTTTTCTTTTTCTCATGTTTTTGGATTTTTCTAACATAAATATGTAATAAAATTACATATTTATGCCTTTTTCACACCAGCTTATTATTTTTACAATTATGCATAAATCAGTCCAATTCGACTGCTTTCTTACTTAATGTAAGACCGGAATGCGATCAAATGCCCGTTTAAGACACGGAAATGGATTGAAAATAATGGTCATTTTTGGCCATTATCACCAACCCAGTGTTCAAACACCAGTTGGAACACCGGCACAGTCTGAGGTTGCTGCTCCCCAAGTCAGAATCCATCGTGATCACAATCCAGACGATGTCATTGGGGACGTTCTTGAAGATCGGAGAACTCATGTAAAGAAGAAGATCGACTATAGAGAGTTTGCTGGATTACATTGCTTCACCTCAAGGATTGAACCCTCAAGGGTTGAAGAAGCTCTGCAAGACGAGAATTGGATCAATGCCATGCAGGAAGAGCTCGCTCAGTTCAAGAGGAATGAAGTCTGGACCTTGGTCGAGCGTCCACATAATATCAACGTCATTGGAACGAAGTGGGTGTTCAAGAACAAAAGTGACGAGAATGGTAATGTAATTCGAAACAAAGCTAGGCTCGTAGCTCAAGGTTACACCCAAGTGGAAGGAATAGACTACAGTGAGACCTTTGCACCCGTAGCAAGACTCGAAGCTGTGAGACTACTCCTTGCCATTGCATGTTCAATGGGCTTCAAACTCTATCAGATGGACGTGAAGAGCGCCTTCTTAAATGGTTGGTTGAAAGAAGAAGTGTATGTGGAGCAACCCAAGGGCTTGGAAGATGCAGACTTCCCAGACCATGTTTTTCGGCTAAACAAAGCTCTCTACGGACTTAAACAAGCTCCTAGAGCATGGTATGAGAGGCTTTCAAAATATCTATTGGAAAATGGATATAGAAGAGGAAGCACAGACAAGACCATGTTCATCAAGGAAGACTCCAAAGGGATCATTGTGGCTCAAGTCTATGTGGATGACATCGTGTTCGGATCAACCTCCCATGTGCTCAAGGACAAGTTCATCGAGACTATGGGTAAGGAATTTGAGATGAGTATGGTAGGTGAATTGACATTCTTTCTTGGTATGCAGGTTACTCAGAGGAAGGAAGGTACCTTTCTGAACCAATCCAAGTATGCCAAAAGCATTGTCAAGAAATTTGGACTGGAGTCCAGTAAACCTGTCCGAACACCGATTGGAACATCTGATAAGCTTCACAAGGATCCTACAGGGAAGAGTGTTGATCAAAAGATGTACAGAGGAATCATCGGCAGCCTCCTTTACCTTGCAGCTAGCAGACCCGACATCAGCTATGCTGTAGGTGTCTGTGCTAGGTACCAAGCAGACCCAAAGGAGTCTCATCTAAAGGCAGCAAAAAGAGTGATTCGATACATTGCTGGAACACCTGATTTGGGCCTATGGTACTCCAAAGAATCCAATCTTCAATTGATTGGATACACTGATGCAGATTGGGCTGGCAATGTTGACGACAGAAAAAGCACCACAGGAGGGTGTTTTTATGTTGGAACCAACTTGGTGAGCTGGTATAGTAAGAAGCAGAATTCTATATCTCTCTCCACAGCAGAGGCGGAGTATATTGCAGCAGGGAGTTGTTGTGCTCAGCTCCTATGGATGAGACAAATGATTAGTGACTATGGGATTGATCAAGACAAGCTGGTGGTTCTCTGCGACAACATGAGTGCAATAAGCATTTCTAGAAATCCAGTACAACACAGTCGAACCAAGCACATTGATGTTAGACATCACTTTATTCGGGAACTCGTGGAAGATGAAGTAGTGTCCCTGGAGTATGTTGGAACACAAGAACAGAACGCGGACATTTTTACCAAAGCTTTTGATGGAGATCGATTTGAAAAGCTGAGGCGGGAACTTGGCCTATGCACCATAGTCTAAGTTTCAAGACAGGATCTTGGGGGATCTCACTTGTCATCTTTAAAAACGGCTAAGTTTTTCTTATATATTTCAATAAGCCTTATTTTAAGAGATCCCATACTTATTTTAAATTTTTATTGCAGGTAATTCTATCTCTATCCCTTGGAAACCAGTTGTCCAAATTTTCAAAGAAGGAAGTTATTTTCTTAATTTGGTAACCGGCTACCTAGGAGGAATCCTAATGATCACACGCCTCCACTAATAGGGAAGTTTCCTTTCAAAACCTTTTTTTATTTTCAGAAACTTCCCCCGCGTCTTCATCTCTCTCTATTGCTCCCGCTCTAGGTATTTTTGTTTCTCAAAGAACACTCTACTCCCATACGCCTTCTCTCTCGCGGGAACAATGGTGACCACAAGGAATAGGAGTTCCAACACTGAGAACTCACCTCTCCCAGCTCGTGGAGGCCCTCGCACTCGATGAGGAAATTGCGGAGGGAATCGAGGAGGACCGAGTCGCGGAAGGGGAGGACGTGGCCGTGGCCGGAATCCAACTGAAATTACTACCTCAAATGATGCTCCGACCACCATTGCTACTCCAGAAGTTCCTATCTCCGACCCACTCGACATCCGCGTCGAGATGGCACAAGCGATCGAGGAAACTGCCCCGGGTGGTGCCCTAACGCCAACTCCTCTGGCGCACACTCAATCGGGGGTTGAAACTGCTCTCTCCCATGGGGAAACTGCTCCCAGCACGTCGCCCACATCCGTTGCACCTGTGCCAACCGTCCAAGTGCCCTTATCAACCCTAGCGGATGCGGCATTGCAACCTCAGAACCCGCCTAAAGGGAAAGGTAATATGGCTTCTCAGAAAAACTTGGTTTCTGACAATGTTGATACAGGGAGTTCGATTCCTATATCTGGGCATCAAGTTGGCACTCAACCTGGCCCTCAATCCGTAACCCCTGCTCCTGGCGCTGGCGTGGAAACTTCCTCAAGTGCCCCTGGTGAATCAGCCAATGTGCCTGGTCATGTTCCAAAGGTTGCTATCAAGAATGCAGGTGGTGGGTCATCAGGGAGTTCAGATGATGGCTCTGAACACTCTTCAGAATCCACTGAGTTGTCTGACGAATCAGACAAGAACGTGGAGATCAATCCAGAAGAGGAAGAATCCAGTGGAGACTCGGGAGATGAGGAGGCACCTGAGGGCAATCGCACTACCATCTCTGCTGAAGAGTTTCTTAGGCGTGAGGGACTCACTGAGGATGAGTTGAGAAGTGATGATGAAGAACAGGTTGTTGCTCACACTGAGGCTGGACGTGAGGGGGAGCAATCTTCTTCATCAGATGGTGTCCCTCTCAGGGCTCTTGCTCGCAAGAAGGCTGCTGTCTCCAAAGGGAAAAGGAAATCAGATGACGTTCCCTCTAGTTCTCAACCTCAGAAGAAGAAGAAGGTCCCCACTAATAGTGTTGAGGAAGATGTTGCTCAGGACGAACCACCTGAGATTGTGGATACCAATCTGGCGTTTAGCTCCAAGTTCTACTCATTGAGCTCTCAGACTTTCTTTGAGACTGTCTTGCGTAAAAGGAAGTTGAAACCTGAGGTTGCTTTCAAAGGTGCCAAGTGTGATGAGATTGGCTGGACAGAGTACCTTGAGAAAAGGCATCTCCTTCGTTGGGCGTCTGAACTCCCAGGGAGCAAGCAATCTGTGGTAAAGATGTTTTATGCCAACCTTAGAAAGTCAGTCATCGTCCCTGGAAGCAGCTGGTTTGGGCGAGTGTATGTCAAGAAGCAGCTTGTGCCTCTCACTGCTAAGGATATCTGTGACTTCATTGGTGTTCCACAGTGTGACTTTGACACTGTATTCAGACCAGGCACTCAGTTCAACAATGTCCAGATTGCCAAACTGTTGACTAAGGACAAGGAGAAGAATATCAAAGGCAGAGGCTTGAGATCAGGAAATCTGACCCAGAGGTTCTTTCTGCTATACAAGTTCATCTCTTCCAATGTGATGCCTACAGCAAACCACTCAGTTGTCTCGAAGGAGATGTGTCAATTGCTGTTTGCCATTGATGAAAACAAGAAAGAGATCAACTATGGGAAGCTTGTTCTAAATCAAATGGTCGATATAGCTGAGAACCTCAAGAAGGACAGCTCTACTCTCATTCCCTTCCCAGCCTTGATCTATGGCTATCTGGAGTCTGTTGGTATTGATGGACATCCCAAGGAGTTGGTGGATACCACCAAAGTGTTCAGGTTCACGGCAAAATTGCAGAACAAGATTCAAGACATTCCAGGCCCAGATGGACCTCCTATTCCTCAGACAGCCCTCGATCAACTCAAGGACATGATTGCAGAGCGCCAAGATGCCATCAGGAGGAAGAGAGAAGAGCTGGATGAAGAAGAGTGTGCCCTTGCTGAGATGGCTAAGCTGCTCCCTGAGGTCTGGGACTCCGATCCTGAGGATGAGGTGACTGAGGCTGCTGCAGACTTTTATGCCACCACAGATGAAGATGACTCCTCTCAGGAGTGATTGGCTCTTTTGCCATATTGTGATCCAGAGGGGGAGAAAGCTGTGCGCGATCAAAGATGACGGACTCTGGTAAGTGTTTTTGTTTTATGTTCAGTTGCTCTGTTGGACTCTCTTTGTTGGACTCTTGTTATTGAACTTTTAGTTTGTTAGTATTGGACTGGATTATTTGTGTTTTTGCTGGTTTTATTGTACATGCTCCTGTGTTTTTACATGATCATTTTGTACGGAGCATTAGATAGGTTGTTGGGGATATTGCTATGTAATGGTGGTTGGGATTGGCCATTTTGTTCTTCTTATGTTGTTCACACATCGGAGGATCTTTGATCTTACTGGCTCACATTATGTCAAAAAGGGGGAGATTGTTAGAACCTCTATTTTTGAGATAATGTGTTCCAATCCGATGTTGAACACTAGGAAGGATCCCACCCCCTTGATCTTATCCGCATGTTATTCTTGGGAGCAAATCTTTGCATTGCCTTTCTCGAACCGGATAAACATTGCCCCGCATGGAAAGGAGCGTACGCTCAACGGTCGTCTGCCATTGCCTTGCTGGGATCATAGAAGTTTTGGCAAGAGGATCCCCTCATCCGAGTAAGGAAGGAAGCAGCTATGGAAGGTGGAAGAATTGGAGGGATTGAATAATTCCCTTCCATAGAGTTAGGATTTCGAACGGCCTTTTAAGAAAGAAAAGTGCGTTGGTTCATCACTGATTCTATTATTCGAAAATACATTGCAAAAGCCTTCTTGAGAAATCCTTGAGCAATCTCTTCACCCCATCCGCAAGATTCATCACGTGTGAAGGAGGTTGCTACTTGAGTGGTCTTTGGAGTCATCGTGCACATTGAACCCTTGATTAAATCCGACACCTTAATCAAGGGCAACACTCAAGATCGTGTCAACAAAGATACTACTCTTCATTGCTACATCAAAGGGAGGATCTTTTACAGGCTCACTCAAGGGAAACTTGGAGAAGGTGTTTTCAAGGGGTCGAAGCAGAATCGGAGTATTCTCACCAGAAAAGGGAGTTTCTGGTACCATCGATCATCCGCTTGGGTGTTGGAGTAAAAGGTTACTGGTTCACTATTGTTCGTGTTGTAACGTGGTGTTCGAACACATAGTGGAACACTCCTGGATTGGTATCCCCCGACGTAGGCCTTGGGCCGAACTGGGTCAACAACTCTCTGTTTGTTCTTGTTTATTTACTGCACTTATTTATCTTTAAGCACTAACCTACTAATAAGTTATCTAAGTGTGTGATTGGACAAACAGTGGTAGTTAAGATTCTTAATCTTGACGTATAAGGGACCAACATTCCCTATAAATTACCGGAAAATTATTTATGCACGACTGTATAAAATATTCATGTCAATGTTTAAGTTTGGAGGGGCGAAATTATATTAAAAAGATTTCTAATATAGCTAAAATAAACATAACTATATAAAATTAAAAGGCAAATTTCGAAATTGGGGGGCGGCGGCCCCCCCAAGCCCCTATGTAGGTACGCCAATGTCCGGAGGGGTCTTGGACGACAAGTTTGTCGTGCGGAAGTTGGTTGTCCATCGTGCGGCATCTGTCGTATTTGGATGGCAGTTGGAGAGAAGAGCAAACAGCTTTGGAAGTTGGCAAAAGGGATACGACATGGAGTTTGTGTCATATCATATGCAGCGGGGTTCGTCGTATGCATGGCTGGAGTGGGAGCGGGAGCAGGCTGTTGGTCGTATTCCGGACTTCGATATGTTCTTGTAGTATCTGAAAGGGACTTCATCGGGTGGGTGTGAGCAGCAAATGAATTGTTCTTGTTTGGGCCCATTTTCCTTGGTCTGTCTCTTCTTCTATTGGGCTTAATTGATCCGCCCATAACCACCCTTTGTTTTGGTCCAATTATTATTTGTTGACCTGGCCCAGTCAGTGTTGATCGTTGACTTTCCTGCAGGTGCATCAATCCACGCTGTCTGGTTAATCTCTGGCTCCCAATTGTCTAATTCCTCGGTCGAAATTCTGGCATTGTAAATGAAGAAAATTTTGGCTCTTGGCTTCGAAAAGAGTTCATCCGGAATTGCAAGTGTAAGTGTTCTGGTTCCCATGCTAAATTTTTAATTATACAAAATCATTCTGTAATATTGTTTCTGTATCTACTCTCATCTATCATCGTAGATCTACTGCGACACACAAATCGAAGCTTATCGCTTTGCACCATACCCCAATTGTCTCGATCTGCTGTCTGCCTAAATCTTGTTTCCTGTTTTTTGATTAGGGCCAATAAAGACTAAGAGAGTTGACTCAAAAATAAATTGTCTTGACAAAAGATTTACTCACCAAGTAGATCGATGGCGGCCACAGCTTATGCTGCTTTACGTTCCCTTTTGACCACCGTCGCTATGGAGCAAACCCGGTCTCCCTTACACCCTCCTTTCCCCTTCCCGTCAGGCCTAATTGACTCTCTGTTATATAGGGTCCAATTCATAGTTGACTTTCTGGAACAAGACTACTGTAAGGGTGCGGAACACTTGATGTCTCGTATTACCCACTTAGCCTATGCTGCAGAAGATGCCATCGAACTCCCCATTCTGCATCTAATTCACTCGAGCTCTGAAATTAGCTGTCTTGAGGAGTTGGGACCTGTTCCCCTGAGTCAAGACCTGGAAAGTATAATACACGAATTGGATTTAGTCAAGGCGGACATGCTGCCGCTAATGAAAGACAAAACTAGTGGGTTGGTACAAGATGTGCATCCGGGAGATTTCAAATCCAGTAGTAGTAGCTCATCATCAACTACTCCAACACAAATGGACAAGACTAAAATGGTGGGATTTGAAGAGTACAAGAGTACAATCATCGATCAACTTACAAGGTACGACCTTCAACGTGGACTGCAAATCATCCCAATCGTTGGGATGGGTGGCATCGGTAAAACTACTCTTGCTAGAAATGTTTACGACGATGATCGTATTATGAAGTACTTTGATGTTTGTGCCTGGATAACGGTCTCCCAACAGTATAATGTATGTGATATTCTTCAGGGACTCTTCTCAAGCATACCAAACAAAGGGATTTGTGAAATTTCAAGGGAGCAATTACATAGAAGTCTCTTCAACAGAAGGTATTTGGTTGTTTTTGATGATATGTGGAGCATTGATGTTTGGGATGAAATAAGGCAATACTTCCCAGATAACATTAACGGAAGTCGAATCATCGTAACAACCAGGTTCTCTAATTTGGCTACACAACTAAGCACCGGTTTCAGGCTTGGGATGAAGTGTCTGGATGACGAAAACAGTTGGAATTTGTTTTGTGAGAAAGTTTTTCTCTCGAAAAGTTATCCTCTTGAGCTGAAGGATGTAGGAAAGAAGATTGTACGAAATTGTGGAGGGCTTCCTCTAGCAATTGCTGTCATTGGAGGCCTCCTAGCAAAGTCCGACCAAACACTAATGTATTGGGAACATGTTGCTAAAGATTTTCACTCATGTTTATATTCAAGTGAGGACGATCATTGCTCAAAAATATTGTTTTTGAGTTACGATTACTTGCCTATTCATTTGAAACCTTGTCTTCTCTATTTGGGAGTCTTTCCAGAAGATAATCAGATTCCTATTTCCCAGCTTATGAGACTATGGATTGCAGAAGGTTTCCTGAAGCCAATCGTGGGCAAAACATTGGATGAAATTGCTGAGGAATATTTGAAGGATCTTATTGAACGAAATCTAATTATGGTTTCTAGTTACTCGAGGACAGGGAAAATTAAACATGTCATCATCCACGATCTGTTGAGAGAACTATGTTTGCGAGAGGCTCAGAATGATACGTTCTATTGCGTTATGACAAATAAATGTATTGAGGTTCCACTGAGCACGACTTACCAACGTCGGATTGTTATTGGGGGCATTCAAGTAAATGAATCACTGTTTTTTGATGGTCCTTATTCTTTGGTATCAGTTCAACATGTTCGGGCTCTGCTATTCACCATGGTATATCATCAGAGCGATAAATTGAAATTTCCTTCACATTTGTCTTCGTTGATGCCATTGAGAATATTATTCTTACCTTACAAACATATGATTGTAACTGGTAACTGTACCGCAAATTTTGTTAACATGCGGTACCTTGTTAATGATCAAAGGGGGCGTTTTGAATCGAAACATCTACCTTATCTAAGCATAGGCTTGTGGAGAAATTTTCAAATGCTAGAAGATCTTTCTTATTTACCTGGGAGCAAAACCAATAGAATTGATATCTGGGATCAAGTTCATCTTCTTCGGGTACGTTCCAAATCAATTACCGTCACCGAGCATTCGTATGGGGTTGAGGATCAACATAGTTGTATTGTGTTAGAAAACTTGCAGTCATTAGATACATTAGTGAATTTTAGATTTACTGAAGAAGCCATGAGGAGATTGCCAAATGTTAAGAAATTGAAAGTTGCTTATAACAAGAAGACAAGGTTATGCACTGATTACAGCGCTCACAATCTTGAGCGTTTGGAGAAACTTGAATCATTCAGTTGTGCATTTTATGGGTTCACTCAAATTAGGAAGTACTTTCTTCAAAGTGTTGTTTTCCCACCTTCCCTCAAGAAGTTGTCTTTAGAAGGCTGTGAACTGAAATTGGAAGACATGACTGTGTTTGGTTCCTTACCCCATCTCGAGGTTCTCAAATTGCATAACGTTTTCTTTGATGGAGATGTGTGGAATCCAGTTGAAGGGGAGTTTCGTTGCCTTAAATTCTTGAAGATGACTTGGATCAATGGTCTAAAGAAATGGAATGCGGATGGCACCCATTTCCCACGCCTTGAGATACTCTTTCTGGAGTGGTGTTTAACGTTGGAGGAAATACCTTTGGATTTTGGAGAAATATCAACACTTCGATCGATCGGATTACATCATTGTTCTGTTTCAGCAATGAAATCAGCTAAAAACATATTGGAGGAACAACAGCTCTTTGGGAACGACGATCTTGTAGTTGAAGTTCACACTTCGAAAAAGTACAGATCAATACACGACGTGGAAATCAAAAATTTTGTTGCAACATCAAAAGCATGGTGAGTGTTTTCCTATTAATCTACTTCCTCCGTTTTTTAAAAATTCTAACGTGTGCATAGTAAACACTATTCATTGAATAGTTTTGATTCGATTTTTTCACACAGTTACAAAAGACAAAATATAGTCAAGTGAGATGTTATTAGATTCGTCTAATCATGTAGTTTTATAATATTGAAGTTTTATAATTATTATTTTATAAAATTTTGAGATATTACTTTTTAAAAATGTGTATTGGATTGCGTGAAAACAAAGAATGTTAAAATTTTTAAAAAATGGAGGGAGTATTATGTTAAATAGATTCTCGATCATAACATGTTTTTAGATAGCATATTTGGATTAATTAACTTCTATAAATTCCTGCCTTTTCTTTTCCTTTTTTTGTAAATTTTATATAAATTTGTCTTTTCCTTGTTTGTAAATATTACTCCAATATAAGTATTATATTACACTTTCAAATGGGAATGGGACGATTTGATATAATTGAGGGGATATTTTGGTTTGAAAGGGTTAATGGAATTTATTTATTTCAAATTTTGTAGAATTACTTTTCCCACTCTTTTATTATGTTTTTTTTTTCTGTTAAACAGCCTGAAAAGACGAGTAAAGGAAAAAAAAAAACTAGAAAAAAGAACAAATCTAGCTCAACCGAACATATTCAGAGTTCCTTTTATTAAATTTGGCTTCAAATTAAAATTCTTATAAAATATTCAGAGTTCCTTACATTCAAATCTGTGATATTATTTGAATTATCGTTATATTTGGAAAAATAAATTTTTAGACTTGTTTTATTTTTCCTTTTTAAGTATTGAAATTTATAAGAAATTTATGGTACTTAACAACATTATTAGGGTGCGTGCAGTGGCGGAAGCAGACGGTTGGGGTTGGGGGCTAATGTGCAAACTTTAATAAGTATAATTTTTTCCACAACATATAAAATAATAAAACTAATATCATATCAAATTTCCTTATAAATATTTTATTTTTATATTATGAGCCACAATTGTAACATACGAGTCATATTCTAAAAGTATTGTAAACAAAAGTATCTTAAATTTTTACGAAAATATTTTAGAAATTGGGAACAACTATTAACAAAACCCTGGTATATAAATTGGTTTTGATAATGATGCAAAATATATCCACAACTCCACATAGCCCAAGTTTTTTGTTTTATTTTATTAATATATTAATGAAAATAAAGAGCAAATAAGCCTCGGTTAAAAACAAAAAAAAAGTTAACCAACAACTAAAATGCAGCAACAAAAGTAGCTCAAATATTTGTTTAAATAAATATTAAACATTGATTACGTTGATTATATTAAAAAATTTAATTTAAATAGTTGATAATATCTATTTTGGATAGGAATACACTCCCAAAACCTTTTTTTTTTAAAAAAAAAAAGTGACCTCATATCTACTTTTAAAACAAATTTGGATTTTGACTTTTACAACTTCTTTTTGCTATTGACAAAAACCCAAACAAACAAAAATAAAATAAAGAGAGAATTTTTTTTAAAAAAAAAACAAAACGAAAATGTGAAAATAAGCCAAAACAAACGAACAAAATTGAGGTAATTATATAAAAAGTTAATAGCGAACATCGAGCTCGGGGGGCCGACCACCCACGCCCATATGTGTGTCCGCCAATGGGTGCGTGTGTGAAAACCAGCTATAAATGCAAGCTCAAAGTCTGTAAATTTTGTTAAGGGATTGAGCTTTTAATTTATAGTGTTTTAAGAAGCAATTGTAGTTTTTAAAATAGTTTTAAAAAAATAGTTATATTGAAAAGTAGCTTGCTCCAAAAAATATCTGATGGTAATATAATAACTCGAGAAATGGCTTAAATGACGTTAAATAAGATATTCGTACCAACAATGTAACTTTCTTTCTTAAAAACTTATGTAAATAATAAAGCCTTTCTATTTTGGCATAGCAAAAGAACAAGAACTAAAACTCCTAAAAACTGGCAAAAGAAGAGACCTTAGTAGCTTAATGTAGTACATTTATTTGTAATGAACCGATCCGTGATGTTATGCAATTATGTTCCAGGAATAAGGATGAATATGCTGATAGCGACATTGAAGAGGAGAGAGATGAAAATGATGAAGAGAAGATGGAACAAACGCCGCCTCCTCACGGTAAGTATATAAACCCATTTTATAATTGTGATTCTCTATTATCGCCTTTTGGCAATTTCTATTGGACTTGTGATTTTGATTGTGAATGTTATGCTGTTTCCGCAGAATTGGCTGCTACTAGTTTCTTTGTGATTATTATATTACGTTTATTACTGGTTTGTGAAGAAGATGTGAATTTATTTGGCTTCATTAGGCATTTTTCAACACATTACTTTGCTGGCGATTATGCTAGATTAGGTTTACCGTTTACACACACATTAATAGTGAAGATTCATTACAGCATGTAGGGATAAAAAGGTAGGAAGTTATTCACCTCTAAATCGTAGATATGTACATATGTAATAACTCCATTATGAAATACCCAAGGGAATTCATGGGAAACTTTGATCCTTGCATGGTACTAACATGGTATCCATTTAGTTTTACGTTATTTTCTTAAGTTTTCTATTTTAGCCTCCAACGATGCCTTAGTCATCAGTCACACCTCTTTATTACTATACTTATCAAATTTAACTCTTTGGCATGTTGTCTGGCTTTCTCTTTGGCATCACCCTGTCTTCTGCGTATTAACCTGGGCATGCATTTATGTTATTCATTGCCTTAGAATATGCATGTTATAGATAGGCCATAACAACTCATCATCATGTATGTACCGTTGATCATTTCCTATTTATATATACAATTAAATCAATCAAACCTCCAATTACACTAATCCAACTAATTTTGTCATTTTCTTTTCCCAAATGTTTAGTGTCATTATTGTGGGAATGATTTCCATTCCACTTGCTGTGTTGAATTGTGTTGTTAGTTTCAAAACAAATCTCATAAGAAGCATGAAAATTCGTGATATCTCCGTTGGCTGACTAAACCATATAAATCATATTCCGCTTCATTTCCATAGTTAACTATTGAGACATTAAGTTTTAATGAGTTTCTTATCCTTGTCAGAGATACGCGCCTTAGAAATCTTCCAAGACTTGACTTTGGAAACTGATGAAGAAGAAGATGAGCAGAGTGTAACGCTTACGTGAGGAAACGTGATTGATGAAACTGGAGTCATAATACTTGTTTACTTTATTGTCTTTTTTTTTTTTGGTGAACATGACGCCAAGCGTCGGCAAAGAAGACAAAGCTAAAAAACACTACAGAAAGGAGGTTACAAGAGAGAAAAGCGTAAAATAAAAACTTCAAACCCGCGGAAACCAAGTTCCCGCCATGTCTGCAGCCACAGCTGGAGCCGCCTCATCCGGAGGAAACGCCCAAGTGGTGAAGAATTCTTCCATCCTGGCACCCCGTTTGGCCAACAAATCAGCGACCATGTTCCCCTCTCTCAAAATATGAAACCAATGAATCCCCGATACCTGGGAATTCAGATCTGCAATAAGGAGAGCCAAGGGCCTTAGCCAGTGCCTCTCACTCGTACCATGTCTCAGAATCCTCAAAGCTTCCATTGAATCAGAATAGCAGATGACATCCTCAAGTCCCAGAGCTAAAAGAAGCCGTAAGCCATTCAAAATACCATGAAGCTCAGCAACAAGGTTAGAGGCGATACCAACTGAACCCGCAAATCCTTCAATCCACCTACCATCCGAGTCCCTAATCACCCCACCAAAGCCAGCAGGGCCCGGATTACCGTAGGAGCTACCATCCACATGAAGATAATGGCAGCGAGCACCCATGGGGTTCCACGAAACCCACTTAGGCATAACATGCTTGATTGGTCTTCCAAGGCCTCTATCAAAACAATCCCCCAAAAAGCTAGCCTCCCGAGCAACGGCTACCACGTCAATAGTATCTCCCCTCAAGGCCACCGAGTTTCTAGTCCTCCAAATTATCCACATAATTGCCCACTGTATGCCAGTCCAGCGGATGCAAAATTTGGACAAGTCATTGGAGATGTCTTCATCATTCCCTTGACTACAAATAGCAATGGATATACCAAATTTTTGCCAAACTCCCACAGTCCAAGAACACTGGAAAAATAAGTGGCGAATGGTCTCTTGATGCAGACCACACACGGCACATACAGGAGATTCAGCGAGGCCGCAACGATACCGAAGCGTATTTGTAGGCAGGGAGACATGAGCTATCAACCAAAGAAGAAAACGGACTTTTTCAGGCGCCCGAATTTGCCAAATCCAAGTCCAAGACCTATCCCGCCTCAACCCCCTTTGATCAAGAAGCCAAGAATAGCCATTCTTCACCTTGTAATTACCATCCAGAGCCCCATGCCAACTAACCGTATCAGGGATGGAGGAGTGCAACACTAGAGGTCCATAATCTCGCACTTCCGACTGAATGTCATCCGGCACATGCGTGGCGACGTGATCCCACTGCCATCTATTATTTTCAAATAGGTCTTTCACTCTCAGGTGAATATCCGCGGTGTGTATAGAGGGAATACGAGGGCCTATAGCTCCTTTCTTGAGCCAACCCGTGCTCCAAAAATTACACTCGCCATTACCAATTCTCATGCGCAGTCCTGAAGAGAGCAGCGGGCCACACTTCACCAATGCTCGATAGAAGGCCGATGCTACCGGACGCTGCTCCAAGACAGGTTGCGAAGGGCCATACTTCTTTGTGATTACACCTACCCAAGGCTTCACTGGAGAACTTAGGAATTCAATGTAGCTCTTCCCCAACAAGGACACATTCATATCCCTACTTGAGCGAATCCCTAATCCTCCCAAGTTCTTCGGCAACGCAATCTTGGACCAACCCACAAGAGGAATCCCACGACCATTAGCATCCTTCCATATGAAGTTCCGAATAAGAGCATCAATTTTGTCGCAAGTATCCGAAGGCAACCAGGCCAACTGCATCACATAAATTGGTATAGCAGCCAAGACCGAGCGAGCCAGAGTTACTCGGCCTGCCTTGTTCAAGAGGGTCCGTTTCCATGAGCATAGGCGAGATTGGAGAGCCTCATGAAGGAACTGAAAATGGTGACGTCTTGGAGCACCATGAAACATTGGAAAACCAAGGTATTTACCAAGCTCATTAGTGAACCCAACATTCAAAATATTGGCGATCCTTGAGCTCATGTCAGGCGGGACTGAAGCGGATGCCAGTGCTTGAGATTTCCTGGGATTAATTCTGAGGCCCGATTGGATGGCAAAATTATGAAGAATGTCATCCATGCACCGAGCACTATCGAGAGAGGCTTCTGAAAATAAGAGGAGATCGTCAGCGAACATGAGATGGGAGATAGGGGGTGACCCACGACCTAGGATGACCGGCCGCCAACTACCTTCATGCACCTTGGCCAGGATGGATTGAGAAAGTTTCTCCATGACAATAATAAATAGGTAAGGCGACAGAGGATCTCCCTGACGTAGGCCCTTAGCTGGGGTAATCGCAGGAAGAGCCTTCCCATTCCAAAGGATTGAATAAATCGGAGATCGAACACAGAACATAATAAGCCGGCACAGTGTAACCGGCAATCCCATCTCTGACAGACATTTCTCCAAAAAGTCCCAACAAACATTATCATAAGCTTTCTCGAGATCCACCTTCAAGAGAAATTCCTGTCTCCGACGATGCTTGATGTGGAAAGTATTAATGACCTCCTGTAAGATAATAGCATTTCCCGTGGTGCCACGGCCCGGGAGAAATGCTGATTGGAACGGTCCTATATAGTCCTGCAGCACCGGGCGCAGCCGATTCACAAGAACTTTGGTAATGACCTTGTAGCTCGTGTTGCATAAACTTATAGGACGAAATTGCCGTATCTCCCGTGGAACATCCACTTTCGGAATAAGGCAAATGAAGGTCATAGCTAAGGCCGAATCAAATGCCCCATTTTGAAGAGCATCATGAACAAGCTGATATACTGATTTCCCAACCAGATTCCAATATTTCTTGTAAAACAAAGGTGGGAATCCATCCGGACCCGGGGCCGATAGTCCTTTCATGGCACTAACCGCGGTCTTCACTTCCTCCCTGCTAATGTCAGAATCAAGGCCAGCAACATCCTCAACACGAGAAAGAGGAGCCAGGGTCAGATGATCTTGAAAAGTAGGAGCAGAATATCCAAACGTACTTCCAAAGTGAGCGACAATGTGGCTCTGCAAGGATTCTGGTTCCGTAGTCCACTGGCCGTTAATTTCAAGGCCGAGAATTCGCCCTCGCTGTCGCCTCAACATAGTTTGGGAGTGAAAATAGCGTGTATTTCGATCTCCCAATTTTATCCACTTATCGCGCGATTTTTGGTGCCAAAGCATTTCCTCTTGAGCAAGCACCTCATCCAACTCCCGACGTAAATTACTCTCAAGACGATGCATGCAAGCAGAATCCCATCTCACCAAGACCCTGTTCACACCCTCAAGTCGCTTGAGAAGTTTCTGTTTCCGTCGGCGGAGGTTACCAAAGTTCGTTTTATTGAAATAAATTGATGATTCTTGCACCTGCTCCAGTTTACTATGGAAGGAACCCCCCCCCCAAGTGACCAAGCCGACTCTACCACATATTCATACATAGGGTGCTCAGTCCACATAGATTCCCATCTGAAAGGCCTTTCGCAATGTAACTCATTAGGCCTAAAGCATCTTAGCAGAATACCATTGTGGTCAGAAGCTCTCCTAGGCAACACTTCCACAAACCCTTCATTGAATGCCTGACTCCAACTGGAATTCGCAACTGCTCGGTCCAACCGACGACATGCAAGGGCGCCTCCCGAATTATTACGACGCCAAGTAAATGAATCCCCAATGGTGTGAAGAGTCTGCATTCCACAATCCTCAAGCATATTGCAAAATTTCTCAGATTGGCTATGGACAAATTGCATGCCCAGGCTCTCCGAGGAATCAACAATAGAATTCCAATCTCCAATTGCGATCCATGGGCCCAAGATCATAGCCCCCGTCGCTCGCATGTTGGACCAGTCCACCTCCCTTTGCGATGCACACGGATTAGCATATATGGCCGTGAAGCACCAAGAAGCTAAGGCCCTGCTAACAGTAATAGATACCATTCTAGGGTAACAAGCGAAACAGGAGAATGAGTATGGAATACCAAGACGACTTAGTACCCACAAACCCCCGGCTTGCCCTACAGAATCTGAGATATATAACGACTCATACTCCATACGATAAAAGAATACCTTGAGCCGATCAAACAAACCCCTAGGTTCCATAAGGATGAAGACAGAAGGTTTGTAGGCTCGTAATACATCCGCTATGTGGCGTTGTGTGTTCTTATGCATGGCGCCACGCACATTCCATGCAAGCACTGTAAAGTCACGGTACTCAGTCATTGGGAAACAATATCATCTCGATCTTGTGTCCCATCCCCTCGGACCTCGGACTCCTTGCCATCCTCTTCCCAAGTCAAGGCTAAGAAAGAATTCTTTTGGGGAGAAATAGCCGGCTTCGAGCTCTGTCCCGTCTCCGGAGTTCGACGAGGTCGTTTATTCTTAAAGCTCCGAGCAGCTTCCTGAGGATCAACACCCCCCTCCACATTGTAAACCACCAACAGCTCTTTTCCTTTCCCTGGTGTAGGTTTTCCAGTGTTACGTATGTTCACATTGGGCGTTCGGCCTCTAGGGTTTTGTGTAGGTGCCCTAGTCATCCCATCCGGACCATTGCGCCGGGGAGGTCGAGGTGCCCGGGTCACCATAATCCACTCACCATGAGTCTCTGTCGGCAAGGTAGGCTTATTGGCCAAACTCGATAAGGAAACCCTAGATTCCAGTTTGTTAGGGTTTGACTTCCTAGTATCAAGATTTGTTTCCAATCCAGTGTCCATGGGATCCGGATTAACATCCTCCGTATCATTCACTTTAGGAAAACAATCTTCCTGATCATTCGGATTATCAAGTTTCTCTCCAACCTCCTTGTTACCATAATTATCATTATCCTCCGGCGATCCCTCCGGCACAGACTCCGGCTTATTTTCAGATCGATCATGGTGATCGCATGTAGCAAGATTGAACCGAAAACGACCACAAGTAGTACAAATGTGGTGAAGCCCTTCATATGCTACGTTTTGCCAACTTGAATCCACCATAACTCGGCCAATAACCGGCTTACTTAGATCGATTTCCACACATACGCGCGCAAAACGTCCACGCTTCAGATCTTTGGTATTTATGTCAACACGCAGCGGCCTTCCGACCATAGTAGCAATGAGAAGCATCATCTCCTCGTCAAAGAAAACCGGATCCAAATCTGGAAATCGAACCCAAACGGATGTCTTAGTAACCTTCCCAGCCGTAGCATGAGTATCCTTCGACCACGGTGCAACCGCCAGGTGATGATCGAATATGGACCAAGGACCATCGAACAGTGCGTGACGACGGTCTTCAGCAGAAGCAAATTTCGCGATGAAATATCCTCTATCCCCATCCACTAGGTGAAAATGGCCTTTAGGCTTCCAAATAGCCTTCAATTTTTCTTGCATGATTGAGAAACTGAGTCTTTTACCCAACACATGGACAACCAGTGCATCCATAAAGGGCGCACAAAGGCGATTGTAAGCAGCCTCTTGAATCTGAATGCGGGGCAGTAGGGGATTTCCGTCAACCAACTCAAAGGTAACGAGTTCACTAAGGGGAACATTAGAAGCAGCAGATGATTCAAAGGACGCAGGACGCGGAATAGCAATGTCACGGAACGACAGGATCTTCGTCGTAGTCTCAGAATCGGCGGGGGACGATGGGGGCGTAGGGTACGGAGGCAAAGGAAAACCAGAAGAAGCGGCAGCCATTTTTCCGTCAAGTTACTTTAGATTTCCTTTTGGGACTTTCATCGAACAGGTAGTGTGCCAACTGAAAAAGTGATCTGATCTGAAAATGGCAAAGTGCAAATTTCCAGAAATCCAGAGATGCTACACTGCCGTTCAGTCGTTCGAGTGGAAAATTAATTTCCACACGATTGAGTGCAAGAATCACCCCAGAAAAACAGCTCAAGCAACCAACGCGGCCAAGCCACTTTATTGTCTTGTGTTCTGTTTATTTTTAATAGAATTATGCATACACTTTTTATGTCGTGTTTGAAGTGGCAGTTATTGTGTTTGGTCTTTTTTCTTCTCTTTGTTCAGTGTGTGTCTCTAGTTGTATATGTTTCTTGGAAATCTGTACGCAACCCTTGATTTTGAGTGCAATACACAAATGCATAATGTCTCTTCTTGGAAATTTGTCTTCCCAATTGTGTAAGTCACCGGTCATTTTTCTTCCAAATTTCTCCAGACGTGGGAAATTAGACGTGGGAAATTAAACAGTTGTTGTTTGCATTCCACAGCTTGGTGAGTTCAATATAGAGAAAACATGGTTTCATATATACATGTAGGTAACATCTTCAGCAACACGTGTCATGTTAGACTTTATGCTAATGTTGAAAAGTAGACACTAGACACACACGGCAAAAGGTTTTTCCTGTTCAAAAATAGATAAAATGCCATAATACATTTTCTAGTTTGAAATTAGCTTGTCAATGCCAACTAGTACTTAGTCAGCTAGGCACTAAAATGAGAGTTCCTGAACAAAATTCAAGCCCAATAAAACTTCAGATGCAACAAAAACTCAGTGCTGCTAGTCGTTTTGAGAGGTCCTCATTTGGACAAATACAACAATCCCAGTATTCAGACCAAGTCATGGGCAGCGTCAAAATCCTGCAACAACAGACACCAATGCGATTCACAAAAGATAATAAAACGACATATCAGAAGGTCGTCCTCATTTAACACTGCAAAATAATTTGTTGATTCTGCAGATTACTGATTAGTGAATAGTGATTGTACCCTTCCACATTGCCAGGGACAAACTCTTATCCTCGTATGCATTATAAAAACAGCCACGGTTTTTGGCATCCATTACAAGTTTCTGCCAAACTGAACCGCTGCTCAATAGTGTTGCCCCATTCCCTAAAATCCAGAGACAATACCTGTATATATAAATGCACATCATTTTATGAACTGTGTTAAATGATTCCATAGCAATGCTCTTGTCTGATATTTGCATGAGGACTACCTTGCTCGTGTTAAAGCTACATTTGTTCTTTGGCGGTTACTGAGAAACCCAATAGATCCATTCCCATTACTTCGAACTGTAGATATGATTATTACATCTTCTTCACCGCCTTGAAAGCCATCGACTGTGCTGACATTAACTGAAAATGGATCATTTGCATCAGTGCTGTAGGTCTGTCCGAGTAAATTCTGAATTGCAAGAACTTGACCTTTGTATGGTGAAATACAGCCAACACGAACCTTCTTGTTGGACTTCGCACACTCTATTACCAAATACAAGGTGAAAAAAATAAATTTTTTCCTTCAATAAAGCAAAGCAGCATAAGATGCTTTAAGATAATTTTCAATGAAATACCAGAGTGGAGCAGTGATAGCATCTCAGCAAGCACATGAACCTCAACAACATTTACTTTTCTCTGGCTTTTGTCGAACTCCTCCTTTCCATTACTTATGTTGATGAACGTGTATGGGCCAAAAATATCTTCTTTGAGGAAGCATTTTTCATAAGATTTTTCTAGGACATTTTTGCCATCTGTGATCTGTTTAGCGTAAAACTCCTCCTTTGGGAAAAGACTTATTTGCGGATGCATTCTGTATTGCACATGAGAAGGTGCTTGTGGTGTCCTAAGGTGACAAGCCTTTCAAACAAACTCCTACCAAAGCCAACTTCTTCACAAATCTGTCAATTGCCAAACTAAATGTTAAAAACTCACATTAACATGTACTCCACCAAATATATTATCAAATCAAAGCAAATCAAATCCCAGACCTTGCTTGTAATCATTGCTGGTAGTTGTCTCTCATCTCCTACAAGAATAGCATGGCGAACTGCAGGAAGCTTCAGGGGAATGCAAGATTCACACTCTTTAAGTTGTGCAGCTTCATCGACTATCACTAACTCTAGTGGCTTCATTACTTCTGTCTGCAGTTTTACTGAGCTTGAAACAGTACAGAAAAATAAGCATGCATTTTGAAGACAAAACTTATTAATTTTATAAAAACTTCTGAACTTAGGGAGAGAGAGTGTTTCCAGGAGGCATTTCAGCAGATGCAGACAGTCTTGTTGAACTGCATTGTTCCCGATTAAACCATTCTTTAAGCATTCTGCGCTGGTTATGTTAATGCTATCAACTAGATTTTTTTTAATTCCAATCCCGATAATTTAATATTTTAATATTGTTTCAATTCAAAAAATATTGGTTACCACACGTTTCAATGGAATTTTACCACAATCCGCCTCTCTTAGTGACCACGTTCGTAAATGTGATTTTACCACACTATACTATCGAAGGTTACCACAATCTTACTCGCTAGGTTACCACTTTCCTAAATAAAAATTTACTATATTCCTCACTCGTCATGCTACCACGTTTTCTTCCCCCAAAATCCCTAAAATTCAATGTTCCTATTTTTAAAAAAAAAAATGGGTTACCACACTTCATAACCTACTTACCACACTTTCAAAATATTTTACCACACTTGTAAAAGAAAACTTTACCATATTCCTCACTCTTCATGTTACCAAGTTTTTTTCCCCCAAAAAGTCCTCAAAATCCAATGCTCTCATTTTAAAAAAAATTTGAGTTACCACACTTCATAACTTAAATACCACATTTTCAAAATAGTTTACCACGTATATATATACTAGTAAATTTTCGTTGTGCGATGCACAACATATTTTGGATATACAACTGCCCGTGGAAAAAGAAAAAAAATATTCCTTATATTGTCGTTACAATGTCCTATAAATATTATAACATCTTTTGAAAGAGGTTTAGTTGTTAGCTAATGTTATAAGAGTAGGATTGTTACAGTTCACATTATGGGGATGGATATATTTTCATTGACATGGGATTGTTTGTATCTTTAATAAGAAAAAAACATGATAAGACAAAATAAATGAATTGGCGTTTTGCATAAAGTTGGTTCTCTTCTGCAAAATATAAATTTTTATGATTGAATTTAAAAAAAAAAATATATCTCTATTCAATTTTATGTTAAATATATGGACAAATTGGGTGACTTAAGAAAGGAACTGCGATCAAAATTTGGAATCACGCTATTAATTTGAGGGAATTAATTTGTTCACATGTGAAGACATGATTTTTTTTCTTTTTTTTGTTGGACTTAGAAAGGGTGATGTGATACAGTGTCAAACAAATTATAAGGAACAAAGGGATGAATAGGGTGTTGGTGAGGAGCAAACCCCTAACATATAGATTGAAAGTAAGGGTAGGCTAACTCTAATTGGGCGTCCTTTGAAAAATGCTTAGTTGTTAGCTAATATCATAAGAGTAGCTAGGACGGTTACAATTCACAATATGAGGATTGAAATTCTTTTCATACTGTTTCTTTTTTTATAAGAAAAAAAAAGGAAAAGACAAAATAAATGAATTGTCGTTTTGCATAAAGTTTTCTCTTTTACAAAAAATAATTTTTTATGATTGAATTTTTTAAAAAAAAAATTATATCTCTATTTTATGTTAAATATATGGACAAGCAATAGTGTAGAAGCGTTAGTATATCGATGATTGGGTACTGAGCAGATATCGCATAGTGGGGATTGTTTTGGGGAAGGGTGGTTGATGGAGAAGCGTTTACCAGCGAGCTTGTTGGCGTGGTGGACGCGGCGGTCGCAATCGTTGTGGAGGGCGGCCTCGTGACGAAGAAGACGGAGGCATCGTTCGTACCGAAGAAGACAGCGGCCTCGTCGGTGACGAAGAAGACAGCGACCTCATCGGTGACGAAGAAGACTGCGGCTTCCTGGTAATTGCTCATTGGATCTTCGAACTGTTGGAATTTGGAATGAGAAATCTAGGGATTTTGGATATTAATGAAACGAAGTGGAGAGGAGATGGATAAATTCAACACAATTAATTCATTAATCCGATCCAGACCATCAATTAATTTCCTAATTATGGTTGAGGACTAAATGTAATTAGTACATTTACATGACCATTTAAAAATTAAAATAGATTTTGGACCATTTGGGATTTAAGGCTGAGTTATAGGACCATTATGGTATTTATCCCTTTTTCTTTTTCTTTTTTTGCTGAATAGCCTATACAGGCTAAGAAAGGGTGATATGAACCAATACCACACAAATTATAAAGAAATAAAGGGATGAATAGGGTTCCGGGTGGGAATCAAACCCCAATTTATAGGTTGGGAGTCGGGGTACTCTAACCCTAAAATTGAATAGCGTTTGTTTTTGTATTTTTCTTAAATTTAATTGGCGCTCCTTATTTCCTTGGGCTAGAAATATCCAGAAAGTACAAAAACAATAATTGTGGTCTTAATCATCAAAATCTATGCCATAATCCCACAAGTCAATGGAGTACTTCATCAGTACCAATAAATCATCTTATTAGCATACGTATCAATCTAAATAAGTGCGTATAATATATATTTCTTGGTGAATGAATAAAACATATGGAAGTATGAAATTTGAGAGGAATGGTGAATCTACAATTCAAGAGGGCTCTCCCTGTGACCTATTTATTATGTGTGACAGTGTGAGAGATAGATCAATGGATGTACGCAATTGGATATCAAACCAAGACACATCCAGACAAGGACCAAAAGCTATTCTTAATGTCCTGCAACACTGAATTTTTGAATAAATCTTCCATGCACCTTTGCAAAAATAAAAGAGCATTTCATTGAAAAGTTAGTTTTGTCTACCTGAGAAAGATTAGGTGCTTGGCTCCTCTTCGCCGCCTGCATTTGGATGTAATATTCCTTAAATTCAGTAGGGCAACTTCTAACAAATTCTACCATATCTTCTTCATCACGCTGTGAAGGGAACATGACAAAACAAAATTTCAATCATAAGATACTTCAGCAGAAAAAAAAAAATTCCTGTAATCAGATGCTCAATGTAATAAAAAGAATTTTTGAATCACAACACATAAAAAGAAGGATACAGCAGCAGAGACCAAATCATGCCAAGTGAGACATGCAATCCTTTCCATGATGGTTTAAGGTCCAGACAAGATTTAACAATTTCACATTGTACTCCACTAAAAAAATGAGATAAGTTCATCTTTAAAACCAAAACTACCTGGATGTAAAGTTTCTTCCAAGCACATTCCCTTGGCTTTTTTCCAGGCAACAAACCCCACCGCATACCATATCTGCAGGAAGCAATGCTATAAATTTTCCTATTCCAAACTTTCTAGTTTCTAAAATGAAATAAAATACAAATATAACAAGTTCTAGAATTGCTAGACAGTAAGAGAGCAATTGGTGATTGGTCTTTCCTAGCCTTTCCCATTCCACTTTGACCAACGTATATGAGATTTTAAGAACAAAGTAATCAATTTCTATACTGTAGAGTTTGGACAAGGTCCAAAGCCCCTGCTCAATTTAATTTCCCATCCTTATTTCCACATTGTGTTTGTGTGTGTGTGTGTGTATGTGTGTGTGTGTGTGTGTGTGTGTGTGTGTGTGTGTGTGTGAGAGAGAGAGAGAGAGAGAGAGAGAGAGATTGGGGTGAGGGTTGGGGATGGAAGAAAGAGTACTAACAGACGACGCCACAAGGATTCATCTGTAGCAGCAAAATTAAAAAATCTACAAACCAACGAGCATGAAACAAGAGCCTGCATATCAAGCATAAGAATTGTATAAACTATGTCAACATATAACAAACCAGGATAATAACATTAACGAAGTTGACATGCACAAAGGCTTATACCATTACAAAATCCATGACAAATCCACATACCTCAGAAGAGAGAAATTTGAGGATGTTAAACAACAATGCAGGAGGGATCTGACTGAAAATCCCGGTTTCAATCCTCCAAGACATTTGTCTACTACCAGTACTAACTCTGCCATTATTATTGTTGTTGCCTTTAAGGATGTCAGTTTTCTGGGGTGATGATGGTGCAGCTTCAACTTCATCAACAAGTGATGAAAATGGTGATGATGAGGATCTGACTGCCCTCAATAATCATTCATCACTGAATTCACCCTCATCAATTCTAATTCTCTTTGCCTCCTGTTGTTCCTTCTCTTCCTGTTCACTTAGTTGGCTCTCATCAGTTCGCAGCCTCTTCGCACACATAAATTCTTCCTCACTCTCAGTTTCTTCCTCCACTATCTCGACACTTTCCTGCAAAATGATAGTCAAGTGTGAATTGCATAACAGAACAGATACTATCACAAAAGAAATTGTCAAAATTCTCCGACCTCAATGGACAAAATCCTAACTTCATTAAACATATAGACATGAGGAGCTTAAGGCATTGATAGAGCACAAAGGACGTGCAAGAGTGTGTCAGAGCGTATGCAAAACCAAATTAACAATTAGAAAAACAAAGTGAAAAATATCCCTGATAAAGCATATTTGTAGCTCATTTGCTATTTCAAAAGGCATCAAGATTCTAAACCCTAAAATCAGTTACTTACCCTCAGCACATCAATTTTTTGTTAAACCAATATTTTAAAAAAAAAAAAAAAAAGGAGAAAACCTCAGTGCATCAATAGAAAATTAGAAATTACAACGAAGTTTTTTCAAGGCAAAAAAAAACAAAAAACAAAAAACAAAAAAAGAAACACGGGTACTTCAATCAACATGTGAATAAAGAAACATGATGGTATGCCTAACAAAGGGTTCTTACAAATTCTTCCAAACTAATATAGGCACAGCACTTAACATTTACTGTCAACAGAATTCATTAGCTGTCAACAACTGATTTCAGTTTTTAAAGAAACTATCTGGAAGTGGTATGTAGTGTAATAACTGCCTTACCATTGTATATGTCTTCCCGGAGCCAGGCTGACCATATGCAAATATGCAAACATTAAAACCATCGAGAACAGATCTGACCAATGGTTGGGTATCGGCATATATTTGTTCTGCAAATATAGGAACCCATGAGAATGGGAATGTTTAAAAAATAAAAACAAATTTTATGAAGAGCAAAATTTTATAAAGAGCAACAAAGTGTTTTCTATTTAAATACTCAAATAATTGTAGATAACATTTTCACACTTCCCAGTGAGCCATTAAAACCTATTGACTTTTCATAGAATTTAAAATTGTGGCCAAAATGCATTGCTAACTCATAAAGATGAAAATGACTTACACTGTGTTATATCTGTCCCAAAAATTATTGAATGAGAAAACCTTCCTTGCATCTTTACCCTGCTTTAGGGGATTCACAATCATGATATTTCCATTTTCTCCAATATAATCAACTGTTGATTGCCCATTAGATTGCCCAGGAAGGAATGGTCTAACTCGACAGTACACTCTTATTGTCCCTGTGAAGTTTAACATTTCATCATGTTACAACTTCAGAAAAGTGAAAGGTACTTTCTTTGTCGGGCCACAAGAGTCAAAGGTATATATGCCCACAGGCAACAAAATATGTGAAATTTCCAATATCACCTTTAAGATCTTGAACTTGATTGTACAGCAGACAATTTTCCTCCAAAACTTTATGATATGATGAAGCAACCAGTCCTAGGCCCCTGACATGATTCCCTATTAAAAGGCATTCCACATTAATGGCCTAGGCAAAATACTGCCAGAGGTTTATTGTAGCCAAAACTTTTGAGGTTAAAAGTAGAAAATTATTTATTTCCACAGCACAAAAGAAGCAAGAGCAATAACTTATAGACCAAATGACAATGGAACTAAAGATTTGAATCTCACCAAGGCACTGGATTTCACCAAAAGAAGAGTTTTTTTCCACCACAGATGCAGAAACTGGAAATATCTTTCGACACCAAACAGGCCCTTTTGTTCAAGTACTTTGATATGTCCATGAGCCATTGAGATTTCATCTCAGGAGCACTATCACCAATCAGAGTTTTCTTCAAGAACTTGCTAAGCTGCAGGAGAAAGATAAATATGACTTCATTCAACTATTGATCGGGTACATCAGTTGTAATAATAGATCGAGTTGAGAGCATTAATGGTATATACTTATAACAGAAAGCTACTCTAACTGTAATCACCTGATTGCCTTGAGAAGTCGGTATTGCTGAGAAATCATCAAGAACCTTCCTCAACACAATATCAATGGCCTATGTGAATAGATTGAGTAAATATAGTAAGCAACTATCTTTATCTAAAATTTCGGAATAGAGGGAGAATAGGTGTTCAAAGAAGTGCATTATCTGAAACTCATTTGTTTTAATTAATTTGTAGTGTTTTTATACAACAAGTTGATAATTGATTCTCTTGGATAACCTTCTTAATGAGGATGCAGGAAATAGCAGACACACATTCAGTAGCTAGAGATGGTGTAGTTCTCCATAGCCTTCTTCACCGCCTCCCTTCTGGAAAATACTTTAGCCTGTTTGATCAACACAATAGAGAAATCCAGCAGTTAAGCCAAAATCAAGTGGCATGAATAAAAAGTTCCCTTTGAATATTCAATGTTGGTTGAGAGGAAATACACTGGCCGGATTGAGAAATGTACGCCGAAGACCATAGTATAAGCCCAGAATTTCGTATGCACAGACACATTCTGTAAAGATAAACATTTAAACTCATTCAGAATTCAAACCAACACATATATTATTCAATCATAAAGGATTCATAGCAGCTGTTGCATTTTCAGTTCCACAACTGACCCGCCTTGCCTTCATTCTCAAACTGATCAATTGAAATTTGTTTGACCAGTCCACCACCAACACCACAGGTAAAAATAGAAAGACTGAACCACAAAAGTAATATGCAATACCTTGAAGCACCCTACCAATTCTGCAAAACTCTCATGTTCTGCATTCCTCCAACTTCACCAAACTTATTGAAATCTAGGGAATTGACATGCCTCTCCAGTTCAATCAATTTATTAAGATGCCTATCCCAATATCTGCTATTCTTTGCTTGCTTTAACCCCCCCCCCCCAACACAATATATATTTTCCTAATACAAACTAAACGACAACGATCATTAACAATAAAATATATTTTGCAAGCTAGACCATTAATGTCTTTCTCCAACTAATATATAACCATTAGCTAAAAGGGCAAAAGGGTCCTTACGATCACCATCAATATAAGCATAGAAATGGTTGGAAGGAACACTGACTTACCTGTAGTAGGAGATCATATAATCGTACAAGCTCTTCAGGTTTTGTAACTTTTTCATTTTAGTCGTCACGGGTCTTACTGAACTTATTTTTAGCAATACTGACTAACAACTGGTTACGCTCAATGGTTCTCTTTCCTAATACAGACCCAATTGCTTTGTCAAGCCCACTAAGATCATCTTTCATGCTCGTAGAATTACCAGTTGTTGCCTAGTGCCTACAACAAAAATACACCAGAATCAGACCAACATATACATACATCATAAGCAGAAAACAATCAGCCATATCATTAAATTCATTACAGTATAAGATATATGATATTTCCTTCATCCAATAATTATGTAACTCAACTTTCATTATAAACATATAACAGGAGACAACTGTGCTCATTATTAAAGATTTAAAGTCAATGCATACCAAGTCATTTCGTATGCAGCTCCTGGCCTAACTGTAGGCAGCAAAAATTTTGTCGAATATAAGGAGCTTTTTCTCTGCGGGAAGAGAATCTGCTGCTGGACCACTAATGTCTTTCTCCAACTCCTGGGCTGATCAAATTTCATAAATTGAGCTTGAGACTGGGTATATAAAAATCTCTTGAAACCAAAACTGGAAACAGCCAAAATACCAATTTTTGGCTCTCAAACTAATTAAAATATCAATATGGTACAAAAACCTTATGCCATCGGGTTGGCATGTTTATCCAGAATGGATTGCATGAATTCTAAATCTACTGAATCCTTTAGTTATGAATTGACAGAAATTTCTCGAAATTGCTTCAAAGAAACTGCATCCACAGCATTGCATTTACAGTTGTAGACAATCTAAAAATGAATTTTACAAGGTAATAAAAATATAAGAAATTTACAAATGTTTATGCAGTAACTCATTGTAGTCTAAGAAGGAAAACATAACTTTCAAAAGCGTGTAACATTGAATTATCTTCAATTTGAAAGCATGTGATAAATAGAACCTTCAATGTTCATGACCAATAAATATCAAATAACCATAATCATGCATGAGTCATAAGGACACTATTTTATATACTACGAAAGGTTATAAAATCACTTTTTTTCTGTAAAAAAAATCCAATTGGAAATTCTGGAGTATATCAAGCCATATATTCAACAAACAAAAGAACTAAGAATACTTAATTGGCAACAGGATTTTGCATAATTTCTGAAATCCTCTAACCCAAAGAGGTTTTCAATAAAAAGCACGAAGTACAGAGACTTCTATAAAGCAAGACAAAGGAAACATGGATTTTTCATCTATGCAACTTTTACAAGAAGATTCACATCAATTCTTCCATTTTTCATAGAGAAAAATACAGTACAGATGTGGGATTAGTCGTGAAAAAGAAAAAAAGTAAAAGAACAATGAGTAGATCTTATGCCAACTTGCAACAATATTTTAACAAGATGCACAAATGTATAATATGCAGCACTGACAAAGGAATTCGATTACAGCAAAAGAATCAATATATATAATTCTATTGGAGAATCAGGATTAAGCAGAACAGACCAAAAACACAAGAAGCACGAGGACTAAGTCACTATCTCTTCTTTCCTGTCAAGGTAATAGGTATAAATGGTTTTCCATTTTTGAGAAAGAGTAGAAAAGTGTCAACTACTATAAGACCAATAATATAATACAACAGTATGGTCGTTGAACTTCCCAGCCTCACCTAGGTTGTTCCATTCTTTTATCTGGTTATTTTAAGGAAAACTCAAACAAACATACTTTACTACATAGTGAATCATCCATACAGCATTAAAAACCACCAGGTCAACTCCACCACCGCCCGAAGCCATGGATGGCAACGGCGTCGCCGCCGCACACGGCAGCAGCCCGCTGCGTCTGTTCCCCGGCGACGCGCCACGGCGGCACAACCTCCTCCACACCACCCCTGCCATCTCCTCCCCCCGCCGGCGGCACCCCACCTCCTCCAGCGAGCAATCGAACTTCCCAACCAAAAATGGAAAACAGCCCCAAATCGAAAGGAAAGAAAAGACGACGAAAGAAATAAGACACCATACCTTGAATGGTTGAATTGATTCCCCAATTTCTCAAAAACCCATGGCCGCTGCCCTCTTCTCCTCCCCAATGGCGCCTCCATTTGCTCCTTTCGGAAATATCTAAACCAATCCGACCAATTTCACGAAGAACGGAAGCCCACCGGAGGAGATTAGGGTTCCCCAACACCGTGGGAGGCGGCGGAAGGTCAGAGACTGGATGGGGGGGTCCGAATCGGGGAATTGGTGAAGACAGCGAAGCTATTCCGAAGCCATTGGAGAACGGCAAATGCGTAATCGATAAGAAAAGAAAAGAAAAGAAGATAGCAAGGACATAAAACAACATCGTGATCCGACGGCCACAAACAAAATTAGAATAGCATCCAACGGTTGAATTTGTAATTGGACATGGCACGGAAATCTAGGGAACTCCTCTTATAATATAATAACTAGTAGATTCCGTTGTGCGATGCATCGCACAACACATTTTGGATATACAACTGCCCGTGGAAAAAAAAAAAATATTTCTTATATTGTCGTTACAATGTCCTATAAATATTATAACATCCTTTGAAAGAAGTTTAGTTGTTAGCTAATATTATAAGAGTAGGATTGTTACACTTCACATTATGGGGATGGATATTATTTTCATTGACATGGGACTGTTTGTTTCTTTAATAAGAAAAAAACATGATAAGACAAATAAATGAATTGGCGTTTTGCATAAAGTCGGTTCTCTCCCAAAAGAGCTAAAGAAGGATAAATGTTAGTTCCCATTCCTAATCTTCGCCCCGTTTCCTTTCCCAATTACAAGTTGATCCCCTGTTAAAAGTTAAAAATCATAATATTCAGCCATTAAGAATTATGGATGCCTTCCAACTCAATAAGAATTTGACGAGCACAACCAGATTTATTGGAATCAATGAGCAGATGTGTCATCCAAATCAAGGAATAACATTTTCACTGGATTTAGAAATAAATAAACTAACTGTAATGTGAAGCTTCAGCTTTTATATATTTCTTATCATATATTTCTTATCATGTGAGATGTGACCACTATGTGTGCATGGCAAAAAAGCATTTCCACTTGAATATAAACACTAAATTTTACCAATTATCATTTTCCCATTCATTCCAAGATCAAGAGCCCTTCCTATAGTCTCAGCACTGCCATGTCTTGAAGTATCAAATAGAGGCATTAAACCAACAAACTTCCAGGGACCTCCAGCACTCTCTTTTGTAACCTTTGGAACTTCCTGCAAGTAAACTTGGGAGTTTTAGATTCATACAGTCATGCTGGGAAGATAAGTAAGACGTGATTCTATAAATAGACCTTTAATACAATTGGCTAAAGTGTACAATATAATGCAAATGACAATACCTGATATGCAACTCCAAGAGATCTTACACCTCGTTCTGCAAACTTGTGAATATTGGCATGAACTCTTCGCTCTATCCTTGTTTTAGTTCACCACACCATTTTGTTGAGGAGTTTTTGGCGCAAATAATAATCTGAAATAATCTGATTTTGTGATTTCTTCGTGTAGTTGATGATTGGTTAACTTGCTTAAGAAAAGTAATAAGCCGGCTATACATGCACAGTGAATAAATGACAGTGGTCGTTTGCTTGTAGACGGAAGCCTCAGCCAAGTAATAAATCTGGAATCGAATATAGCTACACCAACCTAGGCCAAACTTGACCATATACATCCTTTTCTGTACATCGACCATCCCACAACCATGGTACGTCTGAAACATTGATTGTTTTTATCAGTGTTAGATGGCCGCATCAAATGAGATTCAATTGTTAATTGAAAAAGAACCAGCACAAACCTCCAGGGGAATACGGTCAAGGGGGAAGTACATAGGGCACAGGCAATCGGACAACTTCACCATTTTGTTCTTTTTCATTTCCTTTCCATGCCAAGCTGACAAAGTTTCATTTGCCTCACTTCGGAATCCTTTGCTGATGTCAATTTATCCTGAAAATGGAAAATAAGTACTAACACCCATCCATGAATATTTTTACGATTCTATCATTTGGACAAGGGACACAAATTAGAGTGCCAGAGGTTGGCAAAAACAGTACCCAAACTATAATGATTGACAGAAAGGCAATTTGATTATACCTGACAAATTATAATGAAACAAAATGGCTGCCCAATCAAAGCTAGTTCAGCATGATAACTCATAGGAACGGATCATTATCTGAGAATTGTTTTTCTGAAGAGCTCCCCAGGCAGCTTTGCTGAGGTTCGACGATGTAAGCAGTAGCCAACTGAAATAAATACAAGAGCAAAGTTTTGAACAGTGTAAAAGTACAAGCCAACTGAAATAAATACAAGAGCAAAGTTTTGAACAGTGTAAAAGCACATCGATGCAATGGTATTAAGGCAATGAGTTGAAGTATGAAATGTGGTATGGTCACTTACTCAATGTTTCGACCACTGTAACGTGTGAAAGTCTTGATATGAGGCATTGAACAGCTGCAACAATTCATATTCCAAGTTTCAGTGCCAATTCAATGCAAAAATAGTCATGGAGTAACTTTAATTTCTGATAAGTAATAACAAGCATATACCAGTGACCAGTGTGGCTTGCCTTCCACTTTGCCCAATACTTCTTCAGGAACCCTTTATCCACATTCTTCATTGGACCTGGAATGTAACTACCAGCGGCATAACCCTTCAGAATCAAGGAAAAAGGTCCTTGAGTAATCAGGAGTACAAATGCTGCAAGGTTTTTAGATGCTCCTTATCTCTCAAGCTCTCAGTATTACGCACATTCGTAAATTGATAAAAGATTCCACATAACATGCAGATAACAAATATTCAAACTTGACTGTAAGGACTAAGAAGTGCCATTAAATTAAAATCTAATCAATGGTTCAATGCTATTGCCTATTCACTGAAGATAGATACATTTCAGAAAATTGATGGTGATCAAGATGGCAATATGTATTGCCAATCAGCTAAGAAATTCGGAAGTCACTTAACATAATCTCGAGTTACATCCAAGTTTTATAAATCTGTGTATTGTAGGTGAATGGATTTGCATTACCTCTATGGAGCATCTTACGTCCTCCACAGTAGGCCATATTATCAAGGGCTGTCCCAGACCTAAAGGCTTATTGTCTTCTGTCACTCCTGACATCGACAGTGCCAGACTGCCAGTTCAGACATCCATTTCTCATCCAGCGAACCTAGTGAAGAAAACTGCAGTATGGCGACAATAAATAGCATAAGTTGAAGCTAGAATTGGAGCATCATCTCTATTGAGATGTATTAAATGAATACTATTCTCATTTTCCTGAATCAGTTATCAAACATCCAAGGACAAAATACATGCTTAAAGTGCACACTCATTCTTTCCAACAAATAGAGTGGCTATATAACTTAAGAGAATGCTTTTAAATTTCATTAACGGTGCTTCAAAGATACACCTATTACTTGTATAAATAAATAATACACACATTAATACTGTGAATGGATTGAACATCAATATGATTGCAACAAAAAAGAAGGGTATTATGGCTACGTGATAAATAAGTGGGGATTTCTCAAACTGCTTATCAAAGGTACACTCCTGCAGAACAGTTCGTAACTTCATATGTCCCCATTTATGTAAGCTGGAACCAAAGTGATATCCAGGAACGGATGCAATAAGCCAGACCTGGCCGGTTAGTTTATATTAGAATATTGTAGCTTGACTGGATTGCAGCATCACGAATATCAAAACAGCAAAAGTGATAAAGGGAAAAAAAAATTATCCAGAAGGACATTATCAAACTTAGGTGCAGATAATTCTAAAAATCTCAAATATCACAGAAGATAGGTAATAAAGATTATAGATATGATCATACAATGATAAATCTCCCTTCAGCTACTGTTGATCTTCAAGTGAAGAACTTGCCACAGATGGCAATACAGGAATTCAAGAAGCAACATGGAACTTTGAATATGATTAATCTATTCAAACAACCACAGGAATCCCAAAATACGTAATTTACTCCTAATAGTCACATTCAATCCCAAGGCTGACAGTTTATTCTTTACCTTTTTATTTGAGTTACAGCATAGCAAATACACTACAGTTTGCCATGCTACGAATATCGCGGTTTCATCCAGAAAATAAAACAAAATGGGTATGTACCATTAGTATCAGAGAGAATATGAAAGATTCCATCATTTCATAGAATATATGATCCATCCTCGAAAGATCAAAATCCAACCCTTCCCAAAAGTCATTCACCAGCACAACGCATAACATATGGGGGGAAAGGGATTAGCAAATTACCGTAGCAGAGCTGTAGTCGAATTTTCTGAAGAAACTGGGATTTATACTGAAGCTACCAATGCCTGGAAAGTTAACATTGAACTCAGACCACTGCAAGTGGGAAAAAGAAACAGGAAAACTGAAGGTGCTTAGAATATGGAAACCAAAAATGTGCTGCAAAACTCCAAGCAATTACTCAAACAAATTCAAATTTTCTAAATAGAATTTCGAGTAGATGATGAGTTTTGTTTATAATAGAATTTCGAGTAGATGATTCTCTTCACTTTTCATGTTTAGCTTCATCTCAAGAAAAGAACTTCGTTGGAGCAAAAAATATTGAATGATGTGGCGCATATTCAGTACAACAGAAAGATTGCAAGAAGGTCTGAGGAAGGATCGCGTTTTAACCCATTGATCATAGAAGATTTTCTATGGGATAATGAATGGGTTTGTAATACTAATTCTGTTTCCATGTTGACACCCATAGCAGCAAAGACAATGGCGAAGTTGTCCTCTTCTTCACCACCCTGCATCATACAGTACGTAATAACTCATGTTTATAAAATACCTCAAGAAGATTATCTGATTTCTCCAGTCGTTTGACCAAACCAGCCTGACGACATAGCTGGGCAACTATTTCATTGTGGGGAAGGCCAGCAGCAGAGAAAAGAGGAATTTTCTGTCCACGGGCAATAGAGTTCATGACATCAATTGTTGAAATTCCTGTTTGTATCATTCCAAGTCAGCCCCAGGAAGAATAGGAGGGCCATTGTCAATAGGTTTCCCAGAACCATTAAAGATACGACCAAGCATGTCCAATGAAACAGGTGTTTTTAAAACCTGCAATCAAGTTGAACCTGCATAAAATCAAATATGAGCATACTCATGAAACTTGAAAAAATTTTCATATGAATGCCAAAATTTGATTATATACATATTTTCAGGAGTCATGCTAAATTCAAATTAAAAAGATTAGCAACTCAAGTTCACAACAATATCTTATGTTCATATAATAGTCAATAGTGAGAAAACTACAGGCAAAGAAAATACCATTGTCTTCCCATCAATGGAAAATCTTTAAATCTATTTAATTCAACGAAGAAAAGGCATATAAAAAGGAAGAAGCCCAACTACATTGTTGGTAAAATCAGTTTGAATATATGTATCACAATTCTAACATTTACATGCTATTGTGCACCATCTTTAACATTCTGTATTTGTGCAGCTTTTTTATTTTTCTTGGATTTCTTGTTTGGAATGGGTTGAACAAGCAGGTTTCTCTGCGACAAACTATCGCACTGCAATACTTTTTCTCTGGCTTTCTCAAACTTTCTTTTAAGTGAAAGATCTGCCAATGAAAAGAAAACGCACATATTCCATATAATTGCTTCATAGTTTGGTGTCATGGCAAAGCAAGCCTAAAGTGCTTCCTTTCTTATCTACACGAAGAAATCACAAAATCATATTATTTCAGATTAGATCAGATTTTTATGCACTGTGCTTATGATTGGATCGATTATGTCATCTGTGTTGCATGAAATAAAAAATCTTGTTTCATTGAAAAACCAAGGATTTGCAACGTTAAGTACATCCCACAATATATTATTTGATGTGCAGGATTAAAGGCCACATTATGCTTATAAATTAGCTCAAATCATCAAAAATTAAAATTATAAGGATGAAATTTACTTAACCGAAGGAGGCATCAAAATGGATTAGAGCGTAGTAATCAAAACTCTACGCCATATAACCTGTAAGATGTGTTAAAATAACTTTACACATAGCCGCTCCAGTTCCTATCAATTAAACAAAGATTTATTAATGAAATTTCAACCAATTTCTAGACTCATTGACAAGGATCGCATAAAATGATTAATTTGTCTGAATCTTAGCAAAACAAGATTCATCTTTCTGAATGTGCTTAAAATAGGAAAAGACCAAAGTAGTCAAAATTGCAGGAATACAATTAGATTAATAGTCGTAATATATTTTAATTGAATGTAAAGTATATTTTAGTTGAATGTGTACAATAACTTTACTGGTTGAGTTCTTGACACGAACCAGTAAAGTTATTTTAATATGCAATCGGATAATCTAATTAAAATATTTTGAGGGAGGTTAATCTAATTAAAATATATTCTTTCTCCAACTAACAATAACTTTACTGGTTGAGTTCTTGACACGAACCAACTATTAGATTAATAGTCGTAATATATTTTAGAGAAAACCACTCATGAAAATGCAAGTCAGTCATAGTTCTTTATCGGGGATTAAATCTTGCTACTCCAGATAATCTTAAAAAAAACAATAACAAATAAATAAATACAAAGTGGAAAAAAATCAACCTGGCTTGAATCCTGATCAATAAATCAATTAAAGTTAAAGGAACTTACAATAAATTTTGGGATATCAACTTTCTTTGAACCAAGAAAAGATCCATCATGCTACAAAAGGGATGAAAAATACCACCAGCTTAGCTTATGTAACTGGTGCCAACCAAACAGGGCTCTTCCACACCCCCGGTTTCAATTCAGATCGAAGCATTGACCTGATTTCGCATGAAATTGAGATAGCCCTATCGGCTTAATGACATTGTTTGAAAATGAATCCACTGCAAAACAATTATAATGATTTAAAGGCATCAACATGTACAGGATGAACTTGAGAATGGCCCAAATTCTACTATAAAATGAAATAAAAATGAAAGATTACATTATGAATTGCCAGTGGATAACTTCCTGTTGATTCTTACCAATGTGTTTGTGGGAGTCTGATATCTCCTCTTGGCTTTTTAAATGACTCCTGCATTAACACTCAAGCCTTACAAATAGGGTTTCACAATTCATGAAAATGATCAATACTTGCAACTAAAGCTAAAAGGATTAGTCATTTAATCATAGTCAGGATATTTTGTTCAAGCGTGAAAAAGTTTCTCAAAGAAATGGATTACGATTCAATTACCATAGACCATGAAATTACCTGGAGCTGACGAGGAGCCTGTAGTTGGAACTTCCGCCGCTACATCCCCGACTGGAAGAACACCAACAAATCTCATATTCTAGAATGATATAAATTCACACCAGCGGCTAGTTCCAAAGGATAAACTTTTCAAGTAGCCTCATAATATGAATGTTTTGCTTAACATAGAAAACGATGCGACTAAATTGTGGAACTCAGCAGAACGCAGAAGCATACATTGTTATTAAATTACTTCAAACTCAGGCACTAAGTTATGAGATTCAACAATTGTCTGCTAGAGCTTGAGCCACGTTCCAATTCGAGGACAAGACGACACAGTGAATCATGCTTTCCCCACTTGTGGCAGCTCATCTCCATCCTTCAAATGAGGTACCCCTGTTAAAACAATCAGCCTAATAAGTCATAAATGTGGAGTTTTGCTCAAATAAATGTACAAACCATAGAAGTATAATAAATTGCAACCACAGATATGGCAAATGAAAGGTTAACGGTAAGAGAACCTGGTTGCCTCTGGTAGGGCGTGCATTTGATCTGTGGAGAAAATGTACAGTGAAGAACATGCCAAGTAGACATCGGATGCACCATACAAATACGACCGTGCAGAAAATGAAATAAGTGTAGAACTAAAGCTTTACCTCTTGTAGAACAAAATGTAGGCTTCTTCTAACATCACCTAATTCAGGTCCACTGGCAGGACCTGCCAATAGAATAAAAAAAGAGCTTCAAAGATCTTACGCGATAGGTAAAAGTAATATACAATTAATCAGATATGATTTGAGGACAAACTGACAAATCACAAGAAATGCAACTCAAGACTGAGTTGATCGAGCAAGCATTTACCTGTGCATCGTCAACCCTTGCCCAGTTGCCCTGCAGAATTTTCACATAAGCAACATAATGGCCTGAAGCCGATGCATCTTGAAAATGACGACAATAGCATATAGCAAGTACAGTGGTGGTACGTCATCAGTTCCAGTCATAAATGGGACCATATTCAACATTTCTGGGAAAGAAATGTATTTATCAATCTTGCCAAAATTTCCTTCCTGAAGAAGCAAATTTCAGGTCAGGCTTGATCAACGAAACACAGAAAGCAAACCGGTCAGCAGAATACCAATTAAAGGGCACAGAAATTTTTGAAGCAACCATAATATATGGCGAAGAATGATTAAGTTCAATATATATATATATATGGTCATGCCCTGTCAACATCTAAATTGCAACAAGCCCCAAATTCAATCAAGTAAAGGAAGAAAACCAGAAATCAAGAATCGTTGAAACTTGCATTCTCAAGAATCGCAAAATATAAATTCAACAACTGCATTCCCCAGTACAGGAATAATAAAAAAGGTTCCTGATAAATTTGGAGAAGACCTAAGTGTTGAAACTTTTGGCAGTCATCTAATTAATGCCCTTAAAATGTTCTTCCTCATAGCGTACTGAAGATGCCAACATAATTACCAAAATTTTCATCGTAGAAATTTGAAGGAGTTGATAAATGTGCAATAAGAGCGATTGGCCCGAGCCTACATTGATAATGTGGTACGACGGCATGGAGTACCACATGATATCATTTCCGATAGAGACAGTAGATTTGTCTCTCATTTCTGGACGGAATTACAAAAAGCTCTCGGTACTCAAATCAAAATGAGCACCGCATTCCACCCGATGACGGATGGACAAACCGAAAGGACAATCCAAACACTAGAAGACATGCTGAGAGCATGCGTGTTGGAATTCAAAGGAAATTGGGAGTCTCATTTACCCGAGTTTTCCTATAATAATAGTTACCATGCTAGTATCGGCATGGCACCTTTCGAGGCATTGTATGGACGAAAGTGCCGAAGCCCTTTGAGCTGGGAAGAAAACGATAAGTCCGTGGTAGTGGGACCACAACTTATCGAAGACATGGCTCAACAAATCAAAGGGATCCGAGGGAAGATGAAAGCCGCACAAGACCGTCAAAAGAGTTATGCCGACGTGAGACGACGAGACCTAGAATTTCAAGTGGGAGATAGGGTCATGTTAAAGATATCACCCATGAAGGGGGTGATGCGCTTTGGCAAACGAGGGAAGTTAAGTCCTCGATACATAGGACCTTACGAAATTCTAGAACGAGTCGGAACTCTAGCCTACCGATTGGCTTTACCGCCACAATTAGATAGAGTTCATAATGTCTTCCATGTCTCGCAACTAAAGAAGTATGTGCCGGACCCGACACATGTACTTCAACCGGAGATAATTGAGCTCGATGAAGATTTGACTTACGAAGAAGTCCCAGTGCGTATTCTCGATACTAAGGAACGAGTAACGAGGAACAAAACCATCAAAATGATCAAGGTTCTTTGGTCAAACCACGAAAGTGAGACGGCAACCTGGGAAGTAGAATCCGATATGAGGGAACGATACCCGACATTTTTCCAAACCGATACCGACACAGTTATGGGGACATAACTGCAATCTTAAGGGGGAGAGGATGTCATACCCCCTAATTTTTCGTGCAATTTTGTAAACTTTTGAACTACGTTATGGCTTGATCCCTTTACCGGGTACGTAGGCAGCTTAGAAGTTTTAATTCTAAGTTCAGTCACAACATAATAAAACAAACACAAGACCTTAGCACGAGACGGGAAAAGCCGAAACACAACTTCGAGGACGAAGTTGATTCTTAAGGAGGGTAGACTGTAATACCCGAGAATTTTCCAACATAAAATAAAACAATAATTAAATAAATAAATAATAAATAAAATAAATACTATAAATAAATAAACAAATCCAGCAAGTAAAAGAAATAAATAAAGATAAGGAAATGAGAAATGAGATTTTTACTTAAAAAGGGATTAAAGGAATTTAATTAAACAAAAGGATGGATAAATGGTACACCAAAACCCGACACTAATGAACTCGAGTATTCGAGTCCAAAACATCCAATTAGACTGAGAATAAAATTAGAGAGAAAGTATGAACCCGAATATACCCCGGAAATCGGAATTCGGGAGCATAGAGGGATAGAAACCCGAAAGAGAGGCGGAATGTAATACCCGAGAAATTACCCGAATGAATTCCGTTCCGTTATTATTATTATTATTATAAATCCTTTTAATTTTAGAAATTTCAAGTTAATATATGTCAATAATGAGGATGACTCTCAATTGCCGTTTCTAATATTTGAATTATAGGATAAGTTTCAATTGGCATAGGATTGTATCTAGACTACCAAATTTGTCAAGGAATTATGGCATTTGAAATGTCACATGCCTAGCAATCCTTCCCAACTTATTCCCAATCCAACTTATTTCCAATCCCATTACTTATTCCCAATCATGACATGCCTAGCAATTATTTCCAATCCCATTACTTATTCTCAATCCATGACATGTCTAGCAATTATTCCCAATCCAACCTATTCCCAATCCATGACATGCCTAGCAATTATTCCCAATCCAACCTATTCCCAATCCATGACATGCCTAGTAATTATTCCCAATCCCATTCATTATTTAATGATACACTAATCAGCCCCCAAAGCCACCCATTTGCACTCCATCCAAAAATAGGTTCATTGGAGAGTGTTGCAAGTGTTGGGGCAATCTTAAGGCTTTGATTTGAGGATTTATTGATTCCAATCAACTCTAATGTAAGTTAGTGTTGTGCCTTTCAAATTTTAGAGCTTTTGGTTGAGTATTCATGGAGATACAATTCGAAATCCATTCCTTGTCAAATCTGTGATTTAGGGTTTCTTCAGGATAGTTTCTTTTGTTCATCCTTGTTCGTCTAGATCCGTTCGTTTTTGGGAAAACTTTTCTAAATCAAAAATGTTCCTAACACCTTGAATATGATCTCTGTAAATTTTTATAATTTTTGGACATGTTTTGATCACCCAAATTCGATCTGGTATTTTCTGCATACAAGTTGACAGATTTGATATATATATGTAGTCAGTTTTATTGTTCGGTTCACTCTCGCCTATGATTGTTTTTAGTGCTTGATGTCTTCATGAAACTTGTTCTAATATGTGTCTAGAACATTCCTGTAAAATTTCATGATTTTTGGAGCAGGTATGAATTTGTTATGAATTTTTGAACTCACTGTGGTCGAATTTACTGAAGCAAGAGAAAGTGTAATTCAATAGCTTTCTGAAATGGATTAAAATGACCAGTTTAGAGTCCGAATTTTGAGATGGCCATGTCTATGAAAAATGCTTATTTTGATGATTCCTAGCCACTGTAATTTTTCCAGAATTTTTAAAAATTGTTTACTGCATTTTTAAAGGCGATTTCAGAAACTGCTATAATGTCATTTTTGGTCGGTAAATGCTATTTTGAATATTCGATGAACTAAGAGTCGATTGTTACTCGTTTTTGGATACATATGAAATCTGGATATGTGGCGAATATATTGGAATGATAAAAATGTGAATTTTAAACTTTGTAAGCTTTGATCGAGTGGGATGCCCAATGTTTTAGAGGGTAAGTGCACTTGGCGTGAGCTCGTTGGGCCGCCCCCTCTTTTTATGTGGCCAAAACGGCGCATATGATATTGTGGTTTCGTGTTAGTAAGAGTCTATACTCCTAGATGTATCCGTATGGGTTGTCTAGGGCTCCGGAGCGGTCTGTATAGGGTCACTGCTTTCACATCCCTCGTGGGTACGAGTCCCAGAGGTGGGTTGATTCGAAAGGGCATGAGCCTAGAATCGTTATTATCGCCGGCTTGTGGACATAAGCGCCCAAGCGGATGTTGATCTGAAAAGGCTTCGGCCCAGGATCGTTGATACCGACGGCTTGTGGACATAAGCGCCCAAGCGGGTAATTTGGATGTCCTCGATCAAAACAAACAATGGTAAAATAATGTGTTTGGGCTCTTGCGGGTTTGATTCCCCCAAGAATGGTTATTCTCGATGAAAATGAACATTGGTAATTAAGCGTGTGAGCATTGGTAATGATGTATGTGGTAAAGTATTAGAATTCCCGTATATTAATTCACTCGTCTATTTTAAAAATTAAATTCCTATCTTTTATTACTCTTCTAAAAACTTTAAATTTTGTTATGCTATGCATTAACTTACGCAGTACCGTTTGTACTGATAAATTGTTGTTTTCCATTTTTCGCAGAGTAAGTCATGGCACTACGGGATGGGAATTTCCGAAGACTTGTCGCACTTGTTTTTAAATTCTTTTACGAATCCCAAACTCATGTTTGGCCGTGTTTGGCCCTTAGCTTCCGCACTGTTTAAAATTATGTATGTTAGACTTAACTCTGATTTAAACCTTCGGGCACTTATTGAATGGTTTTTAAATTATTTTTAAGTATTGGTACAACTTAGCCTTAGCATCTTCTCAAGTGAGCTCGAAATAGTTCGCGTCTTGCTTGGGAAGGTGTGGCGGTAGCATCCCGGCCTGGGTGACCAAAACCGGGGTGTTACACGGAAAAGCACGACGGATCGCACGACCCGCCCGGACCGAAGTCCAGGCGAAGTCGGCGCGGTGGCCGCGCGGTGAAGTGGCTTTAGCGCGCCACGACCGCGCCACTTCACAGATTCGTTTGTTGCGTGAATCTCTCGCCCGAACGCGGATTTTTCGACTTTCGGTTGAACATCTCTCGACTCCAGACTTCTAGGTCGGTTGTGGACGCCCTAGGAATTAAGAATTCTATAAATAAGCCCCTTGGGAGCCCCGAACAAGTTTACAAAACCCTACAACATTCTATACGTTCGAAACCCTAGATCCGGAGTCGTCGGAGGCACGAAACCAAGACGAACGATGTTGGACGAGTTTCTCTACAGATCTCCATAGTCGTGGTAAGTCTCGGTCCAATCTTTATTCAATAAACGATTCGAAAACGAATCCTAATCATCTCCTTTTTCTTTCTACACCCCGTATCGAATCTAGATCGTAGAACCCGACGAACGGAGAGGAGAAACGGTGATCTGGAAGCCACGCCTCCGAACTAGACATCCCCGACGTTCATAGACACTGTAAGTTAACCTTACATGGTTTTGGGAGATTTTAAAACATTCGAAACCTAAAGGATTTAATAAGAACCATAAATCTGTCCACTTTTGTTTTCTACCAACGCAACAGATTTGGTGAATTTTTCCGACCCTTAAAACGAACTCAAACGGAAAAACTTAAAACACGAAAAACGTTTCTAAGACTTAGACCTAGCTACTGTAAAAATTTGAGAATTTTTGGAGTTGATTTGATATGTGAAAACCCGTTGAAACCGAACTGTTTGATTCTAGATCTTGAAATCTTGGACAGAACTTAGGAATGATCTTGATCTCGTTTTTGACATAGGATCTAGGCTGTTTTAGATCTTTGGCCAAACATGAAAGTTGTAGATAAATGTCTTAAGATGATCCCTGTCAAATTTCATTAAGTTTGGAGTGGAATTGATATGTTAGGATTTGAAATCTCTAAACTGTGACATGTTAAACTCGGACAGATTTCTTGTTATGCGAAAATTGGCGATTTTGACCTACTTAGGTATCTCGGATTGAAAAAGTTAAAACACGAAAGTTGTAGATCTTGATGTTTCCGAGTCAGATATGAAATTTTGGAATTTTTGGAATTAAATCTGATTTTAGACGAATTTTGGAGTAAACATTGATTTACCGAAACGAAATTTTGAAATCTTGTTGAAACATGGAATTAACCTTTAGGGTTGAAACGAATTGAGATATTGTTTCTAAATGAATACAATGGAAGTCAGATTTTTAAAAATTAAATCCCCTTACAAACTTGATAAATTAAAATTAGGGGTGAGTGCTCTGCAGGGTGCCCCCTAACGATTCACTTCGTGCCGTAATGGACGATGGTGACCCCGCGCGCTATACTTGAAATGTGATATTGCCAAAACGGCGAAATATAGAGCCTACACTCTCGTGAATATCCGTATGGGTTTCCCGAGGCTCCGGAGTGGTACTGGGTATGGCTGATACGGCTGCGGCCGCCGGGCTACCGGCTAAACTTGTTGACATCGCGATTTTTATCGTGAAACTTTGAAATACCAAATCGGGAATGTAATGGGGATTCTAAATTAAATTAAACTAGATTAAATGATATTGTTGTCAAATTAAATTATTTAAATGCTTTATTTAAATTATGGCTATTACCTTGAACCATGTGGTATGTGTTATTAAATAGAGCCTGAGATAAATTATGCTATTGGATATGGATTAGATGAAACTAAATATTATGTTATTATCATGCTTTTGATAAATTATTAAACTTATGGCTTTTAAACCCTACAATCATGCATGTGTTAACTTACTCAGCAATTTTGCTGACCAAAACCATTTTTTTTATTCCTTTCTTTACAGAATATGTGGAATGAGCCTGTATGAGCACGAATCATGCATGGGATTTTGGGGATTGTTATTTTGCTTTTAAATTTCGTACTTAGACTATATTATGAACGGGCCTGTTTAACCCGTGTTTTGGCCATGTCGGCCCTTTTTATAATTTCCGCTGCGATACTGTACTAAACTAAATTTTCCGCTGCGCTATGCTATTATTATTTTCGAATTATATTGTATGGGCTATTTCGAATGCTTTAAATGTTTTAAATACTGCAATACCTAGCCTTGCATCTCTTTAGTAAGCTCGGAGAAAACCGTGTTTTACTAGGGAGATGTGGCGGTGACATCCCGACCTGGGTGACCAAAAACCGGGGTGTTACAAAAATATCTGATACCAGAGTGGTATCAAAGCCCGGCTATTTTTAAACTATTATTTTTAAACCATTATTATTTTTAAACTATTATTAATATTTTGACTATTATTTTAAATTTTAAAGTATTATTTCAATGGAGAAATTTTTATTTTAAAACCCATGGGAAAAATATATATATAGTACATGAATTATTTTTGGGGGGAAATCATCATTCGCATTTGCATATTGCATCTCTTTTATGTAGAGAACTTAGTTACTTGGCGAATTTTAACTTAGAATCTTGGCGAAGTTAACCTAGAATCTTGGCGAATATTAACTTAGATCTCTTGCTGCACTGGATAACATAGAGACTTGATATCGAATTAGGAACACTAACTAGAGACTGATCTTGCCTTAGTTCTAGATCGCGTTCATCTAAGCGCACGCCTAAGCATAACAAATCTCGACCTTAGCCATTCCTATCCTTGTACAAATTAGAAAATTTCCTTATGTTGAACAATAAAAATCAAGTCTTTATTAAAACACTCTTTATTCCAAAACAAAAAAAATCTTGTTTGGTTTCCCAAACAACAAATCCATTTCCAACGCACGGCTCATTTAAACCAAACCCAAACCCTCTTGAGAATAACGTATAGGCAGTTATGAGGACATAACTGAAGTCCTAAGGGGGAGAGGATGTGATACCCCGTAATAATTCATTTTTGGAGTTCGACTCGATTAGATGTATCCTAAATAAAAAAATAAACAAATTCAAGTTGTTTTGAACTACGTTATGGCTTGATCCCTTCACCGGGTACGTAGGTAGCTTAGAAGTCTAAGTTCAATCACAAAATAACAAAACAAACAAAAGACCTTAGCACGAGAAATGCCGTAACACAACTTCGAGGACGAATTTGATTCTTAAGGAGGGTATACTGTAATACCCGAGAATTTTCCAACATAAACTAAAATAATAATTAAATAAATAAACAATAAATAAAATAAATACAATAAATAAAGAAATCCAACAAGTAAATAAATAAATAAAGATAAGGAAATGAGAAATGAGATTTTACTTAAAAAGGAATTAAAGGATTTAATTAAATAAAAAGAATTAATTAAAGATAAGTATATTGTACACCGAAACCCGACACCAATGAACGCGAGAATTCGAGTCCAAACATAAATTATACGGGGTTCCTACTTTCGTAAACCCGAAGATACCCCGGAAATCGGAATCCGGGAGCATAAAGGGATAGAAGTCCGAAAGAGAGGAGGAAAAGCACGACAGATAGCACGACCCGCCCGGACCGAAGTCCAGGCGGCAGCCGCGCGGTGGCCGCGCGGTCAATGGGCAATGGGCGCGCCACGGCCACGCCACCCCACAGATTTGTTTGTTGCGTGAATCTCTCGCCCGAACGCGGATTTTTCGACTTCGGTTGAACGTCTTTCGACTCAAGACCCTTAGGGTCAGATCTTGGACGCCCTAGGTCTTAGCTATCTATAAATAAACCCCCTTGGAAGCCCCGAACACTTTTACAAAACCCTACAACTCTCTATACATTCGAAACCCTAAGTCCGGAGTCGTCGGAGGCACGAAACCAAGGGTTGGACTGTTGGACGAAAATTTCAAGATCTCCAGCGTTGTGGTAAGTCTCGATCCAATCCTTGTTCCATATACGATTCGAAAACGAATCCTAATCTTCTCCTTTTTCCCTTCTACACCTCGAATTGGATCTAGAGCGTAGAACCCGACGAACGGAGAGGAGAAACGGTGGGCTGGAAGCCACACCTTCGAAATAGACGATCCCGGACGTTCACAACTCTGTAAGTTAATACTTACATGGTTTTGGGAGTAACTAAAACATTCAAACCTAAAAGTTTAAACAAGATTTCGAAAATCTGTCAACGTATGATTTTTACCGGCGCAACAGTTTTGTCGAATTTTTCCGAACCTTAAAACGACTTCAAACGGAAAAACTTAAACTACGAAAAAGTTCCTAAGGCTTAGACCTATCTACTGTAAATTTTCAGAATTTTTAGAGACGTTTTGATATTTGAAATCTACCCGAAACCGAACTGCTGAAACTTGAATCTTGAAATTCTTGACAGAACTTAGGTCCAATCTTGATCACGTTTTTGACATAGGTTCCAGACCGATTTAGATCTTTGGCCGAACATGAAAGTTGTAGATAAACGTCTTAAGATCGTCTCTGTAAAATTTCATTAAATTTGGAGTTGATTTGCTATGGTAGAATTTGGAATCTTTAAACTGTGACATATAAAATTCGGACAGATTTGTGTTTCTGCGAAAATTGATGTTTTTGACATGTTTGGGTATCTCGGATTGAAAAACTTAAAACATGAAAGTTGTTCATCTCGACGTTTCTGAGTTAGTAGTGAAATTTCGGAAATTTTGAAATTAAATATGAATTTAGACGAATTTTAGAGTAAACAGTGGTTTACCGGAAGTCAAATCTTGAAATCTTGTTGAAACATGAAATTAGCCTTTAATGTTTAAATGATTGGGAATTCCTTTGATATAAAATACACATGAAATACAATGCTTGCCGAAAGGCAATTGAGATATAATGCTTGCCGAAAGGCAATTGAGACATAATGCTTGCCGAAAGGCAATTGAGATATAATGTTTGCCGAAAGGCAATTGAGATATAATGCTTGAAACATGCGACATGAGATATGAAATTAGAAGACTCGAAAATTGTTCCTTTTGGATTATGCTTTTAAATTATGTCCTACAATTATATTGCTTTGCAAGTTATATTTATGGTCTTATGAAATCCCTGTCTTCTAAATTATGCGGTTAAATTGTTATTAGATGAATACATTAAATCATGTCTTGTATGCCTATGTTTTTCTTTAAATTTATATAACGGCTTTGAAACCCCATAGTTATGTATGTGTTAACTTACTCAGCACGTAGTGCTGACCAAAACCGTATATTTTTTTCTCTGTTTCTTTCAGAGCTGAAGAATATGCATCATCATATGCATTCATGGAAATTTTGGGGAAATTCTTTATTTTTAAATGTTACGTTAGACTAGAGATTGCATGAACGGGCCTGTTTAACCCGTATTCTGGCCGTGTTGGCTATATTTAAATTCCGCTGCATTATACTTATGTAAAAATTATTTTCCGCTGCAACTGTAATGACATTATTTTTAAATTATATATAAATGGGCTGTTTGAATGTTTTAAATTCTGAAAAACCATAGCCTTGCATCTCTTTAGCAAGCTCGGAGAAACCGTGTCTTGCTAGGGAGGTGTGGCGGTGACATCCCGACCCGGGTGACCAAAAACCGGGGTGTTACAGAGTGGTATCAGAACCCAGAATATTTTAAAGCTATTTATTTTAAGGAAAATATCTGATACCAGAGTGGTATCAAAGCCCGGCTATTTTTAAACTATTATTTTTAAAACATTATTATTTTTAAAATATTATTAATATTTTGACTATTATTTTAAATTTTAAAGTATTATTTCCATGGAGAAATTTTTATTTTAAAACCCATGGGAAAAATATATATATATAGTACATGAATTATTTTTGGGGGGAAATCATCATTCGCATTTGCACATTGCATCTCTTTTATGTAGAGAACTTAGAATCTTGGCGAATTTTAACTTAGAATCTTGGCGAAGTTAACCTAGAATCTTGGCGAATATTAACTTAGATCTCTTGCTGCACTGGATAACATAGAGACTTGATATCGAATTAGGAACACTAACTAGAGACTGATCTTGCCTTAGTTCTAGATCGCGTTCATCTAAGCGCACGCCTAAGCATAACAAATCTCGACCTTAGCCATTCCTATCCTTGTACAAATTAGAAAATTTCCTTATGTTGAACAATAAAAATCAAGTCTTTATTAAAACACTCTTTATTCCAAAAAAAAAAAAATCTTGTTTGGTTTCCCAAACAACAAATCCATTTCCAACGCACGGCTCATTTAAACCAAACCCGAACCCTCTTGAGAATAACGTATAGGCAGTTATGAGGACATAACTGAAGTCCTAAGGGGGAGAGGATGTGATACCCCGTAATAATTCATTTTTGGAGTTCGACTCGATTAGATGTATCCTAAATAAAAAAATAAACAAATTCAAGTTGTTTTGAACTACGTTATGGCTTGATCCCTTCACCGGGTACGTAGGTAGCTTAGAAGTCTAAGTTCAATCACAAAATAACAAAACAAACAAAAGACCTTAGCACGAGAAATGCCGTAACACAACTTCGAGGACGAATTTGATTCTTAAGGAGGGTATACTGTAATACCCGAGAATTTTCCAACATAAACTAAAATAATAATTAAATAAATAAACAATAAATAAAATAAATACAATAAATAAAGAAATCCAGCAAGTAAATAAATAAATAAAGATAAGGAAATGAGAAATGAGATTTTACTTAAAAAGGAATTAAAGGATTTAATTAAATAAAAAGAATTAATTAAAGATAAGTATATTGTACACCGAAACCCGACACCAATGAACGCGAGAATTCGAGTCCAAACATAAATTATACGGGGTTCCTACTTTCGTAAACCCGAAGATACCCCGGAAATCGGAATCCGGGAGCATAAAGGGATAGAAGTCCGAAAGAGAGGAGGAAAAGCACGACAGATAGCACGACCCGCCCGGACCGAAGTCCAGGCGGCAGCCGCGCGGTGGCCGCGCGGTCAATGGGCAATGGGCGCGCCACGGCCACGCCACCCCACAGATTTGTTTGTTGCGTGAATCTCTCGCCCGAACGTGGATTTTTCGACTTCGGTTGAACGTCTTTCGACTCAAGACCCTTAGGGTCAGATCTTGGACGCCCTAGGTCTTAGCTATCTATAAATAAACCCCCTTGGAAGCCCCGAACACTTTTACAAAACCCTACAACTCTCTATACATTCGAAACCCTAAATCCGGAGTCGTCGGAGGCACGAAACCAAGGCTTGGACTGTTGGACGAAAATTTCAAGATCTCCAGCGTTGTGGTAAGTCTCGATCCAATCCTTGTTCCATATACGATTCGAAAACGAATCCTAATCTTCTCCTTTTTCCCTTCTACACCTCGAATTGGATCTAGAGCGTAGAACCCGACGAACGGAGAGGAGAAACGGTGGGCTGGAAGCCACACCTTCGAAATAGACGATCCCGGACGTTCACAACTCTGTAAGTTAATACTTACATGGTTTTGAGAGTAACTAAAACATTCAAACCTAAAAGTTTAAACAAGATTTCGAAAATCTGTCAACGTATGATTTTTACCGGCGCAACAGTTTTGTCGAATTTTTCCGAACCTTAAAACGACTTCAAACGGAAAAACTTAAACTACGAAAAAGTTCCTAAGGCTTAGACCTATCTACTGTAAATTTTCAGAATTTTTAGAGACGTTTTGATATTTGAAATCTACCCGAAACCGAACTGCTGAAACTTGAATCTTGAAATTCTTGACAGAACTTAGGTCCAATCTTGATCACGTTTTTGACATAGGTTCCAGACCGATTTAGATCTTTGGCCGAACATGAAAGTTGTAGATAAAGTCTTAAGATCGTCTCTGTAAAATTTCATTAAATTTGGAGTTGATTTGCTATGGTAGAATTTGGAATCTTTAAACTGTGACATAAAATTCGGACAGATTTGTGTTTCTGCGAAAATTGACATTTTTGACATGTTTGGGTATCTCGGATTGAAAAAGTTAAAACATGAAAGTTGTTCATCTCGACGTTTCTGAGTCAGTAGTGAAATTTCGGAAATTTTGAAATTAAATGTGAATTTAGACGAATTTTAGAGTAACAGTGGTTTACCGGAAGTCAAATTTTGAAATCTTGTTGAAACATGAAATTAGCCTTTAAGGTTTAAATGATTGGGAATTCCTTTGATATAAAATACACATGAAATACAATGCTTGCCGAAAGGCAATTGAGATATAATGCTTGCCGAAAGGCAATTGAGATATAATGCTTGAAACATGCGACATGAGATATGAAATTAGAAGACTCGAAATTCGAAAATTGTTCCTTTTGGATTATGCTTTTAAATTATGTCCTACAATTATATTGCTTTGCAAGTTATATTTATGGTCTTATGAAATCCATGTCTTCTAAATTATGCGGTTAAATTGTTATTAGATGAATACATTAAATCATGTCTTGTATGCCTATGTTCTTCTTTAAATTTATATAACGGCTTTGAAACCCCATAGTTATTGTAGGTGCAAAAAATGCGTAGACAGAAACTGCAAAATAATTTTATTAATTTCACAAGAAATGTCTACAATTACAGAGAATTTCAATGAATTGAAAAGCAATATGTGAAGATCAAACGATAGAGTGTTCGACTTCTGTTACTCCTTTGATTCCTCCAACCTTGAAGACGTCGAGATGCTTTTGTGCTTCTTCTTCGGCTTCTTGGAATTTCTGCAGCGTTTTGTTGCTGTAGATCTCAAGTGTTTGAGTCTTGAGAGTGATTAGGGAATAAAATTGTATGTCTGGAAGTGAAGTAGTCCCCAATATGTGACAGGGTGCCTCTATTTATAGAAGGAAAACCCTAGGGTTTGTGGATGATGGACCAATCGATGGGCTGGTCCAACCCACATTTCTATCGGGTCTGTGAGCATGTGGGCCTTTCATCTGGGCTTGTTCACACTGATTAATTTTCTTGGGTTGGCCTGCTTCGAGCACCCATTAGGCCATGGGGCTTGTGAGTCTTTCATTTGGACTTGTCCACATTGGCCCAATAAATATTAACAATTATTTCAAGCACTTAATTTATTTAAAATGTCTAGAAAATAATTAAATTAATATTTAAATTTACACGTGTCGCATTTTTGATGGCGAATAAATTTCACGTGTTTACAGATGCCCCCTCGAGACTTGTTTAGGGCGAAATAAAATAATTGAGACGTAAACGAGTCTCGAAATATTTGTTGCATGCCTACCCAATTTTGCTTGGGCTCATGAAAAATTTTTTTTCTTGTGGGCCAATTTTTCTCTTTCTTTTTTTTTGTTTGGCCCGTTTCTCTTTTTTTTTTCCTCTTTCTTCAAACGTTTCTTTTTCTTTTCTTCTTATTCTTTTTTTTTTCCAAATCAAACATTATCTTCAAGTGCGAACACATATTCGGTTCTCAACAATATTTCACAGCCTTTTCGTCATTAAATCTCTCTATTTACATCCATATTGGAGATTTACTTGAACATATCCCATTTGAACTGATTCAATGATGGATCAAATATTTCTGCAAAGATTTCCCGCAAGTTTCCCAATCTTTGCGTTCACCCCACTTTCAAACTTGAACAATTATAAAATCTGTCATCAATTTTTTTTAACCCAATGCAGATCCAAATCTAATTCCAAACTGATTCATGAAACCTCAAATATCCAAAATCGTATCCAAGTTAAATCTAACAAGGATCATATTTGTTGGATCTTCACATATCTAATGTGATTTAGTTTGGCTTCTATAAATTAGAACCATGTCGTTAGTAAATCAGTCTAAACTTCGCACCCCAAACAGCTAGCAGGCAACAAGATAGTAGGTAATTTTTTTTTCTTTCATCCAACAATTGATCCGGAAGGAATTTTCAGGCAAGATAAACACCCCTTTTTTTTCTTATCAGGATCAAGCAAACAGCTTGAACTTTCCCAGGCAGCAAGGGACGAATCAACAAAAAAACCAAGCTACAAACTTTCATAGAAGGTAAGCAAGAATCTTGATATTCTACCCTTTTTTTTTCCCGTTTCACCTCTGCTCGTTTTTTTCTCTTTTTTTTTGTTGCATTTTTTTTGTTGTTTCTTTGCTTTTCTTGTTTGTCCTTCTTGCGTTTTTTTTTTTGTTTCGTTTGCACTTCTTTTTTTTCGATCAAACATTGAGCAGACAGAGACAGAAAGCACAAAATTCAAAATTCCATGAACAAGATTCAAGAACCAGACTTCAAATCAGTCCTCTTCAATCCAGCTTTCTACTTCATCGACAACACCAATTTAAAGCGAGAGAGGGTACCTGGTTGTCGTCATGGTAGACGGGATGTTTGGTCACACGGCGCTGCCGTTGGCCTCTATCCCTAACCTACCCGCCATCAAGAAGCCTTTGACAATGGCGGTGTTTGGCGACGGCGCTGCCGTTCGCCTCATCCGTTGTTTGTTCATAAGGCCCGCCGCTGTTCGCACTGCCGGAGGAAGAGACGCCCGGGCCGCCTTCGTCGTGCTAGGGGAAGCCGCCGCTGGCTGCTGCGCTGCTGTCGTTTCGGCCGCCGACGGAGGAAGAGAGGGGGAGAGGGTGCCGCTGCTGCTTCGCGCCACGGCTGCCGCTGTTGCTCTCAACGCCGCCGCACCGTGGAGATAGGACTCGAGTACCGCTGCTGCTGTCCGGAGAGAGGATGAAGGAGAGGAAGAAAAAAAAGAAACGCCCGCCGCCGCTATGCTCGCCGGAGTTCGCACAGGCCGCCGCCGTTCGCTGCTCGCGCGAGGGGAAGGCCGCCGCTGCTTGCTGTGCTGCCCCACCGCCGTCGTCCATCGTCGCCGTACGGAGCCCATCGCCGCCGCCTCGCGCGAAGGAGGAGGCCGCCGCCGCTGCCTTGCCGTTTCGCGCGTCACGCCGCCGCTGGAGCCGCCGGAGGGAGAGGGGGAGCGCCACCGGAAGGGAGCCGGGGTGCTGCTGGTCCGCCGTTCGCCGCTGGAGCCCAGCGCCGCCGCCGTTGGAGGAAAGGGCGTCGCCGGAAGAGCCCATCGCCGCCGCCGTTCGCTGTGGAGGGAGGAGAAGCTGCTGCCCGAAGTCCTTCGCCGCTGGAGCCAGCTGTCGTCGCGCCGCCACTCGCCCGCTGCTCTCGCCGGATCGCTGGTCGTGGAAGGAGGAGATCGATTGTGTTTGGGAAAATGGTGGACTGTGGTGTTTGCATATTGGTTTTGGAAGAAAATGGGGGGGGGGGGGCTGCGTTTCTTCTCATTTGGGGAAGAGAAAGGGCTAAATTTTTTGTATCTCTCAATTTGGCCCCAAGACTTCCAAGCCCTAGAGTTCTAACCCTCCCAATATTTGGAATTAGATTTTGCCCCCTGGGTACTCTAAACCTTAGAATTTAACCCTTAGTGTTTAGATAATTCAAGATTAACCCCTAGATTTTTTTTAAGACCCAATTTTATCCTCAACATATTTGGTATTTGAGAATAGGTCCCAAAAATATTTAATCTTAAGTCCACAATTTAGTAATGAACTTAAAATTATTTTCAAACAATATGTAACATGTATTTTTTTTTGTTTACATGTAAATATTATTATTTTTTGTAGTGCCCGAAATTTGATTTCGTGGAAATTTAACTCTAAGTCCAAAAAATTTAAAATGAACTTAAAATTGATTCCCAAAATTGACATGTATTTTTTTTTTTTTATTTATTGCGTTCATCTTGCAATATTTTTCTCATGTCATTCAAAATTGACATTGCATTTATCTTGCAAATGTATTTTTTTCTCTTTTCTTTCTTTCTTTTTCTTTTTTTTTTTCTTTTTTTTTCCGCCTTTTCTTTTTCGTGGAAATAACCCCATTTTCTTGTAAGATAACCAATTTTCCTGATTTTTGTTTTGCAGTGGCTGCGTTTCTTCTCATTTGGGGAAGAGAAAGGGCTAAATTTTTTGTATCTCTCAATTTGGCCCCAAGACTTCCAAGCCCTAGAGTTCTAACCCTCCCAATATTTGGAATTAGATTTTGCCCCCTGGGTACTCTAAACCTTAGAATTTAACCCTTAGTGTTTAGATAATTCAAGATTAACCCCTAGATTTTTTTTAAGACCCAATTTTATCCTCAACATATTTGGTATTTGAGAATAGGTCCCAAAAATATTTAATCTTAAGTCCACAATTTAGTAATGAACTTAAAATTATTTTCAAACAATATGTAACATGTATTTTTTTTTGTTTACATGTAAATATTATTATTTTTTGTAGTGCCCGAAATTTGATTTCGTGGAAATTTAACTCTAAGTCCAAAAAATTTAAAATGAACTTAAAATTGATTCCCAAAATTGACATGTATTTTTTTTTTTTATTTATTGCGTTCATCTTGCAATATTTTTCTCATGTCATTCAAAATTGACATTGCATTTATCTTGCAAATGTATTTTTTTCTCTTTTCTTTCTTTCTTTTTCTTTTTTTTTTTCTTTTTTTTTCCGCCTTTTCTTTTTCGTGGAAATAACCCCATTTTCTTGTAAGATAACCAATTTTCCTGATTTTTGTTTTGCAGTGGCGTCATGGCTAAACAGTTTATCCGGAGTGACGGGAATCATCTTATAGTTGGTCGTGATAAGGATGCCCAGACTCGTATCCTTATCGACACTCCAGTGATACCACCTCGTTCAAGGGTTAATGTTGATCACCCGGAGCATTGGACTCGCAGGTCTGTATGGAAAATTGTGCGAGCGGATGGATCAGAAGGCGAGGAGACTGCCCTTTCACTTCGATCTACTCTTCACAGATTGGGTAGCCGTGAGCTCGAGCCATTTCACCCGAACGCGGTCCCGGATCTTAGCGCCGATGCCAATTTCCCAGACTCTATGTTCGGCATGTTTTGTTTCTGCCCAGGCTATTGGGAGTGGACTGAGCATGTGCTTTGGCACCACAAGCAGCATTTGAGGCGTGCACAGATCTATGACGGTGTACAGGCTTCACTCTTCACGTATTACTGCAGCAAAGGAGTACTTCGCGCATTTCTTGAACGGTGGCGTCCGAGCACGAACACCTTATGTACTCCCATTGGTGAGCTTTCACTTTCGTTGTGGGATATCCATGAGCTGGTTAGGCTTCCCCTACAGGGTGAGTTTTATGATGAAGCTATACCGAGTGACAAGACTTTGAGCTATGGGAACGACCAAACCCCAGCTAGCTGCAAGTACGGTCCAATTATCATTTCGGTCTCTCTTCTTTGTTTTTATTTTGTTTCCGTCTTCCTTTTTTTTTTGACTAATTTTCCTTTGCTTGCAGATATCTGTTTTTGGCATACCACTCGATCTGCAAGAAGGACAAGGCGGTCTCCATTGCGGCATGGGTGGAGTTTTGGTTCGGGAAAGGCAGGAAATATTCTATCCCGACACTTCAGCCTCAAAAGAAGAGGGCGAGGGCACCTAAGGAGCCGTCCATCCCAAGTGGGACTATAAGCAGAACGCAACTGCAAGAGCCTGTTAGTGGCAAAATGGATTTTCTAGGCGTGGACGTTGCTTACCGTGATGAGCTTTATCTAGCAGCATTCATTTCTGCTTGGATTTGTGGATTTGCGCTTCCCCATGGCCGTGTAGGCATGATTCGACCATCTGTCTTTCGAGTTGCCAGTCGCATGGCGCGTGGCACACAGTTTTCCTTGGCTATCCCCGTGTTGGCGAGCATATACCGAGGCTTGAGGATGATATGCACGTCCACTGACTTGAGGCAGTGCAATGCGGTTTTTCCTCTTCACTTTGTTTATCCGTGGCTTGCGGGACACTTTCCGACCCATGATTGGCTGGAGGTTGCGGGGAACCCGCCCATGGTGGGGTTTTCGGGTGTGGATGCCTTTAGACGTATCAGTTATACTGCCGCCCAGAGATTGTTTACCAACATCTCATCTTCTTCTTTACTGTGCTTTCGGTTCACCACTGCGACGGCTCCTTTTTACCTTTCATGATAATGAGTTCCTTATCAATTCCTCTAGAAGGGATCTTCTCATTTGTGTACGTTCGGCTTACTTGACATTTAGATGCGGTTCTTCTTGCATTGTTGAGGCATACAGTCCACATCGTTTTAGCCGGAGATTCGGGTTTTGTCAACACATCCTGGGGCCATTGAAGGAAGAGATCCTTTCTGGAGATCCGAGTGAGTTATACCGGTTATGGTTGGTGAGCACCCAATTTCTCACGAAGGCATCGCTTACATATCCTGGTGTATCGGGTTCCATTCTTTCGACAAGCCGTGATTATGCCAAGTGGTGGTCCCGCTGTCATGATCCGCCTAGCAACAATTCGAACTCCGCCGTCCGTGTTAGCAATGATGAAGCACTATCGCCCAACTTCGCCCTAAACGTAGTGCGTTCGCCGGCACAACCTCTGTTGAAAAACAAAGAAGTAATTTCCGCTTTATCTTTTTCTGATGAAGGGAGGGATGAGGTTTTTAACTTAGACCATCTTAGTATCCCTTCATGCATTTTTTAGGAAGAAGCACCTTTAACACGACTTTTAAATGAAAGTTTTGATGTCTTTGCTCTATTCCTTGATTTTGTCTTTCTTTGGTTTCTTCGCTTGTACTTATGCTTTCCCTGTTTCCTTTCAGGTTGTGGGCTTGGGCAGTACATCGGCGCCCGATGATGGTGATGATGATGATGCAGGAAGCAGTGCCAGTGTTCCTATACCCTACACACGTGCCCCCGCGCGTTCCCCTTTGACTTCTCTAAAGGGTGCAGCTTCAGCCCACTTGGAGAAATAATCCGTAGCAGCAAGGATATAGCCATGCCCCCCGGATGTATGCGGTTTATTGGAGAAGGCTACTCCTGCTTGCAATTCCTCATGGAGCCAAGAAACTCATCCGCTGCAGCTCGACCCCTCGCAAGCTTCTCCAAAGGCGCCTCCTTAATTATGTCTCTCACTATCTCCCAAAAATAGTCCATTACCTTCCAGCTTGCTCGCCTCTTCATTTCATCAGGGGTAATAATAGTTGCTGCAGGAGTAGCCTTCTCAAGGGACGCATTGCCGGAGATGCTGAGTGGGCAATAGGATCGGCCATTGCTAAAGGAAGGGCGGGTGATGGCACTACATCTGCTCGGGGGACGCGCGGAGCACGTGTCAAGGGTATAGGAACACTGGCACTGCTTCCTGCATCATCATCACCATCATTGGGCGCCGATGTACTGCCCAAGCCCACAACCTGAAAGGAAACAAGGAAAGCATAAATACAAGCGAAGAAACCAAAGAAAGACAAAATCAAGGAATAGAACAAAGACATCAAAACTTTCATTTAAAAGTCCTGTTAAAGGTGCTTCTTCCTCAAAAATGCATGAAGGGATACTAAGATGGTCTAAGTTAAAAACCTCATCCCTCCCTTCATCAGAAAAAGATAAAGCGGAAATTACTTCTTTGTTTTTCAACAGAGGTTGTGCCGGCGAACGCACTACGTTTAGGGCAAAGTTGGGCGATAGTGCTTCATCATTGCTAACACGGACGGCGGAGTTCGAATTGTTGCTAGGCGGATCATGACAGCGGGACCACCACTTGGCATAATCACGGCTTGTCGAAAGAATGGAACCCGATACACCAGGATATGTAAGCGATGCCTTCGTGAGAAATTGGGTGCTCACCAACCATAACCGGTATAACTCACTCGGATCTCCAGAAAGGATCTCTTCCTTCAATGGCCCCCGGGATGTGCTGACAAAACCCGAATCTCCGGCTAAAACGATGTGGACTGTATGCCTCGACAATGCAAGAAGAACCGCATCTAAATGTCAAGTAAGCCGAACGTACACAAATGAGAAGATCCCTTCTAGAAGAATTGATAAGGAACTCATTATCATGAAAGGTAAAAGGAGCAAAAATTGAAGAAAAGTTGAACTGCACCAAAAATTCACATTCATTACATTTAAGGGAAAAGGACTCACCAATTCTCTTTAAGCTAGCCAATGGAGCAAATACTGCAAGGGTGGTAATAAGGAGGACAAAAAATCGACCATTCCACCATTGTTCTCCAAACCAACCTTCCAGGACACCGGCATGATGAATTCCATCAGAGGTTGTTCCCGAAAGCACATCACCTTGAACAAACAAAACAATAATAGCTCAAAAATACGCATCAAAAGTACAACAATTACATAGATGTAAATAGAGACAGATGCAAGACTTGAAGCTTGGGGGTGGGGTTGTGTACCTATGATAATCATGTAAACAACAAGCACACCAATGTTGTTGACTAATACACATATCTGAATCAGCATTCTCCCAATCTTTCCAAAAGCATTCTCCATAAGACCACCATAAGAAGTTGCCTTTGCCGTGCGACTAAACCGGATCAAGAATTCAATCGAGGCCTCTGTCAAGAATGCCATAACGATGATCACGACCACCCCAAGGACAAGTCCCAACACCTTCATGGTTGCAGGCAAAGCCATAATCCCAGCACCGACAATAGTTGTCGATAGATTAAACACCGCCCCGCTGAAAGAAGCGCCGTTGAACTCATCGAACCCAACCTCCTCCCCGTGCTTGGTGGGCAACAATGGGGATTTATCATCAATAGCTACTTTCTTGCCCTTCCTTGACTTCTTCTCTTTGGCAGGCTCGAAACTCCCCGTTGTCATCTTCAAATTATTTGCCTAAATTTGACGGAGATTGAATTGTTTTATGGTTATACAATTAATCCAAATCAAATCCTTGGATTGCTTAAGCTATAAATCAGCACATAAACCTTACAAGCTAATCTTCAAAACTTCAGAGACAATAATTCAATAAAGGAGACCAAATTATTCAAATAATTAAATCAATTACAGAAAGTAAAGATCTAAATATCCTCGATTGGGCTTTTCCTCAAAGCTCCCAAAACCCTTTGGGTTCACTTATCTCAATTTGATTTCTCGAAATAACCCTCGGTTAACAAAAATCCAATCTTTATCAATAATGTTGATAAAATTCAGCAAAATCAAACAGGAGCAGGCACAAATTTTGAAACAGAAGCCCAGAATAAAGGAAGAATCTGAAACCCAGAGGGGCTCGAAGGGATTGAACTATAAAGAGGAAAAAGAGGAAGAATACCTCACGCAACGTGTTCCACGAATGATAATAGATATGCACGAAATTGAATTTTCTATTGCAGACTAATTATTTTCCTCCTTTATTGACAAAGACAAGCACGTTGAGAATAAACCAGTAAAGGAACAAAAATCTGACCTTGAATACAGTTTTTTGCCCCCAAGCTGTGAAATTAAAGGTTTAATCTCGGGGGGCAATTTACGCCTCCTATGGAAGAAACGATTGCCAATGGAGTCGTAATCGATTGGATGAATTGGGGGGGTCCCTTCTGGGCTCAGGCAGCAACCATCACAGAAAGGAAACCTCCAATCCAAAAACTGGCGAATGGCGAGTGACGACGAGTCGTATGGGTGGTTGGCGTGTGGTGATGGATTGGTTCTATTACAAAATTATTAACAAAGATAACATCGACGCGAGCTGCGAGCAGACAGAGGCTGCGACTCGAAGCAGGGGATGGTCGAGGCGGCGCCGGCGGATGCAGATCCGAGACGAAATCATACCGTCGGGAGTCCTCAATTCTCGAGATCCAATTTCGCCTGAACTTTCTCTTTCAAATTTTCCCGTGGAGCCTCGTCCGGCATCTTCTAGAATGCATCGTTGCGGCGGCACTCAACAGGAAGGGTTTCCTCAGACCGCAGGCGAGACGGCGCTGGTTAGATGGGGGAGGCGCCGATTTTGTGATTCCCCGAGAGCAGTGGCGATGCTCCGGCGGCGTCGCTAGGGCAAGCCTCGGACAGGAACCTCGAAAAGGAAGGGAGGAAATTCGCGAAAAGAAGCAAGATGAAGAGAGCAAAATGGCGAAAAGAAGCGAGACCCGAGCAAAGAAATTACCACCCAATCGGATCCAACGGGCAGAATTTCCAATTGAAGCTTCGATCGAACGGTCAATAATTGAATTCAGTTTTGGCAAAAGTTTTGCTCTCCCTCTTATAATAGTAGATAGACTAGCTGAAAAGCTGTGCAAATGCACAGCGAACTGAGGGGACACAACCGCCCGTGGGAAAAAGAAATAGTGCAATTGCCAATATATTTTATGCGAGTTGAATATAAATTGTATTATTTTATCGTATTGCTATGCAAATTGCACTATTTCTTTTGCCCCACCAATACATTTATGCGAGTTGAATATAAATTGCATTATTTCAAAGTTGCTGAAAGTTGCACCAGTTCACATCTTGCTCACAAGATTTTAAGAAGGAAAAAAGAAGTAGCAATTAAATCACATGGTAGTTGGGTTGGCTAAATTATCTATTATAGTTTCTAGTGAACTATAAAAACCATCAGAAGCGGAAGAAAAAAGAAATGCCACTGGATTAACTGGAATCTACTCAAGATCAAAGCATGTAAACCTACAAAATATGTACAATTTGATGATTTTCTACAAGAATGCTCCATTACCTCGTGGGGATGGTCGGGGAATCCAGAGGTGAAACTGCAACATGTAATAAGAAAACATAAACAGTGAAATCCACATCACTATTACAAATAACCGGCTTCTACTCATGACCTCATATATATATATATATATATATATATATTATATAATAAACTAACATATCAAGAGATTTTTTGAACACTTGTGCAATGGTGATGTTTTATCTTATCTTGGGAAGGAATGTTGGATTCACAGGAAGAATGGCCGTTTTAGAAGGCAAGAGCTTGATGGCCGTGGATCCTAACGTCAGCCCAGAAAGTTTAAGAGAAATATTAGCAGAACCTATCCATATTAGCCAGCATCATACTAAGAAAAGAAATAGTAAGAACTTCAATAGGTTTGTTTAGGAATTCTAAGGAAAGAGTGAAAGGAAGAGGAAAGGGAAACCAACATTCATCAGCAAATTCCACAAAAGCAAAGGGAAGACGGGAGAGAGGATCGCCACATACTCAGCAATCATTAATCTGTAAAAGAATAAAGGTTATGTAACAGTTATAATAAGTTCAAGACTATAGCTAAGCAAGGCCATCTTTTTCCATATTTTGGCTTTACCAAGATTCATGTCCCAGAGACATAGGCAACAAGAAGATGAATACCAAGTGCAGCATAATCATAAATCATCATAAAAACCACTTGAACGCACAAAGTATACTGTATGCAAACCTTGAACAAAACCAGGAAAGAGAAGCAAAGAATAGCAGTTAAGGGCAAGAAATCTCATGATCCATCTGTAGCCTACCCTGAAAAAGGTAAAAGCTTAGAAAAATATTTACAAGACAAAGACATATACACAAACAATGAGAAGCGTAAGTACAAAATCATGGTTATTAGAGACATCAAAATTCTTTGTTGCAGCTCTAAGGACTTTTGAGTCAATAATTATCTATGCAAATATACATTTAAGAAATTTATTAGAAGAGTATAATTAAGGCCCTGAATGGTGAAACCATGTAAAGACAAAAGTGTAGGGATTTTCTCATCGATAGCTTGTTGAATTAAGAAACAAAGAATCTAGTGAAGCGAACACCAAGTTCTATTGAATATCAGGAAAATAACAGATTACAAAAAAAAAAAGAAAAAAAAATGGAGTCCTTTAAAATCCATATACATTACCATCTCTTTTGCTCTTCATTTGGAGAGGCCTGGCGACCGCATCACCCTCATATTCAAGCCACAACGCAGCAACCTGGGAAACTGAGGGTTCGCCTGCATTGAGCAGCACCTGTGCACAAGGAAACAAACAATTACACCAGCCACATAAACAAATGGCGGCAAAACTAATAAAACTGACATAAAAATGGAATATTAACTCGGTAGGAAGGGCTATTTCTTCCATTAAGCAATTGGAAACTATTTTACAATTGGGAAAATATTAGCATGCTACTCGGAACTATTTTCCCCATTATCCTGTAGGTGGAACGTATGACACCTAAATTACCTGCAGTGGCTGGGGACTCTGCCCCCGGGGACCGATAACAGGAATTTAATACTGATCCTGCAAAAACACCAAGCATCTTTTAAGAAAATTCGCGCAATCTACATAGAACAGCAGAGCAAACGTGAATTTAATAAACACAACCAAACTACAGTACACACAACCTATTTAATAAACAATCGCAAGAATACACCCAAGTGTATTTGGACACCAAAAATGTAAATTTCATTCCTACAGTAAATCCCAACCCTAAAAGCACAAACAACCAGTGCAAAACACCTATACAAAACACTGGTAGATTCTTGCTGAGTGAAGTTGAACTCAAATTTAAGAACTCCTTCAACAATATGAATGAAACAAACACATATCACAATGTAAAAGAAACAACCAATAATTTAAGCCCTAAATCCGCAGTAAAATAGAAGCCTAAAAAGCAGCCAAAGACGTAAAATAAAAATTAGCCAGACGACGAACAAAACCTGGGCCAACGGAATCCAGGCACATAACCAGAAAATGACACAACTAAGTTGTTCAAAACAGACATTAAAGTATAATAAAGATAAAGCAGGAGCCGGTAATTGAAAATGAAGCCCACCACCACATCTCCTTAGATTCTATTATCAAGGCCATAAAAATATCTGCAAACACAATTAAAGCATTTGCATATAAAAAGATTGAGTTAAACAGAGTATCACGAACAGCTATAGACACCGTACATTGACATAATTTCCGTACATCCCTGGACGATGGGACACTCAATACCAGAACCAGGATCTGGTTCGGGGCAAGGAGTGCACTTCTTAAACAAAGGTAATCCGAATGAAATAACCGAAGTGAGAATGGATATGACGCAAACTTCAATCACCTACAACATGAGGAAACAATATTAAATTTTTTTCCTAAGGAATCTGAAGCATGATTGGAGCGCATCTAAAATCTACCTTAATGCGTCCGCATCTCTTAGGCAAATAATTTCGGCGCCAATAAGCTATGTAATATGTGAGTTGATTAAAAAGTGGTCCTGCAAAATCGATTGACAAAAACAGAAATTTCCCCAAAAATGTATCATTATGAGTTTCAGTACCTCAATAGAGAAACTATTTCAGTGCATATTCACACACACCAAGAAGACCACTAATGATACCAATAACTGCCATTGGTAACAGCTCCTGAAATTTGTAATCTTCTTGAGCACTAAAAAGTATTTTGATTTATAATCCTAGGAACACGAGTAACGAATAACGAATATGATATGTGAGACAAGAGAGAAACAATGAAATTGATAAAAACTCAGATTATCACCTTGAGATGGCCCATATGATAAAGCCTCCAGAGCCAAAAGGTCTACATTTTCCACTCTTACACCATCCCATTGATGTACGTACAACAACAGCCACAACAGCAGAAGTAAAAGAGAGACGCCACATAAGTTGACTCATTCACCTTAAACAATAAAACAACAAATTCAGGCAGAAATTGCATTCAGCATATTCATTTATTGAATCCTCATGCTTTATGCAATATTTAACTCCTAGTTTTCACTATTGCATAAACTGGAATACTCAAGACAAAATCCAAAAACAATAATTTCCTAAATAGAATCACAAGGCAGAATCAAAGCACCATTCAGTGTATGAAGATCTTCATCTAGAATGCATAAAAAGTAATGTAAACACGCCCTAATTTCAGTGGTTAATTCTGCCCATCAATAAAAACACCAAAGCTCTTTTTCCTTTAGAAGGTTTATGAGTGCCAGAAGCCAGTGGATTCAAGACGGGTGTGAGTCTTATCCTTTTCCCCGTTACAAACAGCTTAATCACACGTCTCAACAACCCCACGGTTGCGTTAAAACAAAAAAACATCAATACAGCACGCTCATAACCACAAATAACTTTTAAAAAATAAATAAATAAATAAATAAAAACCAGATAAAAGAATTAAAAACCCAATAAAACCGAGGAAAAGGTCGTGTAGAAACATACCTATGAACCGACTACTTGAATGTCTCCTCCCCGAGGAACTGAAGAATTAAGAACACCAATTCCCTGCTGAGGGACGATATTTGTAATTCTTTCCCGACCTCAGAAATCCCCAAAATTCAAGAATAAACAAACAATTAATGAAACTCAAGAATATTACAACAATTAAACCAAAAATTCCCAAAATTTAAGAGCACCTAAGCAACAAAATCCCCAATCGACCGGCAGTACATGGAGGGCAGCCCATTGAAGCCGGCGAGAGCAGCAGCGAAGTCCACTGCTATTTACAGCGGTACGCGACCCGTTGCTGCCTCCGATCGCCAGCAACGACGCGCCACCGCCACACCACGGTGCGGGACACATTGAAAGATAACTAAGAAAGGGAATGAAATTAATTAGCTCAAGTTTCTTTAAGTAATTTAAAACATATACTGATTTATCGTGTATAGTCAATTTAAACCAGTTCAACATTTTCACATATTTCAAGATCATTTGCACTAATTAAAAGAGGTACTTATGTTTTTACTCAGAAAATAAAAACTAAAATTGCTATTATGCATCAATATTCAATAAGAACATAAAAATAAGTATTAACCTTGATTGCCTCGATGTTCTTTTGTTCGATATTTGCAGGCGAGTGGAGGGAAGTGAATTTCGCTAGCGAAGTGACAAAAGCATCTCTGTGCATTGTCATCGGCATTGCTGCAGTTATATGGATTGCAATGCAAAAGCCTTCCAAGCACATGGATTGCAATGCAAAAGCCTTCCAAGCACAGAGATATTATGACCTGATCTTCACTTTTGTCAAGAGGAACACTGAAGGCAGCCAACATGGGAGCCCAACATGCCTCAATCATGAATTTGAGGATCACAATATCCAGTGCAGGATAATAAGTGGACCTAAAAGTTGAAATGTAGACAGAACATAAAGATGTTGTCGTGATACAGCCAAAATACACCAACAAAAATAAATAAATAAATAAACTAAATAAATAATAAAGGGGCAAAAAGAAATCCTTCAGGTGTGAGTAAACCAATGCTATTTCAATTCCTCATATACCAACTAACATTTTTTAGGTCGCCCTTATGAAAAGTGACGGAGTGTGTGGTGTGGACATGGGAGTGTGTTCTTACAGAGATTGGTCTGAGATACGAACAAGTAACAAATGAATAGAACACAGCAGACATTAGACAGAAGGAAACATATCGAAGAACGGAAATGAAAAAGAAAAATTGAATGATCTGGTTAGGGGAGGCAGGTCAGTTCTAAATGCAGAAACTTTTCATTAAGGCAGGTGAGCCTTAAGTCAGAAGCCACCATAATTATTACTACAACAAATACAATAAAGAATCAACTTAGTTTTACCTGAAGTTCGAGTTTATATGCACGGCGCTGCTCGATCTGTGAAACATGAGATATATCACTTAGTTCTGTATTAGTATATGATGCTTCAGTGGACTCATCTCCATTCTCGTGTACTGGAGAAGTACTTTCAGGATCATTACTGCTTTCCTCAGCTTCAGAATTCTTTGGCGAATGAGAACCGGGAATACGTAGTTGCTTGTCCATCCAGACACCCATGGACTTCAAAATTGAAATCAAGCATTTCATGGCTACTTGCTTCAAATTAGCATCTTGAGCAGGCTGTAGTGTAGTTTAAGTACCTGGCGAAACACCTTGAGCTGTTTTCAGAAGTCCATTGATCACCCTGGATATCACAACCAAGCATGAATTATTCTTTTAGGGTTAAGGCCGTCTTGCAAATAATCAAAGAATATAGCGTAAAGAACTGAAGCAATAAACAAATTAAAATTACCTCTCGAATATATTTGTTGCATTAACATCGCAGTCGTAGTTGAGGAATATATCAATCCAGATCTGTGAATCAGAAGACAACTCTTCCAACGACTGGATCACTATCAACTTTTATTGATAATTTGGTAGTGTGACATTATCCAATACTTTAAGTGCAATCATAGGGAAAAATACTCCAACTTCAGCATTCGGCCCAGCTCTAAATCAAGTGACCAGACCGATGAATATCGAGCAAGACAGCTGGAAAATGACCATAAGATGTGATGCGATGTTCTTCAACAGAGAAAGGCATAAATACTGCCTTATAGCATCTAAAAAGATGTTCAGCATCAAATAGAGAGAAAGTGATTTATATGCAAATTGGAATTGGAGGGTAACGAGATGATAATAATCAAACAAACACAAAAATTAAACGAGCAACAACGGAGCACAATCTCTCATTCAGAAGACATCATTTAAGAGCTGCGGAAAATGTACAAGCTTCATACGGAATTTGCATGAACAGAAACAAAACCACATATAATGAACGTGCTTACTTAAAACACGCCCATAGCTCAGATTGTGGCAAGAAAATTCAATTCCAAAGAATGCCAGAGGCAAGACTAAGATATTTGAGAATCATCTATTTGTATGATATCAAGTTCCAACATTTACACAGAAAATCCCTTTTCAATAATATCATATATGCTGATAAGACTCGTCTATTGCACCTATAGAAGCTTAAATTTGCAAAACTTATTACTTGCCTTTGTCCTCAAGTTATTGTTCACACATTTATAGAAATACACAGGTATACTATAAAGAAACAATATTTAACTTGTAACTCATTAGCAGTACACAAAGAGCAAATGTAGCAAACTATAAACAAAATAATTCAAATTCATCCAATACCTTTCATTTGTCCTAAATGTTGTCCCAGAATTATGCAACAAAACCATGAGCAACTCCAGGGCCACAATCTTCCCCTTCATTGTCTGAGGATCCACTGCAGTATCCTTTGGTAAAGCCTCCATCTACACAAAGCACGAAGAACCAAATATGCATCCCGGCTGAACTTGTTACTAATCTGAACTTCCATACCATCAATCGTTTCAACCTCACCATTGTCCACCATTCCTTTGTTAACCTCCAAAGCAACAGTGAAGCAAAAGACCGAGTCCCACAAAATTAAGCAAAAATTGCACAACTGAAGCAAAATTTTAGCTAGGCAAAATCAGTTAAAATTGGAAAACAAGATAGAACGGAACCTGGACATTAATCTCTAGCCACTGGTGGCGGCGACGGTACGGGAACGCAACTGAAAGCTCGTTACTTCCCTGAGGCGGCTCACGGATGCAAGAAGTCGAATCGAAAGAGAAAAGTAAACGTGACACAGACGAAGGTAGAGCGGAGGTGAGGTTGGGGGTTTAGGGTTATGGTTGTGGAGGCCGTAGGCGCAACAGCTAGGTAAAGAACAATACCCCTGCGCCGGGCGAGGCAACGAACCCAACGGGGATCGACGGCGGAGGGCGAGGAACGGCGGCGGTGCTGCTTTGCAAAGGGATGCGCGAACGATGCTTTGGGAAATCGAGAGGATTGGGAAAGGAATTGGGGTCGGAGACAAACTTCGAGAGGAAGGAAATAGATGCAGAAATCGGGTGAAACCCGGCCCATAGGATTATGAATCGAACGGATAGAAATTCAATTGCAATTGTGATCCAACGGTAGAGAATCAGACCCGAGGGGTGTTGCTCGATTTCAGATAAACAAGAGCTCAAGGAAAATCTGAAAAATTAAGGGCCAGGATTCAAATTCAAGTGCGATCGGACGGTTGAATTTGCAATTGGAGAAGGCACGGTTTCCTAGACAACTCCTCTTATAATATAGAAAGACGAGTTAAAACCTGTGCGATGCACAGCGTAAAAGGGATGCACAACTGCCTATGGAGAAAGAAAGAATAATTATAGGTAAGTGTACGTGGGTTCCCATCTACGACAATTTATTTCCAGAGGATTTACCAATAACATATAGCTTATTTATATTCTTGTATTTTTCTTTATCACCATCGAGATTACCAGTAGCATCCTTCATGCAAAATGAACTAACTGAGATCAAACAATAAAGTATACAGAAATATGGTAACAGAACTACAAGTTGTCCGGATAGAGTAATAATGATCTAATTTTATATGTAATTTGGGCATTTGGAACTCTCAATCAAAGGCAACTTACCAATAGAAGAAGGGAACTGATGGTCCCTGCCTGATCATGAAATGAAGCTGAGAAATAGTCTGATCAAATTTACTCTATATCCTACTATGGATATACAACCGCCCATGAGAAAAGGTCAAATATTTTTAGATGAGCGATTTTGTCTTCCTTATGTACAATATACATCCGAATAGTTGTTAACCAATGCCATAAGAGTAGAACAATTAGAGATCCCAGTATGGGGATGGGAAATTTTATTTTCATTCAAAAAACAACACATAAACAAAAACTCAAATACATACTTTATAAGCGTTCATCTCCTTGATCACCTTCGATGTTGACCACTCTCTTCCCTAAATCAAAAATTACGTCAGAACACAATTCAATTATCCAAAACTGTTCCAATCTTCGTACAATATAAATGTATGAATATTTCTTAATGGCATGTGGTTACTTGCTGCCGGCAACTCTTAGCTTTAGCAGCACTAAAATTAAACAGAGAATGAGGCTTAAATTATAATGAAGATAACAAAATATCACACCAAAGTAATACTATTTTTTGTATAATAAATTACAGAATCCAACAGCGAAGTGGGAAGGAAGCGTTGATTAATGGAAGCCCACTATCGATGGCTCCCACTAAGTTCCCATCCTTTACCGTTTCGCTTACAGAAAAGTAAATACATGGAACCAATTCAGGCCTACGTACAACTTCCTTAACTCTTATTCGCGCACCATGAAGATTAACTGATGTACTCCAGCTACATAACCATTACATATTTCACACTTCAAATACTACTAAAGTAGTCATATCATAAAACTGGTAGAAAATGAAGAATCTTATACTGTCTTATCACCTTCAAACAAGTCAGTCCCATTTATTGTTAAAAATGACATTGCATCATTAAGTTTGCACCAAAAGTGCCTAAATTGAAAACTTCTACGGCCAAAAATAAAAATAAAAATAAAAAAGAACCTATGAGAATTTCCGACGCATTACGAACAACAGCCAACAACAATCTGCAGCGACAGTGCCTCACATGGAAGACGCGGCATGGAACTGCCTCACATGGAAGACGCGGCATGGCGCAGTCTACGGTGGCTATTTGGACAACGCTGACGGCGGCACGCACGTTTAAACTGCAGGGGTGGCGGGGTGAGCGGCCACGATGGACGCAGTGGCCACTGGATGGAGACGGTGGCAACTGGACGGAGGCGCGTAAGAAATGACAAAACCACCAAGATTGGAACAACCATCCATCTAAAGGCTGGTGAGACATCTTTTGTCGGATGCAAAGTGACTCAGCTCATCCGTGAATGAGTTCATAGAGTGAAGAGTACTTATTCTCAGGACAAATGAAACTGAAGAATGACTCGTGGGAAAAAATATGGGCGAACAAAATGATCATGATAAAGACCAAATAACCAGAAACGAAGCTGGCATAATTATAGCCCATGACAAAGCAGAAGTTCCACACATATAGGATGAGAACATTAATTTAAACTTCTTAGTTACTCAACAGGGTACTTGAATTGTGAAGCGACTTAACCGCATCGCCACCTCTACCAGCTTCTGTGACGGAATTTATTACTGATCGAGCGACAAGATTGTGCACTTGACTTGATCTAGCAATAATTAATAACTACCGATACCGAATAGCTCAATTAAGTTTTAAAAATGATTTTAGCATTAACAGAACACATAAAAATAATGGCTAACAACCAGCAAGTGTGATTGAGCTCTAATCATTCTACCATATTGGGATCAACGCAAATCAATAAATCTGGCTAAAACTACAATAATTCAACAGAGCAACGTACTATCACATTCAAAGGTGTCTCAGTTTGGAAACACCATTAGTCTAGTACAAACACAACATGAGTTATTGAGTCTATTAATTGACCCCCCAAAAAATACGACTATAGAGACATAGTAAAATTACCCAGTGATCAGATTGACAGATGAATCAAATGCAAAGGCCTCCAGAGACTGCAAGTTGGGACACGAGAAGGCGATGCAGGCGAGCATCATTGCATCAAAATCACTGTAAAACCCAAAGATAACACAGAATTGTCAAAACCGGAGCTTAAATCCCCTCGCAAAACTTCAATCAGAGTCCATTTAAATATTTTTGAATTAGATTTCTTTAGCCCACAAAATTTTCTTTTTCAGTTCTTGTTCACTCTATAGCACCTTTCGAATGCATAATCTTCCCATATTATAGATCATTTAGATTTTTTTTCAAATTGATAATTAATCTGTGACAAGACCGATTGTTAGCCTAACGTCATGATCGAATCCTTGAATCCTCAGATCGATCGTCAGCATCGCAAACCCTAACCTTTCCATGCTGAGTGATCATCTCAGGAGTCCAAGGGCATTTCTTGAAAGAAATTGAGAATGCCTTATCCTCCCGCTGTTCTAGGCATAGTTCAAAATTGTGAATATCATTATGATTCTTAAAATAAGGTACCAGAAGCAACAAATGCATTTCACAATACCGGAAACTACATGCCAATCTTCCAACCAATTGCTTCGAAAAGTGATACGCATTTCAAGCAGCCAACAATTGACAAACATGTAACGAAAAATGATTCATGAAATTGAAGAGCACAGCTGAGGGGTCCAAAACAGTAAAGATGGAGGATAATGGATATTCAATCCGAATTTCAAAGTAGCAGCATCCTACAAGAAAAATACCCACACAAAGATGCCAAAACAGAATGATAACGAAATAACCAAGTTAGGGAAAGGACAGCAAATAGATAAACCATAAATCATGAGCTTGGAAATTATTGATCATGAGATTGAACCAGAAAGACATACCAATCTGCTGTACGAGTTGTAAGTAGGAAAGTTGATTGCAGTCCAAGGGAAGATGCCTTCTTCTCCATGTAACCAAGGAATAGAGCTCCAAATCAAAATTGAACAAAAAGAACCAATTGCGAAAGGAGTCATAACCATCCAACAAACACAGCTCTATGGAACAATATAATAATCGTCTCTTACCGTATAATTTATCTCCCTGCCCTTCTCCATGGCACTCAGGAGAAACAGCAAGAGCAGCTATCTCTTCACACTTATCCTCAAAGAAAGGGAAAAGAGCTCCACAAGCAATAATATGACCTTCTCTCTCGAAAAATATGAAAGAATTCTAAGCTTGAAGTAACTGCACCAAATGCAACCAGTGACAAACATTAAAGTAAATAAACAAGCTTTAAATAATGTAAAGATTAAGGTTATGAACCTCTTCCTCTGTTCTCTTTATCAATACACCAAATTGCTCAAAAGGCAACAAAATTTGCTTGATCCCTTCCAGATCTGTAACCCGAGCTGATTGCATCCCTTCATAAAGACCACTGACATGCATACACACCATACAGAAGTAAGTATAACCAACTTAATATTTGAAACTGTTCGGGTGTTCTTTTTAAAGACATGTGCCTTCTAATCTGGCACCTGCTCTGCTGTTCAGTTTTATGCAGCAAAATTCTTGAGACAGAAATATACCATGATAATAGCTTATATATGGATTACCTTGCCACCATTGTACCTACTCCATCTCTTTGAAACAATTCCTTCAGTAAAACTCCACAAATAGTGCCATTCAGTAGATGTACTCTTTCAACACCACCCTGTAAAAATAGAAGAATTAGCCAATCAAAATATTCACCATGGTTTCGGCAACAGAGGAAGCAGCAAAGGCAGTGAACCCAAGGATTTAGAAATCCTCTCTTATAATATACAGAGATATGCAAGTACTATTAAGTCATATTCAACTACAACCAAAGCCGGAAACCTTTCTGAGATGGAGATCAAATGCAGCAGCGCTTCAACAACCCAATTATTCCCTAAATCAACAACGAAAGGACTCCACTAATCAAAATGGTGCAGCATATGACCTCTTTGGAGTAGTAGTATCCGAGTGTTCTAGACCCAAGTACTGCTCCCAAGCACCATAAACATTGATTTCTCTGAAAGAGGAAACTATCTTATCAAACTTAAAGTAGGATTACAGTAAATTGTACTTTGTCAATAGCGAACTTATGTAAAATAATCAGCAATACAGGAAATGTGACCTGAAAACGACTGTAGACAACATCAGGGCGTCCTAATGAGAAGAATGCAAACTTCCACTGTTCATTAAAACAAGGAATCCAGTTATCAGAATCGGTTAACAAAACTTCCCCAATATTACCATAAGCAGTTTATTCAAGTGAGCATAACTATTCAATATATAATAGGTTATGGAATGAATTTAGCAGAATTTAAATCCTGCTGCCAATGCATGGTTTCAAATAGTATCAAGCTGAAATCACAAAAATTAAGATGATATCATCACAAATCAACCCAAATTATGTGACCACAGCAGGAGACCTGCATTATTTCCAACACAAATACCCTTATCACACATAAATTTATACAGGCAAATGTAATGTTCGACCTATACTCGTATAGAGCAAGAGGATGTTGGGATAACTCAAGGGCCAGGATAGTCGGACAATCGCTTCAAGTCCATTTCCACTGGATGAATTGTCCGCTGCATATTTTCCAATTTATGCCCAGATATTTTTTGTTAGAACTTACTCATAAATGTATCCGAGGAACAAAAATAGACGCTGCAGAACTAATTTTACCCTTACAATGTCATGGTATTGTCGTGCAATATTGTCGAAGTGAGGGTGAACACCCTGATACTCATGAAGCCTCTTGACCTGTTAAATAATCAGAACATTAATTGACATTATATTTTGATTTCAAAACACTAAAATCTAAAATCGGAATATTTAAATCAAAAATCAAAGGTAGCCTAAAGCCGACAAAGCACACAATCTCCAGGCCTCCTCCTTAGGCATAGAAAGTAAAGTGGCTGAATGAACACTTCAAAAGTTAGCAAGAAGCATACGTAACACTCAAATGTTTCTAAATACCGCCATAACACTCACTCCATAGTCCATAATTGGGATGAAAGTATATCAATTTACACAATCACTAATAATTTAATGGTTCTACAAACCAATACTATTTCTTATAAACAAGCACGAGTGTGTAACTTTTCCACCAAAACATGGTGGTTTTCGGTTGGCAGGCCTCAAGGTTGGCAATTTCCTTAATAGATTTAATACTAAAAGCTTCCATTGCTACACCAGCAGCAACAGGCTCAAAATTAAAATCAAACTATATATGTGAAAAAGTATACTTACAGCTTTATTATATGCAAAGGAAGCTTCTTCTGTCGATTCAACAAGATATTTCCCGTGTAAAGACGGATTTGTTGATATTACTACTTAGAACCCAGGTACTAACATACAACTTGATAGGAACTGCAAACCTAATTTTGCTGAGTCTGAGAGCAAACACGAACCTTAAATTTTGATAAAGAAAACGGAGTTCCACTTGGCTAGGAAAATCCACAATTCAGTATTATCCCTTTTCTAGCCAATCCAGAAACAAGATCTCACATCATTCTTATTCATCTCCATTTTTGGGAAACTATTCCTCTAGCAAGGATAAGATAAGTCATCAACGGGTTTGTGTGAACAATTACCAATCTTATACCAACAGTTAAAAATAAAAGTATTTTTGCTAGAAACAGGGTAGATCCATACCAGCCAAAAGTTTACTCAAAATTGATATTTCTCATTAGTGTTGTTGCATCTTAATTCTATTGTGACTGAGGGTGATGTATAGAGCAAGTCTACAGAAAATGCAGCCATATCAAGAAGAAACACAAAATTCATTACAATCAAATCAATTAAAAAAGTAAAGTATAAGCAAAAGAGGTTAATTAAAGTGCATAGATTTTTCACAATAAAGTTATTCTTGACATCCCACTATTGTTGTCACTGTTAATGTTTCTAAACCCGGTTTGACCTGAACATTGGGAAGCAAGTTACTCAACTTGATCTTGTTGAATAACTTGGATAAAAGAAAAAGGGGAAAAAAAAGACTTTGATCAGGCTCAAGTTGAGTTTCATATAGCTTGATAAATTTATTTTTTAAAACTTAAAAATATTCTTAGAAACCTTAGAATTTTAATAATGTATCATAACAAGTAATGACTCAACTGTAAACCAACATGAAACTTGAATTTTGTGAAGAAATTTATTATGGATGTATAGTGTAATAAAAAATTTAGAAAATCTGTGTTCTATAGTAAAACCAATTAAAGAATGTAGCTAAACATGGCCATTGCATTTTCCAACATTCCTTTTGAATTTGATGGGACCTTGTTTCTATCCCAACATTTTACTTCTTCTCAGAAAGAATATTGTCAAAGTACGTAAATTCATTAACACAACATTTGAAGAGTGCAAAGGAAAATAGGATAGGTAGGAAATATTAATAAAGATTTAGCTTATTAAAGACATAAAAATTCAATGATAACTTACCTGTTCTATATGTGACACTTCAACCCGGCCTACACCCCTTATTGAGACTAATGCTCCAATTTCAAGTTGTTGAACCTGCAAACGCATGAGATATTAGGTAAATGAAAAGCCTAATGCACAAGAAGAAGATGAACCAAAATAACTCACTTTCTCTAGTCAACCAAGCAACCATATTTAGCAACAAATGACGTTTCCACTGATGTACTGTCAAAACCAACTTGATCTAACACAAACTGCACGAACAACTTGTTCTTTCTAAACAGAGCCTGCATTTGAGAAAGAAAATAGATATAAATTATTTCCCTAAGTTATTTGTTTTTGAAAATAAACTATTTCCAATTTCCCCACACTTTTATGGAAGCAAGTAACAGAAAGCATCATCTACTATCTTCCCCATTGAAACAAGGAAATTCTTGAAGTGCACTGTTTAATTGCTTCTCTTAATGATTGAAAGTTGAACCAAATAGTTACATACAGACCTGAAACACAAAAAATGGTTGCATGCATTGCTCTTTCTTCAACTTCTGCAATGCAGATTGGGGATATTCAAATCTACACAAGTGCAAAATATATCATTAGCCGAAGAAATGCCCTGATTTGAATCAATAACAGCATAAGGTGTTAAGGTTTGAAAAGAAACCAGTGCTCAATCACAAGGAACCAAAAAAATATATATATATTAATCGAATTAATTATCATGCCACATAAATTTATATAATAGTAGCTAGAAAAACCAGAAGTGATATATGCAAGAAAAAAAATAGCCCCATACACATGTCCAACTTCGAACAACTGCAAAGTGCACTCATATACAGACACAAAGCTGAAACTCCATTAGGCCAATCCAATGATCCATGCAGGCATCATTGAACTACACAATTCATGAACAAGTGCAATCATAACCAATTCAGTTAATCGGTAATTTGCAACGTTATAATCATGTGATGCAGCATCAATAGGTCTAAAACTATAGTTAAAAGAAGAAAAGTAGTTCAATCATAATTCTTGCAGTATTTTGTGAAGTTTATCATGTCTTAAAAAGGAGGAGTAAAAACAGACAGCAGACATAACCATTCTAATATTTTAATTCTCCAGAGAAAAATTTTATTCAAATTAATAGTAGAAATAGTATAGTGCATAAGTGAGACTCAGTCAGGTCAAGTGAGACTCAACGGTTTCATGATACACTTAAGACAACAGGGCAGATGAAGATCAACAATAAAACCAAACATTAGTCAATGCACCTCGATATCAGGTCCAGTTAAATTAAATCGTTACCTCATCATTTGAGACTTCTTCATCCAACAGTGCATCGAAAACAAATTCATGTTTCTCAATATACTCAGTCAGGTATCTTATGTTTGTTACTGACATGAATACTGAAGCCACATCTGAGCTGTACATCTTCACAAAAACAAGAGTTTCTTAGTTTGTGATGATTAAACACAGAAACTGAAAGAAACACATGGATTCTTCAATTAATCCAAAGCTCCAGCGCTCTCACTATAAGGACTTCACAAGCCAATTAGATCATGGAATCAGAATAAGATTGGTTTTCCTTACACGCCTAGATGTTGCTGTCTTCATCCAAGTGTTGTAGGAACCAATAATTGTTCATCCACATGTCCACCAACCGTGGGCTGCTTCAGCCAACTTCTTTACCCCCTGTATCTCCAGCAGCTATAGAAAATAACAAACCAACTTATGGATCAATACATATAGGATGCAAAGAGATAAATATCAGTTATCTAGAAAGTGGTTTCCAGCTTCAATGTGCTTTCCATGTGTAGGAATCTATAAATTGCAGTGCTCACCATACCAACACATTCATGTAATAGTATCCAACAACATATAAACAATTCGATCAGTTTAATGCTAGAGTATCCAACAATCCATAAACATTTCAATATATTTAGTTTCTCCAAAATTGTACTCACTTGAAAAGATATACGCTCACAGGATCACAATTTACCAACTTACCAAGACCAATTGTACTCACATAAATAATAATAATAATAATAATAATAATAAAAAGAAAACCTGAATCAGGCATTAACAATTTACCCAGACCATCAGCCCTAATCATATTCCAGTTCATCTGGAGTTATCGGCTGCTTGTAATGAATAATGGACTTTTTTTCCACATCTCTTGATAAGGCCTTCCTCATATCTGAAAAGATGAATTGCAATAATAATAAGCAACCTCAAGAGCAGAAAGAAACAATTTTTCTAAAGAGCTATAAACAAACCTAAATCTTCCTCCTTCCCAGAGTAATATCGAAGCACTCATCTGCAAACAATATTATATCCCAAAGCTGATGAAGCAAATGAAAAGAGTGAGCTTTACCAGTCACTCAGATTTGAATTTTCAGAACTCCAATAAAATTACGAGGTAGGAAGAAGCAATAATAGTATTCCCAGTACCTTCTCATACATCTTGATTGCTGCTGTATTTGAAGCTCTCACAGAAACATCAACAAAATAAGTTTTATCACTGAGAAAATGTAACATCTTTATCACTATTAGACAGTAAGGAAATGAGATATCCACATGCACAATACTTAACACAGCAACAGGATGGCTTATCCCTATTAAAGGAGCCAGTTTATACATGGAATTCGGCTTACCCTATTAAAGAACACATTCAACATTTGTAAACATGATGAAAAGATCAGAACTCCCAGTTAAAGGATTAGGCAGAAGAAAAGGAATATCGCCCAAGCAAATGCAGAAATTATAAATAAAAACAACAAATTCCCACTTGGAAAATTATCAACATTACTTTAAATACATCATCTTTCGATTTTCAGACAGAAACAATCAAGTTTTATTTAACACCCAGCAAGCAGTTTAAAGCATGTTGTAACACATTTTCCAGCATCATCCTGTATAAAACAACCTCAATTTAAAAATTCCATCCAACCCCTTTCCTCCATCCATCACCCTCACCAAACAAACAGGAAACTACTAACATAAAGCAAAACACAAAAGAGGCACATTTTGAACAACGCACAAATAACTTTTAGCAAGATGACCACTCACAATCCAATGACACACAGAAGCACGAAACTGCAAATTCCTTAACTGCCACAAATTCCTCTGAGAAAAGAAAAACAAAGCATAAGAATAAAGAGCGCATAAAAAGGCACAATCTAATTTGAAGAACTCGACACATCTATAATTATTGGAAAATACAGGATAACCTTATACCAGGAGAGCTTCCACGAAAGTACATGGTGTGTGATACCCTGATCAATCAGAATAACGACGTAAATTCAATGAAACAGCAACAGGTTTACATCTCAGGGATCTTACCTCATGGCTAATAACATTCCTCTCAATATTCAGATCTGCTGTATGAGAATAGTGTTGATTCGATCAGCTCAAATTACTTCATTTAGATAAAAAACACAGTGTGTCCAAACTATCCATTGGAACTATATGTTCACACAAAAACCTGTTCAAGCCCCCTGAGAACCTGCGATAGAGGAAGGGGCAACCAGACGGAGGCAGCGTACACAGGGACGATAGGTCAAATGGGCGAAGGACTCTTTTGATATAACAAAACATAAGTATAATTTTTCTCACTAATTTTTTTGAGAAGTTGAGGCAGAGAGTTTTTCTTGTGCTCTAACTGATCAGAATAGGACATGCGAGCAAGAGCAGTGGTGTTATAATTGGTTTTGTTCTCAGTCATAACATAGTGCACAAAAATTTGTTTACACCAAATTGGTTTCAACTGACATGCACAAAAATTTTCTACACCACCTCCAACATTCTCAGCAATCACTACCGCGCGGACACTTCTTCCCTTTGCAACTGATCCATTAAGGATTAAATTGCCATCATCATCAACTTCATTATTGTTGGTAGAATCAGTTGAATCACTATGTCGAGAAAGATTTTCAGTTTCCTTTGCAGAATGAGGTACTGCAGCTTTATTATGCTTGTCAAAAGGCCTTGGAATTACATCGGAAACCTTTAAAGTTCTGTTATTGGCATAATTTTCCCATCAAGCTGTAACAAGTTGGATTATTATGAATAAATCTCAGACTTCCTTTCAAAATAAATACCAGGGCATACCTTTATACTGCTTTTGACTTGGTCAGAATTTTCAAAAGTAACGAATCCAACCACCATGCCTTTCTTTTTCTTGGCTGATTTAAACACAATACCCTGAAGTGAGACAAATTATATCATATTAGAAGACACAGTAACAGTGTTGGAACCGAATCATGTGATATCACAGACCACTGCTAAGCTTAATTAAACTGAAATTATTAGAAATATAACACCACTCAACAAATCCTCCAAAAAATTCAAAGTCGTTTGTATACCCCACATAATCAACAATCTTCCATTAAATTCAAGTTATATTCTACCCCCACCCTTTACTACTAATTGGAAAATATAAACACAACTAAGCTTCTTTCATAGATCAGATCAAACCCAGAAAAACAATAATAAAGAAATCCTATATAATATGCCATAAAGGAAAACCCAAAGAACCAAGAAACAAACAGTTCATACCCAATAAATTCCAGGGAGCCATGAAAATAAAAATAATCAAAGAATTCATTTCCCAAACCTTAGCTTTGGGTATGATTTTGACAGCGACTAAATTAGTAGTAACAACAATATCATCGCGTAGAGCACTACAAGGTACTTCCTATGAGCTATGGCAGTCTAATCTTAGTATTTTTGCTTATAATCCAGTTTATTAATCGCAGTCTAATTGCAGAACTGAAAAACGGAGACCACTCAAAATTATTTCTCACGAACAACCATTGTAGGATAAATCGTTCACTCTAAGGTTGCATTTGGATGGAGGGATTTAGATTTGGGGGAGGATTTGGAGAATGGATGATCAATTTGAAATCCACCCTAAATTAGCTCAACATTAGGGATAGGATTTAAAATCCATCCCTAAATCCCTCCATTAATCCAAACAAGTGGATGAATTTGTATTATGGAGATTTTAAATACCCTTCCAAATCCCCCCATCCAAATGCAACCTAGGATTCTTTTGTCTGAGGAGCTTCTACGTTTAAGGATGACAGTCCCACAGTATCTGGATTCTTCAGCTGATCCAGTTGTTTCTTCCCTCGCCGTAGTAAATACTCAATGAAAAGAAAATTCTTGCGATCTACCTGTGAGGAATTTTGGCGAAACTCAGTGGTCACAATTGACTCAATCCTCCTTCGTTCTTCAGGAGCTTTGGAGCGTGCCACTCGTAAGAATCCTCTATACAGAGCAAGCACTTGCTTCTACATCCCTGAAAGCATTGGTTTGCTGGATGCTCCCGTTGCATTTTTTGTTTGGTCGGGAATTGTCCTCAAATTTTATGTCCGGTAAATATCTCTTGCTCAATAATGTGAAGCAAAGCCAGTCTGGAGCACAGAATCTGAAGCGGTGATATTAGAACTAATTGAACCTGTTCAACAGGACTGGGTGTGAGACAAAATCATTGAATACTTGATAGGAAAAAGATACAGTGGTGGATATTCATCCTTCAAAGCAACTTTAAATAGGGCCTGACACAAACTTTAAGCCCAAGGAACTGAAAGCAAAAAACAGTAACAGTAACAGGACGCATTCAGCACTAAGCACAGAAGAGAAATCTATTCCATGAGGCAGATTTACATATCTCAGAATGAGTGTTTGGTGTTCTTTCTCTGCAGATAAACAACAATGATCCAACTTGTTTATTGGTATTTATTTTTCAAGAGTTCATGTTTGGTTGCAACTTTATATTTTATTCTAAGAAAATACCTAAATCAACATTTAATCAGGAGCCTCATTGTACAAGAGTAACTATCCTTGCACCTTGGCAACCACATTTCACAGATTTTACACAAGTTACATACAAAGAAACTAAAATAATCTGTGACAGAATTCTATCACAACACAGGAAAAGAAACAGTCATGTCGCACTGCCGGCTGCTGCCTATGATTAATCATGGAAACTGAAAAGTATGCAAAAACAAACCATCAACCAGACATACTAGTAATAATCTTGTAAATATGAGAAATAAAGGCTACAATTTTAGCCTTAAGACCTTCTAAGTTTCAGTGGACAGGAGAATATTGTCAAAACACCACCCTTATGGCATTGCTTGAGACCAAATCCATTAAACAGTAAAAACCATAAAGTCAATCAAATTAGTTTCTGTTTATTGAAAACATATGGAATATGATTTTCCTAGCATGGGAAAATCAATATAGTTACCATCTTTTAGGGGCTGATGCAAAAAGAATTGTTCAACCAGGGCCCAAGTTAAAGAAATTTTTTTTCTTTCGCAAACAATAGAAACAAGAAAAATTATGTGTAGATGAGTACAAGTCATTATTGGAAAGATAACCCCACCCACTTGAAAAAAAAAAAAGAAAAACGAAAAAAGAAGGCTCTTAAAATAAGCAAAATAAGCAACAAAACTAATAGCATCAACTGGACATCAATAAGAGATCAAGGCAAGCATGCAATGAACGTTGTAAAGCCAATGTATCAAAAAAATAACAATGCTAAATAATCTTCTTCATTCAACTAATTCCCTGGTACAAAAATTAGGGTAAGATTACAAAGATCACATTACGAAAAGTGTCTAGAAAAGTCCAAGGGATGTGTGAACCATAGCATAGCAAAGCCAATGGCAGCCAAATGCACACAAAATGCCCCAAAAATTATTAATAGCTCTACGGGGCACTATGTCGAACACTTAACAGGCACGAATTAAATTTTGAATTCACTCAATTACACTAAATTGAAGTTCAAAATCTGACTGGCTTGAAACTCAATGCAGCATATGAATGGTTACATTAAGGCACCAACAAGCAGTAAGCAACCAAGAATCAACAAAGCCAACTCCTCCATTCTCATGTCATATCAACAATAGTCATGGGCAATAGTAAAAAGAGCAATCCTGCAATCCAAAGTGAAATCAACAAAAATCGGCAAAGTCTAAACTCCGTCTTTACAATGGCGACGATAATGCACGAAGAGAAAAATAAATAAATAAATAAATCGACAAAGGCTAATCTCCCTCTTCACAGTGACGACGGCGGATGTGAAAAACATAAAACACAGAGGAATCTCAAACGTTGTAAAACTATTCATCAACAAAATCTATCGGTGAGGATCAAGTGGAGGAAACAGGGAAACAGAATTGAGTATTAACAATGGAACTACCTCTGCCGACTTCTGTCCCCATCTCATACTTGTTATACAAATTCTTAGAAAACCCAAAACTCTTAACCAATCCGGCCTCGTCGGCCGCTTTCCCCTCTAGTATCGCCGCCTGGTTCGGCTTCACTGACCCCCGCCAGCGCCGCCATGATGTGGTTCGCGGGAGACGGAGGCGGAAACGGCCGCTTGAAGAATCGGCTCGGCGTCCTGCTCCCAGTGACATCCTGAACTTGTTACCCGCCGATCCTCCGCGACCTCGCTTCGACATTTTCGCCTCCGCTTCGACCCAGTGCCCTAATTTTTACGCACGAAAATCTGAAAGAGAAATTGGCTGAAAAAAAGTGACGCACCCAATTCGTTACTGCAAATGACATGCAATTTCCACAAATGCCGAACAAAAGAAACAACCCAGCAATAACTACATCGGAATCGAACACCCTCTGCAAAAACGCAACCGAAATGAGTTTGGGGATAAAATTTAGAAAATTCCTCACCGGACAACCGAAGAAAGCACTTGTCAACGCTGCCCTGCTTCACTCACGCTCACCCGCTTGCTGCGACGCCGCTTCCCCGCTCGCTGGCGCACCTGCGCCGCCCACTTCACTTGGGGCTGTGGACTGTGGTAATCAGAACGGAGGCAATCGTCCCAAGGCTCGAAGACAATGAGAAGAAGAGATGAGTGGAAGATAGGTGGAAGATAGGTGGCATGAGAAGAAGTGTCCACGTGACTCGATCCCAGCAACACACCATTTCGATCCAACGGTCAGGATTTTAATTAGAATGTCAATCCAAGGGCTCAGAATGAAATGGAGATTAAGCTCTCCCTCTTATAATAGTAGACAGATAACTAGCATATTGAGCTGTGCGATGCACAGCATATTAGGACGTACAACTGCCCATGGAGAAAGAAGAAATAATTGTAGGTGAGGGCACATAGTTTCCTTATATGATATTTATTATGTTCAAAGAAATTTAGTTATACTTAATTTACAAGGCAAGTACACAGGGCTGAGGAAGTCAAAATCAAACAATATAAAATTTACTTAGAATTAGAAATTTCCTAACACCCTCAAATCAACAGAAACAACTGCAAAATACATGAATTTAAAATATACCTACGAATTTAATTTAATAAGAATGGAGATTCAGGACAAGAAGTAGCACGGTGAAATATAAGCACATAAGTTTTCAGAATATTGAGAGTAGGATTCTTAAATGAGTCATTACATTCCAGGTGTGTTTTGTGTGTGTACCCTATGTGCTTTTTATAAGGTGTGATAGCAATCCAGAACTTCATGGACCTTATCTGTATTATTAATGGTCATGGATTTCTTTTATCCAGCGTTTGAAGCATCAGAGCTAACAAGTGAAGAACACAAAGAACATGGAATAATCTCACACAAAACGAACAATGCCATTAAACAAATAAAAATAATTGTAAAGGACACTTAAACAAAGCAAATTATTTTACTCTGACACATACTTTATAATCTACCTAACCATATGCACAAGAGTGTGTACTGAATTGTGTGTAAGTTTCATGTTCATCCTGGTGTTTATCTTGGATGGTAACAAATGCAAGCACAATAAACCACACACAAACAATGGAACCAAAACACGTTTCTTAAATTTTTATAGGATTTATGTTTTTGAAATGAGTATGAGTAAAATTATTAATGTCGAAAGAAAATATTGTGAATGAAAGCCTCTCTTTTATTTTATGAATTCCATAAACAGTTAATTAATTATAACGATTAATGGAATATACCATTTTAGTTTTTCATTAATCAATTTTCCAGTGATGAGAATGGCAAAAGCAAAAGTACATATATTGATGAAAATGAGGCCAGCAACCATGAAAAATTAGGTTTAAGAAACGAAAATATTTCCTCGCCCATTTCCCTAATCCAATCTCTTCTCTTCATAAATAATTTCAGAATCATCAAATACACATTAAATACGAAGTACAAATACAAAATTGCAAACAATAATACTATCATTATATCATTCCAATAAAGTCAAAAGTATCTTTCATACAATCTACAAGGATATTGTTAATTTGAAGGCGCAAAACATAAAATATATCATACATCTTTGATCCATCTGATCTACCATTTCGAAATTCATTATTTACACCTGACCGCTGCTCCATGAATTGATATTCAAGGTCTCATAATGTTTCTTAGAATGTGTAAACTCAGGGGCACAGTAAGGTTTAAAGACAGCTTCTAACATCTGCATCCCGATCATTCTTGAGAATGGAATGAGATTTCCCACAAGTGCTTCCCTTACCTCGAACTGCAGACTTGAAAGAAATGCACCAGCAATAAGCTTCCAATGAGCAACAAAATGAAGCCGTAGCACCTGCAATTGCATCAAGTATCACTATTTAATGGCATGGAAACAAGAAAAAAACAAATAGAAAAAAATGCAAGATAATGAGGCAGCTCATCATTTAGCTTTAGGTTAGATTCTGAAGAAACATATATCTGCATAATTAAAAAAATAAACCCAAGTAGGTGAGAACTGAGAAATTAGACCATAATTAAAAATTTTATGCCCATATCATATATAAGCTTAGAAATTAAGGTAACAAGTGTGCACGTACAAACACACAAATACCTTAACTAAACAGGGCATGAAAATTTTGTCAATATGATGAACCAAACCAGGGCCAGATGAGCTTCCATCATCTAATATATTCTGAGGAATTAAAGAACCAAGAGTTGATCTATCCTCCCGCTATTGATGAACCAAACCAGGAATTAAAGAACCAAGAGTTGATCCATCCTCCCGCTATTGATGAACCAAACCAGGGCTTTGGGAGAAGTGGAAAGCTCGCATTTTTTTTATTCAACAAATTTATTACCTGATGTATCAACCATCTGCTCCCCATCAACCAACAATATTGGCACTTTCTTGTATTCAGACCATTTGATTTCCTTTTTGCTGATAGGGTTGACTTCCACAATCTGCCATGACTATAAACGGATGATTTAAGAACATCGTATGAAATGAAATTGAAGTAATGCACTACTCAGAAGAAACAATGCAAGAGGTAGCCTTGAATCAACCATAAACTCTCAATTAACTTATTTAGTAGAACAATTTTTGCAAACTAAAACAAACAATTCAAATATGAAATTTCGAATCAGAAATCATTTTCCAACTTGTTTTGCCAGATCCCATTTCTGACCCATTCGATAAGCAACTACTCAGCCCCATAAGTAAAATGATTCAAGAATTTGTAACACCTCATCATGTTTACAAATTACTGCAGATTGGAGAATGGCAAAGTGTATAAACAAGAGAGACAAGGCAACCGACACCGTAGGAGAATTATACGAATCTGGTTAATCGCAATAAGATTTATACAGAATGATATTTCTAAAGCTTCACAGTTACACTATGCCAGAGGGGAGGGGGAAAAAAAAAAAAAAGCTTCGCAGTTACACCACTCATTAGAGCAAATTGACAACAAATGATTCAAGTGCAATAGCATAACTACATAAGCAACAAAGTTGTACGGGCGTAAACGAAAAGATGCAGAGAGGCTGTAAGAAAAACCACTTAGGATTAAAATAACTCCTTTGCATCTAATAATCAAACATAAATCGAATCCTATCAAATAATAATAAAATAATAGTAATAATAAACATTCATTGAAGGATTATGCAAATCCTACAATATGAAAAAGACAGGATTATTAAACCCTCCCCTACATAACATATATTTGACATTTCCATAGTTAATGTGACTTACCATAGGGGCCTTCGTGCTTCCAATCCTCTGATATTTTCACCCATAAATAAAAATGAAAATATTAGTTAGTGATATGCAGCATATCTGATGGAATATTTAACAATGAAATTTATAGTGTTAAGTTCACCTGCATAAGAGACCTTGAGCTTCTTGATTGTAATTTATTATTCCGGGCCATGGCTGGAGCTTGTTGGCGAAGAACTTTGTTTTCTGATTCTACGTTAGCCAGCTTCTCCTCGAGCCTAGCAATAGTACCAAATTATGATTAATTATACCTACTGACATATCAAAACTAAAGAACAAATTATTTCAATTAGGTTGCTGAATGATGAGAAAACAAAATAAAAGCATATGACAGCAATTAAATGGAAAATTGAAGGGCTGCAAAGATTTCAAGGACGAAATTTCAGCTACCAACCATGGGCATGACCTATTGAAAATTTTGTGAATTGAAATTAACGTTTCTAGGGAAACATGACCAAAGACAACAAATTCGGGATCTATTCTACCTGGTCAAGGATTCCTTGAGTTGGTTAGCTCTTTTCTCAGTTTCTTCAAACTTGAGATTCTTTTCCTCACTGTCTTTCAGGGCTTCCGCACATCTCTTTTCTGAATCCTCAGCCTGTTGTTTTTCGGAAGACAAGGCATCCTGTGAATGATAAAACCATAAGTATCTAAATCACTGTAGGGAGATTGGGTATAACATCAGCATATTACCTTCAATTTTTCCATTTCTTCAGATAGAGCTCAATCTTAGCTGTATCCTATACTGGAACAGGGGTTTCTTTCACAATTGAATTGGCTTCTTCAATTGCTTTCTGAGCAGCCTCACGCTCTTTTATGAGTAAAGCATTTGTTTCCTCCAATTTAGCTTGAATAGCAACCACGAATGCTGCATCTTTGATATTTCTTGGGCCTTTTCCTCTTTCAGATCAGCCTGTATACGGTTATATCACAGGCAAAATAGATTACATTTCATTGTGGTCATTGACATGATAATAGTTATTAGTATATTTGTGAGTGCCTGCCTAACTTTGAGCTTGTTGCATCTTATCAAGTCTCTTTATATGCTTTGGTATAGCCATAGCCCATATGCCCTTATATTTTACGTACTTGTGTCTTCAAAAGTAATTATATATTTATATGTATGCTCAAAAGAGTACATTTACCATGTGGCATTTTTCTAGCTGTAAACGCAGTGTTACCAATCCCACCCTGTGATGGTCACGAATGTTAGTGTCAATATGTCTGTATTATAGAGAAATAAATGTTAACCTCTATACACACTCTACAATTCAACAAACCTGAACGACAAGCATTTTACCTACAACAGTTGCAACATGAGCTGCCCTAGGTGTGGGTGGCTCTCTAATGGATGTAACTCTGAACAGATTAAAACCCATATACTATCATTTGAAGTTCAAGCTACAGAGCCAAAACCTAAAACGTCAAAAGCGAAATACAAGTGGTTAACTTAAACATACCGAGAGCATTTATTTGTCAAAACATCATAACATTGCACATCAACAGTAGCCCCTGCCAAACCTGTAGAAACATCCGTGGCCAAAACTCAAAACAGATTTTAGGTAAAAAAAAAAAAAAAAAGGGATTTGGGCTTCACGTTGGAAGATCATAGTCAAATTAAGTAATATCTGCTTGCAGCATTGTTCAAAGAACTCTCAAAACCATACTCCAGAATCTAAACATGAATTCTCACTGGAAAGCTGAACACTCACAAGTCACCTGCTGACAAGCTTAAGCAAACAATATCCATTAACAGAAATATCTGACGGAAGTCACTGAGGTAGTAGCCGAAAATTAAGATTTAACTCCATCTCATTTCTATTCCTGCTCCACTACACAGTTTTTTTTTTTTTGTAGGTACTCTGCTGAAATAAAAACTGAAATTACCAAACTTCGCCAGACCAGAAAGTGCAGAGATGGTATGTCCAAGCAATTCAAGAAAATTAAGATCACGCCAGTTGGGGAATGCTACCACAACACATTACAGAAAATGAAAATTAGAACTACATGGCAGCATTTCAAAACGCAAAACAAGGATTCGGTAAGATGCCATCCATAATCCAATCAAAACAGGAACAAAAAATAGAAAATCATCTCAATTGCTGATTCATTGCTTTTGTGCTTTTGAAAAAGCAAAAAAAGACGACTCACCAAAGGAATCTCATATGGTTTCTTATCAGAAAGAAGTTCACACACAAAAGCGTTCAAAGATTTGGAGGTAGCCTGCACTTTTAAACATGAAATCGCTTTATCATGAATAACAAATACACAAATCACTTTATTAAGGTGGAGTCCAACATTGATGGGGGAGCTCTTCTCACTTAACAAGCAATCAAGATACTTCTCAACAGTGGATGAGTTCCTTGAAAGTGAATTAGTAAACAGATCAGAATGCTTTCTGACAACCTGCTTGTTCATGGAAGGGCTCTTTAAACTTCCACTAAATTCCCCCACTCTTTTTTCGCCTCCTTGTTTCTAGACACTATATGATATCTACTCCAGGATGCAGTTCACGATTCTGAAAGTCTTCCCACCCTAATAGTTTCATTCCAACAGATTTTTCACATTGCCATAAATAAACACTCAAATCATGAATAGAGTTCTTAATAGAGTTAAGCACTATACCTGTTCCAAATCTGAGGCTTCGAATGCTGAAATTCCCATTTGCTCTACAGAATCAAGGAAGTTCCTAATATTTTCAAAGTATTGGTACGCAGAAAGTGCAGCTTCATCGGGTACAACATCCGCACCAGATGGAGCTTCGACCACCTGGAGCCAAGTGCCAACAATCAAAATCAATGACGCAATAAAGAAAATCAAAGACAACCCAAAGCATTGACAAAATGGAAACCCTCAGTGGCTCGATCCGTCGCAGTGGAGACGCTGGAGGCAGAGGAAGATGGGCGATGGAGAGGCGCGGTGGACGGCGGGAAGCGAGCAGCGGCTCGGAGGACCTAGGTTTTCAGCATATTATTTCAATCACGCAGAAAAACCCATATCCCAAATCTCATCAACAGATTAAAATTGGGAGACCTAGGTTTTCAAAAAAGCGGCATCATTCAATTGATGAAAAAAATAATACAAAACCCTTAGCAACAAGTAATTCGTAAACCTATACTTGGTATACAAACACCAACACTCAGATGAAAATACCGAAACCTAAAACCCAGATCCCCTACGCATTCAAACAAAAAACGGTGAAAATTGCACAAACGTTAGACGAAACATGAAAAGCGTGAGAAAAAAGAAACCTTGGAAAATGACCAATAGCTGAGACCAAGAAGCCAGCAACCGAATCAGATGAAAAAGCAATGGGCAACTAAAAGTAACAAATCAGCTCCATAAATCGCCATCTTCTTTTTCCCCGCTTGTACAGTCCACCTTCCCACTTTTCACCGCCACGGACGCCGGATCCGACTACAAAAACCGCCCAATCAACGATGCAGGGCAAGAGGGAACCATAGAAGAACGAATCGCCCAGAGCCGGACGAGATAGCGAGGCCGTGGATTGATGAGAGGAGATGGACAGAACAAAAACAAATTGACGCTGGGTGAGGGGGAACCCTAGATAAATCGCCATCTTCTTTTTCCCCGCTTGTACAGTCCACCTTCCCACTTTTCACCGCCACGGACGCCGGATCCGACTACAAAAACCGCCCAATCAACGATGCAGGGCAAGAGGGAACCATAGAAGAACGAATCGCCCAGAGCCGGACGAGATAGCGAGGCCGTGGATTGATGAGAGGAGATGGACAGAACAAAAACAAATTGACGCTGGGTGAGGGGGAACCCTAGAAGAACGAGCAGACGATATAGAGTTAACGATAGATAGCAAATGGGGTTGACTGGCCAGATTCACCTGCAATTTCTAATCAACGGGCCAAAATCAATTGAGAAATGAACGGCCACGATTGAATTGAATTAGAATGGATGGTGAAGATTTTAATAGAACAAGGCAAATTTTTTTCTTGCTTCTCTTATAATATAGATATAGAGATATATAGAGATATATATATATATATATATGAACATTTACCATGTTGTTTGGACGGTCTCAAACCTAGTTGACCGCCCAATAACCCTAGTTGACCGTCCCAACATCCGTGACCATAAATCATATTATTATATTACCACGGTATTACGTATTTGTTTACCACACCTCTTGTAATTGTATTACCACAGTCACATTGATTGGATTACCACGCACCATTTTATCGTGATTATGCATACAACGGGCATCCTATTACCTTTTTCTAGTGGCGCCAAGGTTGGAAACTCAATCATTACAACATTTCTCATCAGTGCATGTTAATAGAATTGAGAAACACGATATAATCCGTCATTACATCATATTGCATCATTTTCGTCAATTGAATGTCTTTGAGTGGTAATTCATTGGGTTGCATACATTCGTTAATATGGAAACTCAATTGTTAATTGCATTGTATGACATTAAACGATCATACGCCACATGGTAGATATGATTCGATGCCACCCATGTATTTCTCTTATAATTTTCAATGATATAGTATATTACTATGTTTATGTTATGGTAATCGTTCGGTTATATGTAGACATGAGTATCCACTAAATACAATGTATGACATCGCCGATTCGACATATTCCTTGGAAAATATGAGTATACACAATTACATGATTGATTGTGCACCTAGAACTTACAAATACGATTATATCATTATGTTACTACGCTGCTTTTATTGGCATTACCATATACACCATAAATTTTTACCATAAACCCACCACATGTTACCACATTTGTATAGTAATTGTTACCACTGTCATATTACCATATTTACACATGAATTGGAAGATTATCACACTCATATATTCACAATTACCACAATTGGTTACCACAATCCACATGGAGTACCAATTGGTTACCCATTTTTTTTTTTAAAAAAAATGAGAACATTGAAATTTGGGGATTTTGGGGGGGAAAAAACGTGGTAACATGACGAGTGAAGAATATAGTAAAGTTTCTTTTACATGTGTGGTAAAATATTTTAAAAGTGTGGTAATTAGGTTATGAAGTGTGGTAACCCAAATTTTTTTTAAATGAGAACATTAAATTGTTGGGGATTTTGGGGGGGAAAAACTTGGTAACATGAAGAGTGGGGAATATGGTAAAGTTTCCTTTTACAAGTGTGTTAAAATAGTTTGAAAGTATGGTAAGTAGGTTATGAAGTGTGATTACCTAAATTTTTTTAAAATAAAAATATTGAATTTTGGGGATTTTTAGGGGGAAAAACATGGTAACATGACGTGAGAAATATGATAAAGTTTCCTTTTACATATGTGGTAAATAATATATATATTTTTTTATTACACTTATGGGTATAGTTGGTATTTCACACCTAGTGCATTATTATTACACTAATTTATTTATATTGTTAAGTATAGTTAGGGTTTTAATCTTTTGGGGGGGTTAGGTGTGAGTTTTGTGAGTGGTGGGGGTTGACCAAAACTTTAAGTTTTGTGGGGGTGAACTCTAAGTTCCCCGTCTTTCTTCTTGTATCGGCCTAATATTGAGCTTAATTGGTCCGCCCCATGATTTTGGTCCAATTATTATTTGTTTGCTTGGCCCAGTCAGTGTTGATAGTCAGTGTTAATCTCCCGCTCCCCATGATCGGAAGTTGGCAATGTAATTCAGAAATCTCTCGACTCTTTGCTTGGAAAAGAATTCATTTGGAACTTGGCTCAGATGCCAAATCATCTTGCTTAAGATGAATATTTCTTTGATAGTTGTGTATGCGTGCCATCTTAACATAAATACTAGTATTTGTTTATTGAAATTTGATCTTGATGACTTCGTCCAATAGATAGCCTGTTGGAAGAATTCCAAGGGGCATTGGCTTTTCATTTTGTTATGGAGCCACTTCTCTTTCTTTATGTTTGCCCAATAGGAATTTGATATCTCCCCTCCTCTGACTTGCAGTACTCGAACAGCTTTAAGGAATTTAAATGACCATCTTTTTACAGGTATATTTTCCATCAAAACACCTATAATTGAAGCTCTCATTCATTGACTAGGTGTTGTTTCTGTCATCTTATATCATCTACTATCGACATAATAGATCTATTGCGACACCACAATTGAAGCTTTTCACTTTACACCACAACATACATCTGTCATCAACTTCCTAAATCTTGCTTCTTGTTTCTTGATTCTTTAGAAAATTTTATACTCACAAAGTAGATCGATGGCTGCAACAGCTTATGCTGCTTTACGTTCCCTTTTGACCACCATTTCTATGGAACAGACCCCTTCTCCCTTACACCCTCGTCCTTTCCCCTTCCCTTCAGCCCTCATTGATTCTCTGTTAGATATTGTCCAATTTTCACTCACAAAGTATTGGGAACATGTTCTTGAAGATTTTCACTCATGTTTATATTCAAGTGAGGATGATCATTGCTCAAAAATATTGTTTTTGAGTTACGATCACTTGCCTATTCATTTGAAACCTTGTCTTCTGTATTTGGGAGTCTTTCCAGAAGATAAAAAGATTCGTGTTTCCCAACTTATGAGGCTATGGATTGCAGAGGGTTTCTTGAAGCCACTTGTGGGCACACCATTGAATAAAATTGCTGAGGAATATCTGAAAGATCTTATTGAACGAAATCTAATTATGATTTCTCGTTACTCAGAGACAGGGAAAATCAAAAAGATCATCATCCACGATCTCTTGAGAGAACTATGTTTACGAGAGGCTCAGAAAGATATGTTTTATTGTGTTGTGACTGTTCGATCTACTGAGGTTCCACTGAACACTGCTTACCAACGCCGGATTGTTATTGGGGGCTTTCTACTAAATGCAACACTATTTTCCGAAGGTCCTTATTCTCTGGGACCAATTCGACATGTTCGCGCTCTGCTATTTACAATGGTACGTTTCAGAAGTGCATATCTCAAATTTCCTTCACACTTGTGTTTGTTGATGCCATTGAGAATATTATTCTCACCTTACAAACGAATGATTGCAGGGCCGTCTCAAACATTTCCGAGGCCCTGAGCAAAATTTAAATATGGGCCCTTGTTACAATAATTTTTTTTTTAATGATTAAAATATTTGACTTCAGAATGTAATTAGTAATTGTTTAATGAACGAATTCAATAACGAAACTCATTAACTACCAATAATTTAGCCATCGAATTGAAAATAGATAATTAAAAATTGAATTTTTCCTATAGTGCCTAGAAAACAAAAATATTTTCTTTTATTTTTTTTTATTTGACAACCTGTACATGCTATTTTCTTACTTTTAATCATACACCTATTTTGTCAATTACTTGAAGTGTTAATTAAAATTTTCTTTGATTTATTTTGTTTCACGTGTTTTCACATAGCAAAACTTCAATGTGGTGTAGCTAAATGTGGAGCAAGAGTCCCAATTATCATCCATATTTATCTATAACTTTAGACACCAAATAACATCCCTAACCCATGACATGTTAAAAAGTGAATAAATTAAAACACTACAAATGAATTCCTTAAAACTTCAAGAAGGTGCAAGCATTATATTGAATTGAATGAGGGCCGAATACGTATTCCAAAGCAACCATTGTAAAATACACCAATGATTAAATTAGGAATTATGCTAACGTCAGTAATTATTTCATCCTTCAATTCAGTTCTCGGAGAACTCAAAAATAAAGCATTGGCCACTAGAATTTCTAGAAACCAGATCTGGAATTGAGGCTAAGAAAAATTAGGAAAATAAGGGGTCCTGTGGCAAGAAAGAAAGTGAATGGTCAATTTTAGAAAGCCCTGCAAACAAACGAAAATGAAGACGAAATAGTATGAGGGAAGATAGTACTTAAATGGTGGGCCCCCAAAAATGGGGGCCCTGAGCAGGAGCTCCGGGAGCTCCTGCTATAGGCCGGGCCTGAATGATTGAAGTAACTGGCAACTGTACGGCAAATTTTGTTAACATGCGGTACCTTGTTGATGGTCATGGGATTGGCAGTTCATCGAAACATATACCTTATACAAGCATAGTCTTGTGGAGAAATTTTCAAATGCTAGATGATCTTTCTTATCCATCAATTTGGAACAAATTTCTTGAACCCCACAGAATTGATATCTGGAATCTAGTTCAGCTTCTTCGGGTACGTTCCCCATCAATTACGGTCCCCGAGCATCCGTATTGGATTGAGGATAAGCATAATTGTATTGTGTTAGAAAAGTTGCAGTCATTAGGTACATTAGTGAATTTTAGATTTAGCGAAAAAGCCATGAGAAGAATCCCCAATGTAAAGAAATTGAAAGTTGCTTATAACGAGAACGCAGGGTTATTCACTCATTACAGCCCTCACAATCTTGAGCGTTTGGAGAAGCTTCAATCATTCAGTTGTGCATTTGAAGGGTTCACTCATAGTTGGAAGGACTTTTTTCAAAGTGTTGTTTGCTTACCTTCCCTCAAGAAGTTGTCTTTAGAAGGCTGTGAACTGAAATCGGAAGACATGACTACTGTGTTTGGTTCTTTACCCCATCTCGAGGTTCTAAAATTGTATGACATTGCCTTTGTCGGAGGAATGTGGAATCCAGTTGAAGGGGAGTTTCGTTGCCTGAAATCCTTGAAGATGGCTTCGATCGTTGATCTAATGAAATGGAATGCTGATGGCTCCCATTTCCCACGCCTTGAGATACTCATTCTAATGGGTTGTTTCCTGTTGGAAATACCTTTGGATTTTAGAGAAATATCGACACTTCGACTAATCAGGATACAGCATTGTTCTGTTTCAACAATGAAATCAGCTAAAAGCATATTGGAGGAACAACAACGCTTTGGGAACGACGATCTCGTAGTTGAAGTTTCCAGTACTTACAAGTACAGATCAATACATGAAGTCGAAATCAAAAATTTTGTTGCAACATCATTATGGTGAGTGCATTCTTATTAATCTATTATTATGTTAAATAGATTCGCATAACGTGGATTGGATGAATTAACTATTAGAAATTACTTTAACTTCGGCTTATAATAAAAATACTATCATTTATTAAAAAAACTTGTTCAAAAAATATTAGCATAGTTGGTGTTTGAATTATTTTCAACACAACTCGCAGTGTACGATCCAGTGAAACCGTATCGATCCTCATGAACGGGAGAATTTGCCAACAACTGATCAAACTTTTGTAGCGAATAAAAGTAAATGACATGAATTGTGGAGTCTTATCTAAATTCTCAATATGCAACTAATTAAAATAAAGCTATAAAATAATCTAGTGAATATGACATGAATAGACAAATAGAGATTGAGGATTGTAAATGGGGATTCTAGATTTCTTTATTGCTTGTAAATTGGAAGTTGCGTACAAAAATAATTTTTAACTAATTTTATGCTTATGATTTCCATGAATCAAATCCACTCTGTAACATTTCGATAATTAATTTATAGTTAATTAAATTAATTATCATTGAGTTAGAACAAACGTCTAAATTTAAATTTATGGAATTAAATTTAAATGGCTAAGCCCAATTCATTAAGAGAACAAGAGACTTGCAAGCAACAAAAGAAAATTCATGACCCAACTAGGTATGAGCCAGGCCCACAATCCCAATTACCCGACCCTAACCCATATTTATATCCCAAATCAACCCCTGCTCATTCCCATTCCCAACTCATTATTCCATTCAAGTGAGTATTATTCCCGCTAGAGACATGGTGAAGATTTGAAGACCCATGGGGAGCATTGATTGCTCAAGAAAACTTGGGGCTTTGATGATATGCACATTGGTAAGTCTTTTTCTCTAATTAATTGGTGTTTTTCTTGTGTTTTGAGGAAGGTGAAACATGGTGATGGGAATGATGATGTTGTGGGGAAGTTGTTTTTGGTGTTTGGTAGTGTTATTGCCATAACATTACTCTTGTTCAGATTCTGTAGTTTTATGGTGGTTGAAACTACGGCAGAACGATGCGAACAGTTACTGACAGTTACTGACAGTTATGTGCGACAGTTATCTGCTCTGTGTGCGCGTTTAACCGACCCAGACGGATCTAATTCGTGCTTCTGAGTTTATATACCTGTGTTTAGACCCTCTGTAATGAGTAGTTGCAATTATTGAGTTGTATTTTTCACACATTGCACATTTTACACACACTAGTCGGTTATTTCTCTCCAAGATTTGCTAGATTCTATTCTTTGAGAGTTTGTAAATTCCTTGTGAGACTTTCTGCAACTTTGAAGATCATTCTACTCGCAAGATCTGCGTTGCAATCGATTCAACAAGTTTTTCCTTGTTGAGAAAACTTTTCTTCGACACCCGATTGAAGAGGCTTCGTGGAAGCGCTCGATGTTAGAAGGAGATGAATTCAGGAAGACTTCTATGCCGAGATGCCATGGTTCTTGAAGCCTGAACAACCAGAGAATTCAAATTGGACAGGATCGTCCGGAGACTGAGTTGTGGGGGAGTCACTGCTGCAGTCTGTCTGCAAACAGGGAAGTGTTGCATTAGAGTTTGAATTGGTTGTTTGTGAGTCTTTTAAGTCTAGGTTTTCTTGAGTATTAGTATAAGTCACCTGGATTGGAATCCCCCAGACGTAGATCCGTTGGATCGAACTGGGTCACCAAATTCTTGTGTTCTTTACTTTCCGCTGCTTACACTGATTTGCACACACTATCGTTCACACGTAGTTTAGACTACTACTCGACTACACGCTTAATTTCAAGATTTCTATAGTATCTGGGACCGTCAATTGGTATCAGAGCCTGCTCTCTGACGAACTAGAGACGATTTGTTGAAATCTTGAAAGATGAGCAGAGAAGGTGCATCTGTTTCTAGACCACCGCTATTCGATGGCACGAATTATCGATACTGGAGAACTCGGATGAAAATCCATTTGATGGCACTCGGAGACGAAGTCTGGGATGCGGTAGAGACTGCTTGGGAACCACCGATTCGACCGCAAGCTGTACCAGCCGGTTCCACTGATCCTCCTGGCAGTCGGCCAGCGACCAAGGCAGAATACACTCAAGCCGAGAAAGATGCCAAGAAAGGGAATTATACTGCTTTAAATGCTATTTTTAGCGCCATGGATGAGACACAGTTTCAACTTGTCACAAATCACACGAAGGCCTATGATGCTTGGAAGACACTTGAAGTGATGTATGAAGGATCAGAAGATGTTCGAGCTACTAAACTGCAACGCGTTGAGACAATGTTTGAAAACTTGAAGATGAAGAAAGACGAGTCGATCTCTGTTTACTATGGGAGGTTCAAAGACGTTGTGAATCAAGCCTACTCCTTAGGTTTGGTCTACGACAATCAGAAACTCGTTCGAAAAATGTTGAGGACTCTTTCCAAGAAGTATGCCCCGAAAGTTGCCACCCTAGAAGAGTTAGACAAATTGAATACGATCACTTTGGATGGTCTGGTGGGAATACTTCAAACATATGAAATGAATCACCTAGAGGAAGAGTCAATAAGGAGCATTGCTCTTAATGTGGAGGAAAAAGATTCTGGAGACAGTTCTGAAGATGAGGTAGTTCACCTAATGAAGAAATTGACCAGACTGCTTCAAGAAAGAAGGAACAAGAGAAAGACTCGAGATCGCAATTCTGATGAGGTTTAGATGACTGACAGACCACCCCGCATAGATTCTAAAAGAAAAGACAACAGTAAAAGTGATCGATCAAATCGAAATGGCAAAAACCATGAGAAGCCTGATAAATTCACTTCTGTGATATGCCATGAATGTGGAGGAATGGGACACTTTAAATCTGAATGTGCCACTGCCAAAAGGAAAGAAACGAAGGCAAAGAAAGCATTGCAAGCAACCCTCAGTGATCAAGACGATGACGAAGCTCCTGATCAGATCAGTGACACTGAAGAAGTTGTTGCATTTACGTTGAGAGATGCAAGCCCCACTACATTGGAAGGTATAATCAAATCAATATGTTTTTCACCTAATGAAGATGCTTCTGATTCAGGTGACAGTGATGAAGAATACGATCAACTACTTGCTTACTATAATGAGCTTAAAGAAGAATTTGAAGCTGCTGTTCAGGAGAATAAGAAGTTGTTGGGACAACTTGCAAACGTCGGAATTTTTTATGATGAAGAGGTTGAAAAGAATGAAGTAATACAGAAGGAAGTTGATTCCTTAAAGATGCAGAATGATAAGCTTAAAGCCCAAAATTCTGATTTGCAAAAGGAGTTAGATGATTTGAAACTCAAGAACGATGATCTTCAAAAGGTAAATAAAGGTAAAAATGCTCTTGATGAAATTCTAACTTCTGGAAAACGTGTTGGAGATCAAACAGGTATAGGTTATAAGAAGAAATCTACTCCAAGCAATACCATGTTCGTAAGTGGAGGATACTTAGCTTCGACCAGTTCAGAAGGTGTTGAACTGGATGAGAGGTCGCCCAGAAGACGGAAGGACTGCAGTTATTGTCAACTACCTGGACATTCTGCAAACACATGTATCAGAATAGTAAGAGACTTAATGAATGGTCGAGCTGTTGTTTGGCCATCACAGGAACTTCGGAAAAAGATCAGAGTACAAAGTGTATGGATTCCAAAGAAGAAATGTCTGCCACTGAGAGATGTTGAGACCACAGGAGAACAACAATTCATATCAACTAAAGAGAATTTCGGACTTATGATTTCAGAGTCAGAAAGGGAAGGTATTGGACCAACCCAGTACAAAGTTTGAACCACTTGAGATTGAGATAAAGATACGTAGCTGTGATGAAGCTGTTACTGAAGTGTTACCATTACTCACAGACTACAGTATCAATGGGTTATTTCTATGATCGACACCTATGAGTTTGATGATAATCCATCATGGGGGAGTAGTGGTGTTGATGTTGATGCATTTTTGGCTGGTTGGTATATTTTCTAGCAGTGCTGACTGCTTGGTAACTATTTCTGAACTACTTAGTTTTATATGATCTGATATTTCTATCTGCACTGTGATTATGATCTTAAATGCTTGATGGATGTTGTTTCTAATGTGTTTAGACTACTCTGTGACATCCTGCTTTTGATCATGTTTGAGTATTGGTTTACACTGTTTGCTTGATCTCTTATACTCTTTGGACTTAGATAGTTTCAACACCATTTGGTGATGGAATTATCATCTCCACAAGAGTGGGGGAGATTGTTATTGCCATAACATTACTCTTGTGCAGATTCTGTAGTTTTATGGTGGTTGAAACTACGGCAGAACGACGCGAACAGTTACTGACAGTTATGTGCGACAGTTATCTGCTCTGTGTGCGCATTTAACCGACCCAGACGGATCTAATTCGTGCTTCTGAGTTTATATACCTGTGTTTAGACCCTCTGTAATGAGTAGTTGCAATTATTGAGTTGTATTTTTCACACATTGCACATTTTACACACACTAGTCGGTTATTTCTCTCAAAGATTTGCTAGATTCTGTTCTTTGAGAGTTTGTAAATTCCTTGTGAGACTTTCTGCAACTTTGAAGATCATTCTACTCGCAAGGTCTGCGTTGCAATCGATTCAACAAGTTTTTTCTTGTTGAGAAACTTTTCTTCGACACCCGATTGAAGAGGATTCGTGGAAGCGCTCGATGTTAGAAGGAGATGAATTCAGGAAGACTTCTATGCCGAGATGCCATGGTTCTTGAAGCCTGAACAACCAGCGAATTCAAATTGGACAGGATCGTCCGGAGACTGAGTTGTGGGGGAGTCACTGCTGCAGTCTGTCTGCAAACAGGGAAGTGTTGTATTAGAGTTTGAATTGGTTGTTTGTGAGTCTTTTAAGTCTAGGTTTTCTTGAGTATTAGTATAAGTCACCTGGATTGGAATCCCCCAGATGTAGATCTGTTGGATCGAACTGGGTCACCAAATTCTTGTGTTCTTTACTTTCCGCTGCTTACACTGATTTGCACACACTATCGTTCACACGTAGTTTAGACTACTACTCGACTACACGCTTAATTTCAAGATTTCTATAGTATCTGGGACCGTCAGGTAGAATCAAAAATAAAAGGGCTGGAGTTTTTAAAGTCATTGGCTGTGTTTCTTCGTTGGGCTTGTGCAGTGCACTGTTAACAATCTAACTACTGTTCATAAACCTTTTATGTTTGAGGTACTGTTGCTAAGGGCAACAACATTTTTAGTATTCTAACTCCAGTTCATAAAACTTTTATGTTTTGAGGTACTGTTGCTAAGGGCAACAACATTTTTAGTAGGGATGCCAATTTGGACACGAACCCGAAAAAACGAACCTGACCGACACGAAAGTTTTCAGGTTTGGGTTTAGTCATTTTGGATTCTTTTCAAATCAGGTCGACCCGATACCCGACCTGAAATATTATACAACATGATAAACCCGACACGAACACGACTCGAAACATGAAATTATGTCAATTTTTGCCTATAACCCGAAAAAACGAACCCGAACGACACGAAAAATTTCAGGTTTGGGTTTGATCATTTTGGGTTTTTTCCGAAATCAGGTCGACCCGAACCCGACCTGAAATATTATACAACCTGACTAGACCCGACATGAACACGACCCGAAACCTGAAATAGACACCCCTAATTTTTAGTATATCCTGATCCGAATGAAATGAAAAAACGCCGCGATGATCAGACCTGTTTAGGAAGAGGGAACATGGAATATTTGGAGGGGATATTTTCTTTCTTTGATGGAGAAGATACGAGAGAAGATTGAACCTCCGGAGCTCCGTTTTGCATTTCTCGGACAAGTGGCTTTGGTTTTCCCTTTCTCGATTTCTTGATTTTTGGTCCCTTTCGTTAAAAGCGTGTTTCATGGCTAAAGCGTGTTCAAAATTTCCAAGAACTTAAGAATATTGCTGTTTGGGTGAGTGAATACCACGCAGCCCGGTCTATCCAAGATCCGTTAATTTGGCTTAAAATTTCAGCCCTCTTACCTTCTGATAGCTCTGGAAATTATTTTTATCATGGCCCTAATATAGAAATAGTGTATTGTAACAACCTAAAAAAATATTTATCTCTTTTATAAATTCAGATTTGAAAAGTTGTTTTTGGTGTAGATTGTTTGGTAGAATAAAAAAATAAAAGGGATGGAGTTTTAAAGTCATTCGCTGTGTTTCTTGGTTGGGCTTTCTACAGTGCATTGTTAATAATATAAGTAATGTTCATAAACCTGTACTTAGGGCTGGGGAAAAATACCGAATATACCGCATATCGCACATATCGTACCGGAAAAATACCGAGAATACCGAAATTTGCGGTATACCGCAATTTTCAGTACGGTATCATACCGTACCGTAAGATTTCGGTACGGTAACGGTATAAATTTTTTGATACCGCGGTATACCGTTACCGTACCGAACTTCGGTATATACCGCGGTATCGGTATATCGGTATATACTGATTGATCGGTATGTCGGTATATACCGCGATACTGATATATATCGTAATACCGGTATGCTGGTATGTAGCGAAAGTTCGGTATGTCGGTATATACCGCAATACCGGTATGTCGGTATGTAGCAAATGTTCGGTATGTCGGTATATACCGCGATACCGGTATGTCGGTATGTACCGAAAGCTCGGTATAGCGGTATATACCGAACTTACCGAAATATCGATATGGCAACGGTATGGAAATATTTCATACCGAAACTTTCGGTATACCGAAGATCGGTATACCGAAAGATTCGATACGGCAACGGTATGAAATTTTTCATACCGTAAAGTTCGGTACGGTATACGGTACGGCGAATTTTTTTCGGTATACCGTACCGACCCACCCCTACCTGTACTGTTGCTAAGGGCAACAACTTTTTTAGTATAATAACTAGTACAACCCCGCCGGATTGGGCGGGTATATGGTAGAAACCTATGTCACTCGACTCTCTTTGAGTGTCGGACACGATTCGGGAATCGTAGGAGCCGACACTCATTTTTTAAAATTTGGGGACATGGGGCACGGTCAGCACAATTGTCTTGACCATTTTCAAGATACGGACACGATTCGGAGTGTTCGAAAAATAATATTGAACACTCAATTTATTTATAATTAGATTATATGAATACTATTGTAATTTATTTTTACAATTAAGCAACTAACCATTTTTTGGCATGTTGATTGTTGCGATGTTAGAAAATTACAAAAGTATTGCCTACTGTCCGGTTAATATAATTCGAAGCCACTTTAGTGGGCTTACTTATTCTTTTTGCTCCGTATTGAGCTGCTTTTATTTTTAACTTTTTAATAATAGCCCAAGCCCAATTAGTCTAGTAGCCCAACATTCCACTACTCTAATTCTCCTTCCCATTCACCTGCGTCGTTCCCAATCCCATTCTCACATTTCATTTCCTCCCTCCTGCGTTTCCAATTCCATTCAATGTGCCTGTTGGCTCCGCCGCCTCCCTCCTACACTTGCGCCCTTGTGCTGTCTCCACCGCTTCCCCGTTGTGCTGCTTGCCGTTGCCTTTGTAGTTCCGCTTCTCGGCCTTCGCACCTTAATAGCTTTCCTCCCTCATTGAAGCCGACGCCTTCATGTTACAGTATCGACTCCGTGTCCGATTGCCGGAGTCGTTGCTGGACACGTGTCCCGTGTCGTGTTAGGGATAGAATCGTGTCCGGCAATGACTCTCGACCCGAAAGTGTGTGTCCGCTTTTCATTGGTAGACCCTAAACCCAATAAAACTACTACACATAGATCTGAAAAGAAAAAGAAAAAAAGAGCTACTTAATTCTAAATAGAAGATCATAAAAATAAAACTACACATAGATCTCTCAAAAAAAAATAAGAGCTACTTCTAAATAGAAGACCACAAACAAAGTGGTAGATAGACATAGAAATCCATTAGTTGCCATTATGGAATCTCTCCTACCACACTGTCAATGCACTTTCAAGATCTCCTGTTTCCTCAAGCCAAAACGTTGATAAAAACCTATTATTTTTATTATAGATAGGAAATATAAACTTCAAAGGTAAAACAAGATAGTTCCAAGTTCCAACCGAAGTATGGTAAGCAATACATCAAGACATATACGAAGGCCTTCACATTGTGCTTCTTGAAATAGTATTATAATAAACTGTGAAAAGCTAATGTGAACTACAGAAAACTCAATCAAAAAACCTAATAATGCAGCAGCTGTAGCAGACTCCCCTCCTCCACCTGCAAGAATGATTTGTTGGTACACGTAGATTTTCCATGTAGAATAAATTGGGTGTTTGAGCAACACACCAACAACAGAGATGCAACTACAATGGATCAACCGCCACATCACAACTGCCAAAGACTTCAAGATTGTTGTTACATTTGCATTAACAATACTCTTGTGCAGATGAAGATGTCCTAAAGCAGTTGAGATTGTTTTATAACCGCCAATACAATAACTACCAATTGCGGTTTTGATTTCAGCTGACTTTAGCCGACTCATGGATCATTGTTTACATACTTAGACGTGTATATATTTCTAGTTTAGATCAACTGGTATGTTTTAGAGATCATTGAGTTGTAATTTTACACTTTCACATTCTTTTCACTTCCGAGTCGGTTATTTCTCTCCAAGATTTGCTAGATCTTATTCTTTGAGAGTTTGTAAAATACCTTGTGTGTCATTCTATATTTTTGAAGATTGTTCCATACACAAGGTCGCCGCTACAACAATTCAGCAAACTTTCTTGTTGAATAAACTTTTCTTCGACGAAGATTTGAAGTGTCTTTTGAGAAAGCACTTGAAGATCCAAGGAGAACGATTCGGGAGAACTCCTATACCATGATACCAAGAATCTGGAAGCCTGAACAGCCGTGAAATTCAGATTGGACTGGATCGTCCGGAGATTGAGTTGTGGGGGAGTCCTAACTGCAATTTGTCTGCAAACAGTGAAGTTGTTATTTTACAGTTTGAATTGGTTGTTTGTGTCTTTTAGGTCTAGGTTTTCTTGAGTATAGTATAAGTCACCCGGATTGGCATCTCCCAGATGTAGATCTGTTTGATCGAACTGGGTCATCAAACAATTGTGTTATGACATTCCGCAAACCACTCTATGCACACACCACTCGCTTATTCGTAGTCTAGACACCTGCTCGACGATGAATTAAGTTCAAGATTCACAGTAACTAGGACCATCAAAGATGATCTATTATATATATACATTAGAGTCCTAGGGAGAAGAGAGATAGAACAGATACTCTTCTATATTTTCAGTTACTAGTGATCAATTCTTTAGAATTAGAAGTGAATTCTTAAGGCTAGTTATTAGTGTTTAGCTTTTAAAATACATACTAAAAATAGCCTAAAATCATATATGTAGTACACTACTTACAGTAACCGCCAAATTCTAATCTTTAATCTCTAAATTCTGAACGCTCCTCTCCCAGCTTTCCAAACTCGAATTTAAACTCTAATTTAAAATTCCATTACCAAACACCATTATTCAAATTTAAAACTATTTAACCATTAATTTCAAACTCCAGATTCTAAACTCCAAACTCCAGACGCTAAACTCTAATTATTTCCCAAACATACCCTAAGTCAAGATCATGTTCTTCATGTGTTTGAGTTTTGTCTGGTGATTTGACTTATATTTTAGAAAGAGATTGCAATTCACTGTTATTCTTTATCGAGTTGTACAAAAAGATGGATTTAGATAGGATTGCCATTGCCAGGGTTGTCAGCTACGCGTCGGAACATCATGATTAGTGTAAGTCTTCATAGCAATTAGATCAGTTGTCGAAGGGGAGTCCTAACGATTAGACCAAGTTGTATAGGATTGTAGATTGAGTCTGGTATTGTTTTTTAGTCTTGTTGATAGTGTTGGTTGTCTGGATTGGAATCTGACAGAAGTAGGTCGGAAGGACCGAACTGAGTTACTAAACATCACTTTTAATTCAAATTTTAATTTATCATAGTTATGTAAAAAAAAGATATACTATTTAAGTGAAATCTTGTTAAATTCATGTAATCTTGAAGTTTTATAATATTAATTTTTTATAATTTTTTATTTTATACAATTTAAATTATTAATCATTAAAAATATTTATACGGAGGTAGTAAAATAGTTTAATAACCATCATAAAGTAAGAAAATACTTAAAATAGCGTCATTGATATGTGCATGAAGTATATTAAAAGATGGAATAATAGAGAAAGAAGAAAATTACTATTAGGGCCTGTTTGTTTTGACTTTTGAAAAAAAATGAGAAGTCAGTGGAAAAAGGAGAATGAGATAGAAGGAGAATTCAAAAACAAAAACAGCACAAATAATTGTTTGGATTGAAATTATTAATGGTGCTTTTCAAATGAAACATGTTTGGATGAATTATACGTAAAAGGGCTTTTTATACATTAAAATTACTAAAATGGACATAAATTTTATAATAATATTTAGTGTTGATTTTATTTCCTTATTAGATAGGGATATTTTGTATTTTTATTCCAAAATGACTTCTCATTTTTTTTAAAAGTAACACCTACTTACTTTTAAAAAAGGAGAATTTTAACTTTTGCTTCTCCTTTTACTTTTTCAAAAAGACAAAACAAACAACTAAAAAAATTAAAAATGTGCTTTTTGGTGAAGAAGAAGTCAAAAGGAAGAAACTCTATCCCGTTTAAGATGTCTTGTTTCATTTCTACACACAATCCAATGAACTCTTTTAATCGTTAATATCTCAAAATATGTATAGCAAAAAATTATGTAAAATATATATTACTCCCTCCGTCCCAGTATACTTGTCATGTTTGACTTTTTGGCATTGTTCATTGTTTAACTTTGACTCAACGTTATTCAATTATATATTTGAAAAAAAAAATAGTCGAGTTGGGTCTTGTTAGAATCCTAAAATCGTGTAGTTTTAGAATATATATTTTATTTAATTTTTTTTTACATATTTTGAGATATTAATGATTGAAAATCTGCATTGGATTGTGTGCAGAAATGAAACAAGACAGGTTAATTAAGTGGGACGGAGGGAGTATAAAACTATATGATTATACGATTCTAACAAGATCCAACTCGACTTTTTTTTTCCAAACATATACTTGGAATAATATTGAGTCAAAGTTAAACAATAAACAGTGTCAAAAAGTCAAACCAGAACATCATGCCTAGGACGGAGGCAGTATTTAATAAAGCAAGTGGCAACAGCCAAAACATCAATACTTGAAGCTCTCTTTTCCGACTCCCCTGTCAGAAATTCACAATTGAGTTACTATGCTGACAAATAATTATCCCCATATGCAGACGTGTTCTCAAATAAGCTAGTAGTGCTACGCGCAGTGGGCTGACATTTCTTTCCAATTAAAGCCAATTAATAATAAATGGAAGGTGAATATTTTAATTACCCAAATTAGTGGGATTAATATCAATTTAGGGGGATCTTTCCATTCCACAGCATCGTGCGTTTTTGGTATTAAAGGAGAAAACCAAAACAGCACTGACGATATTTTTTTTTTTAATTTGTGGTGTGGCAATTGAAAATCCAAAAGAGCACGGGGGGATCCACCGGACGGTAAGATAGGGGATGATCGATCTAAACTCTATTCCGGCTGATGTAGGAGACATGCGAGATGGAATAAGAGCAAGTGATAACCCATATACCGACGACGATGACGAAGCAACGGGGGGAAGCATAGCAGCGGGTGGCGATGGTTTTTTTGAGACCTCCAATGCTTCAATACAACAAACATGTTATGAATTAGAAGAACATGATGACGAGGGGGATGTTTGTATTGAATGGTGCCCCAAAACGATCATAGATTGTAATAACAATACTGGTGCTGTAGAACCCAATGTCCGTCCCGCACATACGGGAAAAAAATTTGCACACATACGATGTATTTTAGAGACAATAAAATTAAGAAGGATGTAAATAGAATATAATAAGAGTACACAGAACACACTGTCATCTTCTTGGCAGCACATACGATGTATTTTAGAGAGAAGAATATTAAACAGTTTGTGAATAGCATCTAGTAAGAGTTCACATAACACACTGTCGACCCACTGGCAGCACACATCTCATAACAAGTAAGCATGGCTTATTTTTTTGCCAGAACATGTACATGTCACCAGTGGAACACCTGTATTCAACTAATGAAGCACTTTTACTATTTAAAACAGAGCCAAATGATGTAGAATAATGGTGGCCCATTACACGTGTCTGACAATTACAGTCCTCCACAATCAATGCCCACGAATTCGGTTATTAAATTAGTCAAAAAATAGATTCAATTACCACAACGTAAGGAAACAAAATATGTAATTATACTATCATATGTATTAATTAAAAAGCACAGCACAAACATTGCATCTAAAAAATATGTCAGCAAATGCAGAGTCTGCATAGAAACCAATTCGAGAAATTATTCACTTTGCACCATAGATCTACTATCATTTATTAGCATAGATATTCAGCAACACCCAAATTGAAGCATATATCACTTTGGTGGCTGCCTGCATCTTGTTTCTTGATTCTTGTGAAAAATTTACTCACAGATTAGATCGATGGCTGCCACAGCTTATGCCGCTTTGCAATCTCTTTTGACGACCATCGCAATGGAGCAGACCCGGTCTCCTCTACACCCTCCATTCCCCTTCCATACAGCCCTCATTGATTCTCTGTTAGAAAGGGTCCGATTCATGGTTGACTTTCTTGAAAAAGACTACTGTACGGGTGCGGAACACTTGGCGTCTCGTATTACCCAATTAGCCTATGCTGCCGAAGATGCCATCGAAATCCGTATCATCCATCTAATTCAGTACAGGTCGGAATTCGCTATGGAGCAGAAACCGAGTCCCTTACACCCTCCGTTCCCCGTCCGTCGAAGGTCAGTCATTAGCTTCCGTGAGGAATTGGGATCTGTTTCCTTTGGTCAAGATCTGCAAAGTATAATACAGGACTTGGACTTAATCATGGCGGACATGCTGCTGCTAAAGAAAGACAAAAGTAATGGGTTGGTCCATGATGTGCATCCTGCAGGAGGTTTCATATCGAGGAGTAGCAGCTCATCGACAACTACTTCAGCACAAATGGACAACACTAAAATAGTGGGATTTGAGGAGGACAAGAGCAAAATCATCCTTGAACTTACAAGGTACGACCATCAACGTGGACTACAAATCATCCCAATCGTTGGGATGGGTGGCATCGGTAAAACTACTCTTGCTAGAAATGTTTATGATGATGATGATCATATTATGAAGCATTTTGATGTTTGTGCATGGGTAACGGTGTCCCAACAGTATAATGTCAACGATATTATTCATGGACTCCTCTCAAGCATACCAAACCAAGGGCTTCGTGAAATTTCAAGGGAACAATTATTTAAAAGTCTCTTCGACAGAAGGTATTTGATTGTTTTAGATGATATGTGGAGCATTGATGTTTGGGATGAAATAAGGCAATGCTTCCCAGATAACATTAACGGAAGTCGAATCATAGTAACAACCAGACTCTCTAATTTGGCAGCAGAACTAAGCACCGGGTTCAGACATAGGATGAAGTGTCTGGATGAGGAAAATAGCTGGAATTTGTTTTGTGAAAAAGTGTTTCACTCAAAAAGTTGTCCTCTTGAGCTCCAGGATGTAGGAAAGAAGATTGTACGAAATTGTAGAGGACTTCCACTAGCGATTGTTGTCATTGGAGGGCTCCTAGCAAAAAAGTCCAACCAAACGTTAAAGTATTGGGAACATGTTGCTGAAGATTTTCACTCATGTTTATATTCAAGTGACTATGATTATTGCTCAAAAATATTACTTTTGAGTTACAATCACTTGCCTATTCATTTGAAACCCTGTCTTCTCTATTTGGGAATCTTTCCCGAAGATAGTCAGATTCCTGTTTCTGTACTTATGAGATTATGGATTGCAGAGGGTTTCCTGAAACCACTCGTGGGCAAAACATTGGATGAAATTGCTGAAGAATATTTTGAGGATCTTATTGAAAGAAATCTAATTATGGTTTCTAGTTACTCGAAGATGGGGAAAATGAAATATATTATCATGCACGATCTGTTGAGAGAACTATGTTTAAGAGAGGCTCAAAAAGATTTGTTTTATTGTGTTTTGACGGATGAATCTATTGAGGTTCCACTCAGCACGGCTTGCCAACGTCGGATTGTTATTGGGGGAAGTCTATTAAGAAAGGCCAGACTATTTTCTGATCATCCTTATTCTTTGGTTTCAATGCGACATGTCCGCACTCTGATATTGACAATGGAAGGTTTCAGCAGGGCATTTCTAAAATTTCCTTCACATTTCTCTAAATTCATGCCTTTAAGAATATTTGTCTCAGCTTTCCATTCGAAGGTCAGAGAAACTGGAAATTTTATGGCAAGTTTAGTTAACATGCGTTACCTTGCTAATGGTCGTTCGGGGTACATTTCACCTACACTTAACCCTTATTCAAGCATAGGCCTGTGTAGAAATTTTCAAATGCTTGATGGTCGTTATTCAAGCTTCTTTTATCATCCCGTTACAATTGATATCTGGAATCTAGTTCAACTTCTTCGGTTAAGTTCCGCATCAATCACCCTCCCTGAGCATCCGTATTGGGTTCATGAAGATCAGCGTAATTGTATCGTCTTAGAAAACTTGCAGTCATTAGGTACATTGGTGAATTTTAGATTTAGCGAAGAAGCCATGAGTAGAATCCCCAATGTTAAGAAATTGAAAGTTGCTTATAACTGGAGATGCCAGGAGTGGTCTCATTACAGCACTCACAATGTTGAGCGTTTGGAGAAACTTGAATCATTCAGTTGTGCATTTGATGGATCCCCTCCCAATAGGAAGGAGTTTCTTCATAGTCTTGTTTTCTCACCTGCCCTCAAGAAGTTGTCTTTACGAGGCTGTAAACTGAAATGGGAAGATATGACTGTGTTTGCCTCGTTACCCAATCTCGAGGTTCTCAAATTGTATCACAAGGCCTTTGTTGGAGCAGTTTGGAATCCAGTTGAAGGGGGATTTCGTCGCCTTAAATTCTTGAAGATGGACTCTATTGTTGATCTAAAGAAATGGAATGCCGATGGCACACATTTCCCACGCCTTGAGATACTCATTCTGGAGTATTGTTTACTGTTGGAGGAAATGCCTTTTGATTTTGGAGAAATATCAACAATTCGGTTGATCAAGCTAACGCATTGTTCTGTTTCAGCAATGAAATCAGCTAAAGACATATTGGAGGAGCAACGGAGCTTTGGGAACGATGATCTTGTAGTTGAAGGATCTGTTCTGCACGCAGAGCTGTAGCTGCAAGCTGGAGCGGTAGGGAGCTGAAGCTGTAGAGAGCTGTGCGAACTATAGCTGTCAGTTGTCAGTTTTATTTAAGTGCTCTGTACAACTAGCTGTAGCTGTCAAAAATGGGTCCAGTTAGGGTGCAATCAACAAATCCCACAGCACATCAAGGCAGCGATCTGAAGCGTCCATTTAAAATCCAAGGGTTGTAAATGAAAAAGGGTATAATTGTCATAACACAATAATAGTTCATTTTAAAAACAATGCATTTCAGCGATATGACAAGTATTTAGACATGTTATCATATCTAATATTTGGTAACTCTATATTTAGTATGTTATCATATTTATTATTTGGTAAATCATATTAAATATTTGGTAATCCATATCTAATATTTCAAATAATATCTTTTATAATCAAAGATACGTATCAAATTTATTAATAGATCATTTCAGCGATCTTACCAAAAACAATTAAGTGATGCTATAAAATATATTTCAGGGACCACAAGTAGAAGAATTCAGCGACAGTATCTAGCATAATTCAGCGATGGTACCAAGAATAATTCAGCGACGCAACCTAGAATGATTCAGCGATACTTTATGTGATGCTACCAAAAATAATGAAGGGATGCTATCAAATATATTTCAGCGACCGTATCTAGCATAATTCAGCGATGATACCAAGAATAATTCAGCGACGCAACCTAGAATAATTCAGCGATGCTACCAAAAACAATTCTATGATGCTATCAAAAATAATGAAGGGATACTATCAAATATATTTCAGCGAGATCAAGTAGAGTAATTCAGCGATGGTACCAAGCAGAATTCAGCGACGCTACCAAGAATGATTCAGCGATGCTACCAAAAACATTTCTGTTATCATATCTAATATTTGGTAAATAATATCATATCTAATATTTGGTAAACCTATATTTAGTATGTTATCATATCTAATATTTGGTAAATAATATCATATCTAATCTAATATTTTCAAATAATCATCAACGAACGGTAACAAATATATTAATAGATAATTTCAATCATGCTACAAAAAAACAATTTAGTGATGCTATAAAAAATATTTAAGCGACACTATCCTAGAAGAGTTCAGCATTCAGCCACATTACACAGAAGAATTCAGCGACGCTACAAAGAAGAATTCAGCGAGGCTGTCAAGAAGAATTCAGCGAGGTTGTGAAGAAGAATTCAGCGATGCCATGAAGAACAATTCAGCGATGCTATGAAGAACAATTCAGCGACTCAACTAGAATATTTCGGGTACGTTTTCATGAACAATTCAATGACTTTATTTAAAAATATTTCAGCGACGTATATCTATGTATAGCAGCATAATTAATCAAATTGGAGGGTAGTATGAGATCAATCCTTGAAATGCAAAGAAGAAGAGAAGAAGAACGGAAGAAGAATGGAAGGATTAGCGTTCACAAACTAAATGTAGCAAATTTACTATTTTAACCTTTAAGTTAATCTCAACCATCAATTTATAAATTAAATCAATGGCTGCGATGTACCGCAGTACATCAAGTCAAAATGCTTAGTCGCACCCTAACGGAATTGGTCAAAAATTGTATGAAATGACATAAAAGGGCAAACATTTATGTAGACTATTGGGTAGTGAGTTGGTTATTGGGATAAAATTGTAATTGCTCAACAATAAGCTAGGAGCTTATTTTTTAAAGCTACTACAGGTAGCTTCTCAAAAGAAGCTTCCAAAAGCTCCCATAAGCTCCTAAAAGCTAGTGTGCAGAACGGGGCTTTTGTTTTAAAATAAAAGCTAAAGCTACCAAAAGCTCCCAAAAGTTGCGTGCAGAACAGACCCGAAGTTTGAAGTTGGCTAATGTACCGATCAATTCATGACGTGGAAATCAAAAATTTGTTCCAACATCATTGTGGGTGATCGTACTATCTTAAATAAATTCATATATTTTTTTTATTTTATTATTTTTCTTTTTTTTTGCATAACAGGCCTAAGAAGGCTGACAAAAGCAAATAAATTCATATAGTTTAAGCTGCTTAAAATAAAAAATAACATTTTTTTTAAAAAAAATTGTTCAGAAAATTATTAACATGGTCAAAAGTGAAGATATTATTTATTATTTTCTAAAAGGATTTAAAATACGATGTCGCTATTAAAAAGACTATTTTTTGTTTTGAAATAGAAGCCATCAACAACATCCTGCAAAGAGCTTATCTGGACATCCCAATCTCTTAGGTTTTCTGTATACGACATATATCATATAGTTTCAACTTGGTTTTCATTAATTTCAAGGCAAGAAGAGTTAAATTTCTCTGTAAGTGCTTTATGTAAATTTCTTTGTTTTCCTCTTTCTTTCTTTTTCCTTTTTAAAATTTTATGTAAGTGTAATATAAGTCCTTCATCCGTTTATAAAAGATAGCTACATTTGTAAAAATGACACTATTCACACAAACACTTTGACTTGAAGTTTTATTATAGTTATACAAGTAAAAATATAACCAAGTGAGACCTTTTTAGATTCGTCTCGCCTTGTAGTTTTTTACATATCGAACTTTTAGAATTTTTACTTTTATCGAATTTGAGTTATTAATGGTTTAAAATATGTATTGGACTGTGTGCTGCGTGAGTACGTAGCAAAAAAAAAAAGAGGAAGTAGTATTATAGTATCAAATTTTGTAGAATTACTTGTCCCACTCTTTTATTACGTTATTTTTTCTACTTTCATCAATAAAATATTCACAGTTTCTTTTACTAAATTGGTTTCAAAATCCTACATTTTAGAATAATAAATTTTAAACTTGTTTTACTTTTCCTTTCTAAGTATTGTTATTTATAAAAAAATTTATGGTAATTAATAGTACAATACAATTGTATTGTACTATTAATTACCATACAATTGTATTGTTATTAATTAATAGTACAATACAATTGTATTGTACTATTAATTACCATAAATAGTACACCCTCGGTTCTAGCAGAAGTGTCTTGTGTGACTTTTTGTTACTGTTCATTGTTCAACTTTGACTCAATATTATTATAGGTATATATTTGAAAAAGTTAGTTGAGTTCGTTCTTGGTAAATTCGTCTAATCGTATAGTTTTAAAATATATATTTTACATAATTTTAAGTTCTATAGATTTTGAGATATTAACGAATAGAAAAGTGCATTGGATTGTGTGTAGAAATCAAACAAAACATTTTAAATGCGACGGAGTGAGTAGTTAAGTACCAGTCTTGCCAGCTCCCGATCCTTGATGATATGCAATTATGCATGCTCCATGTATGATACATATGCTGAGAGCGCCATTGAAGAAGACAGTGATGCAAATGATGAGGAAATGGGACCAACGCCGCCGCCTCACATGATTAGGCATTTTCCAACAAATTTTATTGCTGACGGTTTGGCTTGATTAGGTTTCCCGTTTACACACTGATTATTATTGAAGGTTGTTGCAGCATGTAAAGAAAAAAAAAATGGGAATGATTATGGTACTACCAATGTGAATGGTAGTACATCAAGATAAATCATTTCAACCATACAAAAATATCCAATGGCTATAAAATAAAAAAAGTAGTTCAAACATAAATAATCATATCTTTAATAATAAAATCATTCACAAAATCAAAATTATTGATTTCTATCCTTAAATAAAAAGCATATAAAAATTTGTATAAATTAGCTCTCTTTTGACACAATTCATGGCATAATAATAGAGAAATTATCTTTATTCAACTCTTTCACTCATCAGTCTTTCATTCCTCATAATTTTCTATTTTTCTATTTTAAATTTCTAAAATATAATAGGATATTTAGATTCCTTGCATCGAGTAGATAGATTTTCATATAAAGAATATCCATATCCGAGCTCATTTGAGAAAGTTAGAGCCATTTGAAGTTTGTCATATAAATTTTGTTGTATAGACTACGTCGCTAAATGCATATGATATGTCGCTGAATTGTAAAGTCTTCGCCGCTTAATTGTAAAGGCTCCGTCACTGAATTACATAGCGTCCGTCGCTGAAAATGTAGAGGCTGTGTTTCTGAAAATAATAATGAACTTCAAATGGTCTAACTTTCTCAAACGAACTCGGATTTTTGCGTTCTTTATATGAAAATCTCTCTACTTGATAGGATATTTAAATTTCTTACATTGAGTAGATAGATTTCCATACAAAGAACGACCGAATCTGAGGTCATTTGAGAAAGTTATAGCTATTTGAAGTTTGTCACATAAACTTTGTTTTATAGGCTACGTCGCTGAAATGCATAGGCTATGTCGCTATATTTGTAATGCCTCCGTCGCTGAATTGTAAAGGCTCCGTCGCTGAAATGTAAAGGTTGTATTTCTGAAAATCGCGATGAACTTCAAATGGCTCTAACTTCCTCAAACGAACTCGGATTTTGACATTCTTTATATGAAAATCTACCTACTCAAGGCAAGGAATCTAAATTTCCTAACAAATATTTTAAATTACAAATAGATAAATATTGGATGTTCAAAGGAAATGATATCTTATTGTCCTTATTTTGAAAAGATGATATTTATTTATTTAGACTTTCTAAAATCTAATAGGATGTTTAAATTTATTGCGTTGAGTACTTGAGTAGATAGATTTCCATATAAAGAATGTCCAAATCCAAGCTAATTTGAGAAAGTTAGAGCCATTTGAAGTTGTTATAAAAATTGTGATGTATAGATTATGTCACTGAAATGCATACTCTAAGTCGCTGAATTGTAAAACTCCCGTCGCTGAATTGCGAAGCCACCGTCGCTAAAATGTAAAGGCGACGTTTCTAAAAATCACAATGAACTTCAAATGATTCTAAAGAGATACAAGTAATTTAAATAACCTATCAAATTTTAGAAATTTCAACCAAAAAAAAAAGAGATTATGAGTGAGAGAAGTACGAGGAGAACTGAGAAAAATGAATAGAGATGAATTACAATAGTACCCTTTGTATTAATCTTAACCATTGATTTCAATATTTTATCAATGGCTTGGATGTGCCACAGTACATCAAGATACATAGGTCTCTGCACCCTAACCAAAGCAAAAAAAAAAAAAATGCTGAACTTGATTTGCTATTTTCTTTTGTATATTTAGTGGTCATTTTTTGTGGGAATGATTTCCATTCCACCGTTGTATTGAATAGTATTGCTAATTGCAAAACAAATCTAAAGAAAAACATGAAAAATCCCGAATCTCCATTCGCTGACTGAACCATATAAATCCCACATCTCTTATTCCTCTTCATTTCCATAGTTTCTTACCTATTGAAACATTGAGTTCTAGTAAGTTTTTTTTTTTTTTTTAAAAAAAATTATTAAAGAGAAAAGAGCCTAGGAGGAGCTAGATTGCTCTAGAAACCGATGCTGAATAAGCTAAGCAGAGTGTACAAGCTAAGTGTGTGTGGAGAAAAAGCAGATGGAGTCTAGATAAAAAAGGCATGCGTGGGCCTAGCGATGGTGAGCAAGGAAGAGGTGGACGAAGGTGGCGCAAGGCAGTGCGATTGAGCAAACTATCATTGTTTTTCATGTTGTGTTTGGAGTCGCAGTTATTGTTTTTTTATTTTTTATTTCTTTCTTTCCAATGTTCCATGTGTATCCCCAGTTGCATATATTGCTTTATATTCTGTACACAGCTTGATTTTTAGTGTTAAAATGGATAGGACATTCCAACCTTCGATTTATTTAAAATGGAATTAAAACCATGCGTATCCAAATGGGATATTGTCGATCTTAGATAATGCGGGACCTTCTACTATTCCCAATCTTGTAGCGCAAAATGTCAAACTAGAAAATTCGTTAATGGAAAAAAAAAAGGAAACAATAGTCCTTTTTTTACACAAAAACCAAATCAATCCTTTTTTTTCCTAATTGATCCGCTATATATACTAATTATGTCTCAATCGGTTTGCCGTCCACTAATTATGTCCTAATTACATATGTTTTGCCAAATCAGTTCATTTTTTTTCAAAAATCTAAATTGGTTCGTTAGTAATTTTTGTGTCCTTTCATGCAGTCAAATGCACATTTCAAATCACTAATAACTCAAATACGATATAAGTAAAAATTCAAAAATGTTGATATTTATAAACTACACGACAAGACGAATCTAACAAGATCCAACTTGGCTCATTTTAACTTGTATAATTATGTTTAAACTCTAAGTCAAAACAAGTGTGTGAATAGTAGCAAATTAGACAATGTAGTTTAAAAAAAAAAAAATAGAGGGAGTATATCGCAATTGGTCTTTATTTTATAGAGAAACACCAAAAACCACCGAACTCTAAAAGAAGATCTACGGCGGTAGTTGCTAACCAGAACTCCGATGGCATCCAGAGAAGGTACCGTCCAATCGGATGCAAGAATGGGCTTCGCATATAGGAGGGAGTCGCATAAAATGATGTTCTTGGAAAATGTAGGTCAAGCGACTCCCTCATCTTTTGGAAGCCCGTTCTCGCGTCAAATTGGACAGTACATTCGCTGGATGCCACCGGAGTTCTAGTCAGCAGCTACCGGTGTGGATATTCTTTTAAAGTTCGATGGTTTTTGGTGTTTCTCCATAAAATGAAGACCAATTGCGATATACTCCCTCCATTTTTTAATAACTACATCGTCCAATTTGCTATTATTCACACTTGTTTTGACTTAAAGTTTAAACATAGATATACACGTTAAAATGAGCTAAGTAGTATTTTGTTAGATTCGTCTCGTCGTGTAGTTTATTAGTGGTTTGAAATGTGCAATGGACTGCATGAAAGGGGGCAAAAATTACTAACGGACCAATTTAGATTTTTTTTAAAATAATAGACTGATTTAGCAAAACATATGTAATTAGGGCATAATTAGCTGTTGGCGGACCGATTGGGACGTAATTAATATATGTAGCGGATCAATTTAGCAAAAAAAATTTTAAAAAAAATGATTAATTTGGCTTTTTTGTTAAAAAAAGGACTATATTTTCCTTTGTTCCAATTCGTTAATAGTTCAAATTTAACCAAATGATCCAAAATTCATCAATAAAATCACACACAAACAATCTATTGAAGCGCAGGAATCAATAAAGCGCGCCAAGAAGATCAACCCCGTCGACCGATTCTTCTCTGACTGCAAATACATCAGTATTCAACAGCATCATCAATACACCAAACAATTCATTAAAACACTTTAGCAGCCAGGGACCAGATTGTAGTGCATTGAAAATACCTCAATCATCTAAAAGATGAAACACAAAATCAAATCTGACTCCGTCAAACAATAATCTGTAACGATGCATCATTAATACAGCCAGATGTTTCATACTCAGGAAGTTTAACAATAGTTCTGTCATACCAAATGCACCTCTGCAACTAAATTTCAGGTAACAAAGCACCATTTGGTAAAATAAGCTAACGTTTGAAATTTAAAAATTATTATAAATAATAAATGTTTTCGATTCTAAAGTGGCCATGTAATAATTAGTAAGACTGCAGACTGGTAATAACTAATACTACTTCTTTCATAGGACAGGAGCATGCTTCCAAATATGCGAACTCCTTGTAAACTTAATGAAATGAGCCAAATCAAGAAAATGAACAAGAGGTACTACTTTCTGTCAAAATTTTACATAATTTCAGTATGAAAGCAAGTTCAAAAACATCAAGACGTATAACCTATTGATAATGGCCAGAAATGACTATTATTTTCAATCCATTTCCGTGTCTAAAACGGGCATTTGGTCGCATTCCGGTCTTATATTAAATAAGAAAGCAGTTGAATTGGACTGATTTATGCATAATTGTAAAAATATTGAGCTGGTTTGAGAAATGCATAAATGTGTAATTTTATTACACATTTATGTTAGAAAAATCCAAAAATATGAGAAAACGAAAAGAAAAGAAAAAGGAATGAAAAAGATGGGCAAAAGAATAAAACAAGCCCACAAAATACAAAAAGATGGGAAAAGAGAGAAAAACCCACAAAAATACATGTTCCGGCCCATCAGGCCCAATAAGGTGAACCAGTCGCGAGACTGACATCCTGGCGCTAAGCATGGTCCCGCGACAGGGGACAGGCTAGCGCCACAAAGATGAAATGCAAGGAAGCCAGTCCTGGAACATCCTGTCGCTAGGCCCATGGCGCGAACCATGGTCTAGCGACACAAGAGGAGTCCCGCGCCACCAGCATCGCAGTGAAGAAGAGACTGTCCCCAGACCCCTGTCGCTAGCCCCGTGGCGCGATCCATGGCCTCGCGACAGGGAGGTATCTCGCGCCACAAAAGGAGAAATCAACAGAAAGCCAAGACCTAGTCGTGAAGCTTTGCAACATGAGGCCTCGTTTCGCGCCACAACGCGTGGTCCCGCGACATGGCTGAGATGTATGTGATGACTTGCGACACGGGCCTCAGATCAAGGCCCATGGGCCTAGGGTTTCACCTCTATAAATATGTGGTGATCCCTATGTGCTCTGGTGTGTGAAGAATTCATTCTTGAAGGCAGATTGAAGAGCTGAGTCCTTAGGTAGCTTTAGTTTAGTTTTATTCTTTCTCTTTTGTATTATTTAATTCATGCACTAGTTTAGTCTAGATTAGTTAAATTTAATGTTGGTTTTACCGTTTCAGTTGCTAGGTAGCCAGCTTAATATCTTGTTTTTCTTTCTAAACTTTGGATTTAGGGTTTGAAATATCCAAAATCATGGGTATTATCAAACTCACTGAATAAAAATGGGAAAATATTCATCCAATGTGTCCCAAAACCATGAAATGGGTTTCACAACCCATGGATTACTGCTTTTATTTTTCTTTTGGGGTCATTTGACCCCCATTTCCTTGTTATTGTGCTTATTGTTTTCTTCTATTGAGGATAGTATGCATGTTTCGTGTGTGATCAAACCCTAGATTAGGATTATGCTCCATTTTTAAATATTGTTTTAGGTAGATTTATTTTTGTTTAATCATGTTCTTGTAGATTTTGAATTCTGTTTGGTTATTTTAGCTTAGAAATGCTTTTTAATTTGAAATAGGGTGAGATCACGCTGTTTGCATGCCACTGTTCACTTTTACCTTTTACTGACTCGTGTCCTGAACCATCCATGTCGCTAACCTCTTCCTGTCGCGAGACCACGTCTAGCGACAGGAAGGCTGTTCCGCGACATGGGTGTCTAGGGGCACTTGTCTTAATATTCTGAAATTCCCAGTCGCGAGGCATTTCTGTCGCGGACCCACGGTACGCGACACAAACCCTGCTTAGCGACCAGGGACCCAAATTCTTATTATTTTTCTCTGCATGGCTCCTGTCGCGGAACACTCCTGTCGCGGACCATGGGTCCGCGACACAATTTTTGCTCTGAGACAGGGAATTATGCCTTGTAGTTTTCATTTTGAAAACCTAGTCGCTAGACATCCTGTCGCGGACCCACGGTCCGCGACACACTTCCAGACTAGCGACTGGGAGCCAAACACTTAGAAATTTCCAGAGAAATCTTGTGCCGCTAAACTCCTGTCGCGGACCCACGGTCCGCGACACAACTTTCGCTTAGCGACACAGGATGAAACTCTGCCAAAATTTCTGGAAATCTGTCGAGGTACCCATGTCGCGGGTCTAGGCCCCTGACACAATTTATGGTATCTGAACAAAATCCTTCTCCCTGTTTAATCCTAAAATTCTAATTTTCTACCCTCCATTATATTGCAAAAACTCACATCTGAATCCCACGGATTAAGATGTAATACCCTAGAATTGCAATATAAGGCGTTATGCTGCCAAAATTTTGATTCTCCAGTTCCCATTCATTAATTAATTGAACCCGCTAGTCATTAATGATTGATGATTCTAATTAGCAATAATTAAATCACTAATTGTTGTGATTAAAGGATCTTTGTTCAATTGTCATTAAAATAATTTTCTATAAACAAAATCATGATGCCTTAAACAGATAATCCGGACTGTAATTAATTATGGTAGGAGGGATTATTTAAGCCATCAATTATGGATTGATTCCATAACCTTGCTTGAGAAACCAATGTCTCTCATGCAAGTTCTTCTCTTTATTTCATTTTATTTTGCCTTTTGCGTAGTGTGTGTAACAATTAGTAAAGAATACATCAGACTAATGTTGGCGGGTATTCCCTCACGGATAACTAGCTCGTATTCTGGGTATTAGTTACTAAGTGTTATTTTGCATGGTCTGGATGACAGTCAGTGGAAGCCTTGGCGGTTCGTCCATCCGGGACTATAATAGCTGCTCAGCTGATTCTTATCCGGATACAGTTTTATTTTATTTATCTTAATTTCCAAACCCGAATTCCAATCTGTAACAAAACTCTGCTAATGTCTGCCAACATTAGCTGATAAGTGTTGCAGAGAGGAAGCATGTAGGTTTTTCTCTGAATTCACAGACAATAGGGGCCCAACTGGTAGCGACACTGCCATTTTAGGGTTTCACCTGTCTAAATTCGCTCCATCCGAGTGATTGGGAAACTGGATAGTAGATGTTTACAGTCCACCCGATTATTCTGCCATAACTTTGGTCTCCTGACCACTTCATATCTGTGTTTCACTTTCTGTCTAGACCTACCTCTATATTTTGGGTCAATTCATTTTACACTTCCATATACCTGTATGCATGCTACTATTATATATTGATGTGGTCTAAAATATTTTGGGATCCTTCCCTTGGACAATAGAAGTCTAGATCTTAAACAGATATTGCGTATTAAATTTCCGATAAAAATTCCTTTATAAAATCCGGAACTGAGCAAGGGATAAATTCTTCAATTATGATTAATTCATATTCGACTGGGGGTTGGTTTTGGGAAATTAAAAGCAGAGTCAGCGATTAGGTCTCGTTTAGACTGAAAGGATCTGTGTTTTAATTGAGAGTCTAGTACCTGTTTAGGGAATGATTTTCAGATCCATTATTTTCCAAAATTGTTGTTTGTTGGGAATCTAATATTAAATATTACACCGAGATGGGGTCCACTTGGACTCAAATACAGTGTAGTAAATAATCTTAGAGGAACATCATCCAGGCCTTGGTTATTTTCTAAGATAGGATTGAGTTTTCTTTCAACCGCTATCCTCTTCTGCCAAAGCCTATCTTTGAGTCCTGAGTGAGTGCATCCGGAACGAACTAATTGATTAGTCCGTTTCATTAGTTTGTATCTCATAACCACCCGGAAGGAAGTGAACACACGAGTAGTTCACCAAGAGCCGGGAATTCTTGATCCATACCCCTTCATCCTGATGGGGAGCTATCTTTTACTACCATGGTCAGACCTTCAAAACCTCCGAGTGATATGTTTTAAATGCTTTCTTTATCGCTTTCTCTTAAATGCGTTCATTAGAGGTCACTCGGTTGTATTGAGAGTTGTGTAACTGCTACTAGGATTGATAGTTAAGGGATAGTTCAGGGCTTAATTAGAATCTTTGGGTGTGACATGGGGGAATGATAGTAGTATTTGGCATTTCAATAAATGATTCGCCAGGTGTTGCATGTCCACCACAGATGAAGTAACATACCCAGGCCAGGGCAGTTACAAATCTGTGGTATCTTAGAGTCTGCGGTCTTAAGAACATGTAAACTTATACTGTAAGTACCTGTCTGTTAAAGGAAAAACAGTATTGAGAACATGAGAATTAGCTATCTGATAGGATTATCCCAAACAAAGATCTGTGTATAAAAACGGAAGTTTAATGCTGCTATATCTAAATCTTGTCCAATTTTTATTCTTTTCTTCCTGTCCTTTCTGTCTACATTATGATTCAGCTTCATAGCTAGCATGATGTAAATTTTCACTGCTTTCATAGATAGTATTTATCGCATTCTTAGAGTAACTTTACTTGCTTCCTAGAGTAAATTTATTTGCTTTGTAGAATAGATTTAAACGCTTTTATAGTTTAGTTTAAATTCATGTCAGTAGATGTTAATCACTTTTCAAACTCAGTGGAGCAATACGAATGGAAAATCTAGTAAAACGACGTGGGCCCTGCTTCTATCGCACATCCTCCAGTGAACGATCCGGTCTTACTATAAATTACTGCAATTTTTGACACCATGCGCTTTCGGGGGCACAGTTTCTTAACACGAGTAATAAAAACGTGACAACCTATAAATATACCCCTAATCCCAACTCCGCCATCATAAATTGGTTTCATTAAATAAAAATTAAAAATTAGGATTATTGTTTTTCAGAAAATATTCATATAATGGGAAATGTGCTAAAAGTTTCATGGCAGAAGATCTTCATGACGCGAAACTATGATAAGATTCATAATGCCTACGGCCGGGGACCTTCAGTGTGACAGGCTGAAGGTCAAGATTGAACTACTTATCCCGGCTACACCGTGAAAATTGTCAAAAGTTTCATGCCAGGGAAGATCATTGCGCCATTTGAAATCAAGTTTCCCACATGAGTAATAAAAAGTGGAATATATTCTTAAACCCCTTTCCCACGAATCATAACTCTTTTCATTTAATAAATTCAATCCTGATATATTTTGTTAAAATACTCGTGTTGCGAAATTGTCAAAAGTTTCACCTATTCAAAAAAAAAAAAAAAAACGCTAATATCGGAAGAGCGAATTTTACTTTGGAATCAATGAAGATAGACTTCGAGACGTGTGAAGGGCCTGAAGCATAACTTTGAACAATTTCCAGAGTCTCTCATTAAAGCAAAACTTTTGTCTTGATTCCTGGTGACAGAGCAATGGTTTCCCCACGTATACAGATCAACCTCTTGCATGGTAATATCCCCAGCAATAAGCAAATAAAAAAGGATAAATTGGCTTTGGCCCTCCTTTTACCCGAAAAAAAAAAAAAAAAAAAAAAAAAAAAAAAAAAAAAAAAAGAGAGAGAGAGGACATTTGTTACAAGGAGCAAACAGAAAAATACCCATATTGAACCTCCCAGTTTTTAGACAAGAACACAGCAATAGAGAAACCAACATTCAAAATAAGAGCATAGATATCGCAAATTGCATATTCACAAAACCAACCAAGAGTTGAAAAGCCAATCTCAATCTAATGTAAAAGAACGAACTAAGAATTCTCGAATTAAACCAACTAAAATATAAAATTTTTAAAAATCATGGAATCGATGCATTGGATTGAATCGCTCCCTAGAAAGAAAAAGTAAAACAACATTAAAAAAATGAACCCAAAGCTCAAAATGTAAAATATTCAATGTTTTAACATTACAACAAAAAACCAACCTATAGAACTAACAATTCCAAAAATCCACAGAATTTAATGACTTCAAAATGCATACGGCAGCCACCAATTACTGATTCAAATTACAAGAAATCATATAATTCCACGGCACTTAAATTCACTATTTCAACAGACACACAACAATACTCAATACACTCCCCATTTTTAACCCGGCACAATCACTCCTAGCAATAAGAGTACACAAAATTTATACAGTCATAGATTGCACTTTTATATCCACATACAGTACATATCACTCACTCAACACCACCTATATATATATATATATATATACTAGTAATTTCTCGTTGTGCGATGCACAACGCATTTTGGATATACAACTGCCCATGGAAAAAGAAAAAATATTTTTATGTTATGCTCTCACAGTAAACAGGACACAAGATACAAAAACTCAACTAATATTGAAATGGAAAAGTATATAATATATGAGCCTGAATGGAAGGACAGCCACCATTCCAAATGTAAAAATATTGCTGGCTATCTGACTATTAGGGACCCCTACAAAGAAAACAAATAATAACCATGACCTGGATTAGAAATGGAAGAAAGATGTTAATTAGAATTCAAACCAATCAAAGGCACATTTCTTAACTTTATAGTGTAATACAGAGACAAAGATTCAAAGCAGTATTTCAAAAGCTGCGTCAGCATAATTAATTCACAAACTTAAGGAAATTTCATAATAGAGAATTGGGCACCACAAATGAACAATCACCACATGGGTGTTTATATGTACTTTGTACGGGCTTCATGCTTGGTAATGGCCACTAAGCTTCTTGATAACATGGCAGAAAAATTAAATGGAGATAATGAAGAAGATTTTGGAGAAAGAATACCGTAATACCACGTGACAGAAAAAAGCCTCTGGAGACTGTGAGTGGTAATGACCACCATGACCTACAGCTCCATAAGGTGCTCTGATTGTTAAACCTGGAAATAGCAATCATGTCAGACTCTAAAAGAATATCCATAGGAAGAAAGAACAAGAAAAGGAAAAAATAAAGACATCAAGGACAGACTATATACCTCCACAATTAAATTGATTACCACTCCGGTAACGAAACTTAGCAGCTTCATTGACAATCTGTGAAAAACAGTTTGATTGATTTCATATAAATGCAACCTGATTACTTTGTGAATTTGTATAGTAAAAATGGACGGCAATGCTTGCCTGGTCAAAAGCAGCTGCAAACTGAATTTCTGCTATTGCTCAATTCCCCTAAAATTTTGTTACAGCATCAAAACATACTATAAGTCAGAGCCAGATTGGCATTTCCCAGAAAATTAAATGGAATGAGAACATAATACATTGAATCTGAAAAGCTCACCATAGCTGCTAAACCAATAGCAAATCCAACAATGCCCTGAAGCATATTCATAAATCAGTATTACCTCACATATTAAAGCATGTTAAATCACACTAATGCACCAAGTACCTGCTCGCAAAGAGGGGTATTGAAAACCCGATGTTTGCCAGAGCGATCTGCTAAATTAGTGGTACAACGAAAAACACCACCAAATCCAACATCCTCCCCAAAAACATAAGCGCTGAATAGAACAGAAACCAAGTCAAATGCAGTTGGAAACAAATAAACAAAGAGCCCGTTTGAACAAAAAACTAATACTCTCAAAAAGCTGTAAATCCCACCTATGAGCGGCCATAATAATAATACAATAATAACAAATTACTCATCAGTTCATTCATCAAAACCCAAGAAATCTAATTCAACCCTATCGAACACGAAATTCCCCTGATTCGCCCCTACAATAACAAAGTCGCACAATGATGAGATTTGAAACAAAACCCACATAGAAATTTGAAACAAATCATCATAGAAAGCTGTCACAACTTTAGCACCTCAGAAAGACAAATGAATCCCCAACGACTAATCTCTTTGACGTGACAAATCCAACAGAAAGATGCTTCATTGTTGGCTATGGATGCATCAATTTTCTTATTTGGTACAATGTTTTGAGTTTTGTGATTGTTAAAGATATGAAATGCAAATCCGCATGTTCCTCTCATTCAAGATTTTTAAAATATGGTAACGGAACATAGTCTTCATCGTCTACATCATGTATTATAAGCCCATAGTGACAGTAGCCATCAGCCATAGCTTGAAAATAAACAAGATCCACATGCACACCATAAACCCTCAATGCAGGATTTGCAACAGACTCGAACCACTGAAGAACTGGCTGAAAATTATTTCTTAGGCAGCCTCTTGTTACCAATCGCAGTTGAGCATTCAGGCAAGCTACAAAGCGATACCATATGGTTGGCGGCACAGACTATAGAAAATGTTGGTTCAGTATAGTGCAGTAATTTATTCAGGCAAATACAAAGAACATATTCTTCAATTGGTTCAACAAAAATATCATTCTCAGCATGTTGGGCTAACAAACCTGACTCATTAGGCTGGTGATGATATTATCATTATGTAGGAAGAAAGGGGTCATGTAACGTCCATCACCACCAAAAATAAGATGCAGTGGAAATCTTTGGTGAAGACGAGGAGGAAGATCATTTCTCTTTTCATCACCACCAAGAAAAAAGTCAACATATGCTAGCATTAGATCTGGCGTAGCAGCAACCTAAAATAACAGGTGTTAGAGCAAATCTTGTCATGTTTACTTTTTAGTAGAAGTCAAAACAATCAAGGACTTTCAAGGGTAGAAATAACTCGCAAGGAGATGCTGCCTAATAAACTTTACATTCTGCCACTAATTATTTAAATTTGAGAAACAAAATTAATATTAATATACATTTAACTCAAAAAATCAATTACATAGATGGGCATGTAATCTCCCCCTAGCCCAACGTACTTATGCTATTCAATAAACGGGCTTTTGCAGCCTTGCTAAATTAACTTCATTATTAGAAACAAAATCCCTACCTTGCTAAAACTAAAGGACAAAACAAGGTAGAGAAGAGAAATATAACATAATACTTTTAAGTAAGAAGACAACGTGAAAATTGAATGAAATATGCTCTCATTTCTACCCGGTTAACCTTTTATCAAGAGGTGTAAATCAGATTGAGGTCATATCTACAATTATGTAATAATCATATCAAGCACAATTATTGTACTTGGAGTGTAAGGCTGATTGATTATGCCGCAAATAGAAAAGACTCGGTAGGTTCAGAGATCCAACGGCTGGTTTATTTCCATTTGGCGCTACATGCTAGAAAGGAAACCAATTGATGAAACAAGTGTGATGCTAGGCCTATACTTTTCCTGATAAAATGTTACTCCAATGTATGTGGGAACGCGAATGTGTTTCCAGAGTGAAACAGGGTTTATGCCGATGGGGTATCTAGGAAGATAGGTAAATTACAAATTTACAATGTAAAACTATTAACTAATTAAGCACAATTGCTAATAAGAAGAAAATGAGTTCATGCAACTAAATTACAAACCTTCAACATAGCTAGGCTTAAAAGTTGTGATATATGCATGGCCTAAAAGATCCTTCCCTGACTACTGACTACTGGGAGCTGTTAAGTCCAACAAGAGTGTACCACCATCCCCATAGCCCACATGAGACACCCAACAGAGAGAAGTTTTGATAAGTCCAACAAGAGTGTACCACCATCCACATAGCCCAATTGAGACACCCATCAAAGAGGTTTTTTTTTTTTTTTTTTTTTTGGTCTGATTCTTTATGTTATAATCAATCATTATGGTATGAACTACTCTTATTATTTGCAAACTTAAAAGTTCGTTCCCTTTTGAAACAATAACCAACTGAGCCGCATCAAGTCTGTGAGATATGCTCTGAGTAATTACCATAATCGACAATCAAAATACCTGGAACATCCCCTACTCAAGAATCCAATCCAAGCATGAGACATTAAAATGATATGCTCCTGTGTAATTACCATAATCCACAATAAAAAAATACCTGGAACATCCCCTACTCAAAAATCCAATCCAAGCATGAAACTTTAAATCACACAACAGGAACAGTTAGATGGTGCCACATGGAAGAATAGCAAATGGACAAATGCAACAAAGGAATTACACTCGCAACTTGGCGAAATAATAATCCAAGAAGCTCTATATCATACCACATACCCAGTCCTAAGTCAATAGAAATTATATGAATGAACATGCATAAACTTGTCTAACAACAAAAATATATGGTTTTTATATATTATAAGTAGGGAACACACACGGTAGAAATTGATTGCGGGGTTGGGTCAACTTTCTAGCCCCATTCCAAATGAACTCATAGTATTTAATTATGGACAAAAACTAAAAGTTCCCCTTTAATCTGATACACCAAAAACTCATATATTTAATCAGATATACCAACAAGCCAAAACCAATGAACTTGACATTCAAAATCAAACATATTCCAGCATGAACAAATCACAAGGAAAGACGGTTAGGGCAAGGTGATGGCACAATTTTCTAGATATTTTAAAAAAAGCACAATTGATGCAACAACACTAACGGCAACAGACTGGGAACCGTAGCAGGCAACATGAACTGATCATATGAATTCAATAGCACAAGAAATGAAAGCCACAAACTTAGGGACATTACTCCGAAGAAGCAATACCTGACTGCCATACATCTTCAAGGTATTTCTTGGCAGCAGCATATTGCCTTTTCTTATCCTCAATTGTCAATGCTGCCAAAGCCTTGGCCTGGAACAGTAGTGGAAAAATCAACCTGCGTAGTTAGGATTATGCAATTGAAATTTTGGGGAGATAATTAAAGAGGAAAGTACAGGAGGCAAGTCTTGGTAGCTTCTCAATGTGTCAAGAATTGGTTTTGTTTTCTTCTACAAGTCATTGTGTTCTGACATTTCAACCAACACTCCGTGACTGATACAATACTATAGCCCACGCAATTGAGCATAGCCTGCAATTTAGACTATAATGAAATTTAAACCAAATCCCCTTTGTATAGACTTCAAATAGATTTATTTTGATAATTGAACAGGCACCGAGTTTTGAATAATTTCGGGAAACAATAAACCATTAAGATCACAAATAAAACACTGTTTCATAGTCTAGAAACATCATATTATCAATGCTCATACCTTATAGTTAGAATATTGTTGCAGATATTGTCTTTCTTTGGTTTCCATTATTGTCAAACTCGTTTTCCAGTGTTGCATCTGAGCTTCACAAGGAGGCATCTTCCAGTTGTGTAAGTGTTCTGACAAGGTTAAAAGAAAAAGAAGATACATTTAACAGATATTACAGACCAAGTCACTTGCACTTTAAAACTTCAAGCAGCACAGCTGTGGATGAAAATATATCTACTTATATAAGCAGTGGAGAAATCACTTTTGTTGTTTATACATACATATTTGAAATAAGAAGTGATGTTTTAACTTGTAAAATACGAAGAAGCACAACCTGAAGTTTTGTGTGCATATACTTCAGTTTTTCCATGGGCAGCACAATACCTGGGGATAACAGAAAAAGCTCTTTTCAGAAAAATATGTAGATATATTTTATGATTTAAAAACTAACAGTAGATAATAACCGTAGAAACATGAGGTCTAAATATGACTTGGCAACTTTGTCTTTTAAAGAGATATCAAAACCCGTGAACAATCATTTAATGAATATTGATTAGTTTAGAGAGAGAGAGAAGATTCTCAATAATAGTAGGGCAGGAAAACTCCCCATTGTAACCGAACATGATACACCCGTAGAAGAAATAAATATGTCTGCATCTCCACCAGAAACATTTATAACTTAAAAACTATCCAAAATTCCTACATATGAACCGAACATTTAGAGCTTCTGGGCATCAAAATCAACTCAAATTGCAAAATTCAAGTGTTGCCCTTGATAACTTGGAGCACATCAGCTTACAAGCTGCTAAGATTCAAGAAGAGCACAGAGATAATGTGCGATACAACATAAACTCTAAATAAAAGAGTTGGTGTCACGTTCTGAACCAAAGAAAACATAGATGATTAGGGAAAAAAAAATTCAATCCAGAAGGCAACATAGAATAACATACAGAAACAAAAAGCCTTGAAGAATCCAATACACAGTCATACATATGTTCTTCACCCCTAACGGCAATGCACATGACAGATATGTTGACCCATGGTTAAATCGCCGTTGTCTTAAGACAGATGTAGCAGCAAACTATATTTCAACCGTGTAAGTAAGATTCAAACATCTTAAATTAAAACAATAAATTACTAATTAGTTTATCTTGCAAAAGGTGAGGAAATTGCAACCTATGTTTAGACAAATAAATGGCAGTTTCGTGGATGTACCCATCCACTGGAAGAGGGGTGAAGCAGCACGTCATAAAACACCAATTTGGCTTTAGAACTTTTCCAGTGAGACTCAACACAACAGGTCCTGGACCACCTACCCATGCTAAGCATAGAGATAGGAAATTATAAATGACCCAAGCTTCATACCTGCAAAGCCAAATCAATTAGAATCATGAAATCCCTGAGGCCTGAAGCAAAGAGGATGAGCAAAAATAACTTCAGCATTCGCAAGATTGAAAAAAACAATAGTATATCAAAAACCAGAATATCATACCCATACATGTAGCAGGTGCAAGCGTGCAACTAACTCATGCACCCCACAATCAACTAAGCAAGTCAATGAGTGACACATTAAATAAATTTTTAAGGAATTTACCACATCCATGATGCATCTTAAATCTTAAATTCCATCAAAACCTTGAAATGCAAAACATAGACCAAAAAAAAATAATCCATGGCATTAGAGCTGGTTGCAGGATGCTGATAAAATATATCTAGCTCAAATAATCCATGATTGAATATTATTTATGACATCATAAAATACATGGGAAACTTTAGTTGACTATAAAAAAGAAGAAAAATAAAGTAAGAAATGGAATCACCGCACTTACACTTCTCTGATTGAATTGAAGTAAATAGCCTTTGTATTTATAACAAGGGCTAAGAACGACATCAATGCATAAACCTGTCATGAATCCAATTTCAACATGATTAGAATACATACATAGATCATTGTAGTAAAAAAAACATTGACCAGACCTAAATACAATAATTAGAAACAAAGAGGGAGGGAGGGGGCCAACAAATTCAGTATCTGGAAAGATTTCAGCTGTTTGTACTATTTTATTTTGCGACAAAAGATTTCAGCTGTATATGAAGCTTTTCTTCTCCAAGTGGTATTTGTAATTGTTTTAACTCTCATTCTCTTGAATACTTTTTAAACCAATTTTTTCATTTGTCATTGTTCTTTTTGCAAAACAGTTTTTTAGTCGAGAATAATTTGCAAAGTAGACTATTAAGATCCAGGACAATCACCAAAGGTGCACCCTTCACAGCTCGTTTAGCTAAATAAGAGCAGGGTTTGAAGAAACCACCGTATGATTTCGACCACTCCTCCAGCCGTGAGCAAATGTATTTTGATCCGATCAAGTCAACCCAAAACATGACCCCTCCCCTGGTCGAGGATACAACATTATGTGAAAAAATAAAAAGTGTCAGCGGTTTTTCAGAGGTTGCTTGAAAATCCATGAAAATTATAATTAGAAAAGAAAAAGGAAAAAGAAAAAACAGTGGGCCGACCTGTAAAGGGGGAATCCCATTCCCATAACAGCCGATATGTCAAGATCTGCAGCCTTGACAGCAATGCCTTCCTCGAGTACCATACAGGCTTCATTCACCACGGGGAAGAACACCATCTCAATGATATCCTTATCAGTCAATTTTGCTAACTGGATGAGAGTTGAGTCAAGAGAATTAGGAAAAAATAATGTATATATTTATTTATGCTTAAATCAAGAAGTCGAATGAGAGCTTAACCTTAGGATCGATGGAAAGACCAGAAAACTCCCTGGCCTTCTCGATGTATTTCTTGATTTCTGGATCAGGGCTTGCCTTTCGCTTCTCATCGTATACATAGAACCCTCGTCGAGTGCTTTCACCTAGAGCAAGTAGCTCATCCGAATCAGAAGAGCAATTTGTTTAGTGAAACTACATTTTTCTTTTCCAGCACGAGGACTTTACCTTGTCTGTTATCCTCTTGCATAAGAGAGATCAGCATTGATTTGTATGTCCTTTTTGGGAAAATTCAGAATATACTGTCCGCCAGTAGCAATTGCAACACCAAAGCTCACATGGTCACACAACCTAAAAAGTAATATAAATCATCATACTTGCAGTTCAATTTCACACATAGACAAGGCAATAGACATAGATCTATTCTCATAAAATGGTACCTGAATGGTCTCATTGGCATTCCAAACTTCGTAATTGCCCTGTCAATTTTATAGACATCTACACCACGTTCAACAAGTATAAGAGCATATTGAGTGTAGGGAAAGAACATCCTGTTGACTGCAAAGGCGGTGCAATTTCCAACCACAACTGGGATCTTCTTGATTTCCTTTCCAAGATCCAACAAGTCAACAATTGTTTGAGGGGAGGTCTTCTGGGTGCAAACGAGTTCCGAAAGTGGCATGATATGAGCCGGACTACCGGAAATCGGAAAAGAAGGTTAGCTAACAAGATTTAAAAAAAAAAAGGCAAATTAACCATGTTGGAACAATTTTACCTGAAAAACTGAGCTCCAATGATGCGATCCTGAGACCTTGTTTTTTCTCCAATTAAGTTCAGATGAATAGTCGAAGAATTGCTAGCAAGTATGGAGTGTGGAGGGCAGAATTTTTCAAGTTCGGTGAATATTTTCTGCTTCAGCTCAACGTTTTCAAGGAGCCAAAGCAAGAGAGTGAGACTGATAGACACAAGGACCAGTCAAAACGATGAAACTAATCAACGAAAGTTTCTCAATGTACGATGAAACTAATCAACGAAAGGAAATTATCCAATTACCTGACAGCCAAGATCACCAAGCCCCAATATCCTCTCACCATCCGTCACACAAATGACTTGAATTTTCTTCTCAGGCCAATTCCTCAGCACCTCCCGAATTCTTCCCCTATAATACAGATTAAATGCACAACTGCCAATATTCTGTATACTCCATAAAATAAACATACCAAAAAATCCAAAAGCAATAAATGGTGGAATCAAGGTGTGTGTTTGACAGATGTAGCGGACAACAAGTACATTGGAGCTAACCCGCCGGCTGATGTTGTCAATTGAAGCTCGACGATGGGAAAACAACAACCATCGGTTAACTTAAAATGCACAGCCTACACAGAACACCTAAATAAGCTGCTTGGCACAGAAACAAATACGTGGGGAGGGGCACAAAACTCAGCTGCATCTCTTCCATTCACCTTCCGGAAATAGACCGAACAGATTATTACAATGGCAAATCCAATTCCCCAAGCAACAAAAACCCAAATCCTAAATCTCATCAAAAGATTAAAATTGGGAAACGTAGGTTTTGAAAGAGGAGGCAGCATTCAATTGATGGGAAAAATAATACAAAAGCCTTAACAACAAAAAATTCGTAAACTTATATACCTGGTATACAAACACCAACAGTCACATGAAAAGACCGAACCCTAAAGCCCAAATCCCCAACGAATTCAAACAAAGACGGTGAAAAATTGCACAAACATTAGACAAAGCATGAAAAGCGTGAGAAAAGGGAAACCTTGGAAAATGAGCTGAGACCAAGAAGACAACAACCAAATCAGATGAAGAAGCTATGGGCAACTAAAAGTAACAAACTAATATGACCATGGGGGTATAAACCACAAATATATTCTGTTTAAATCTGTCAGTTTATTCAGAGGAACACGGACCAGTCCGAAAGACATTTTAGCTTTTAAGGAAACAGAAGAAATAACAACTACTTCATATTCTTCCATGAAATCAGTAACTCCACATGTTACAATGAAATTTCTCATAGAAACCACAAAAATATTCATCACCGGCAAATGCTTGGCTGTTTCAGAAAACATCTTATTGTCATGTATATGACAATTAGATTTCTCAAATTCAGAAAACTGAGTAAATTTTGGCATGCTATTATAGAAACAGCAGAAACACAGCAATACAAGAGATTGTTTATAAAGAGAAATATCATCCTTAAACTACAGGTAGTTTCCAAATACACACACACACAAATATATTTTAAAATTAGCTATTATATATGTGAACATGTGCACACAAGTATGTTTATTTGCCAACATCTAGAACCGCAGATATAGAAAGACACACACATTCATCCAGATATACATCAACATCTACCTCATTAGTGAGAGCTTCGCTTTGAGAATTCTGCTAAAACTGAGAGAGGAGACATGCTGCGATGAAATTTCCTGGCAAAGTAACAACTGTGACCGCTGTGGCTGTTGTGGCCGAAGCTGTGAAACTATTTGGCTTCCTCCAAAGACCGAAGAAGACTCCAATCCGCTGGAACACCACACTCGATCCCTTGTTAACATACAACACAGTGTCTTCAACACGAGAATAAAACTTTCACATTTTTAATTACTAACGCAAAATCAGTTATAGGAATGCATAAAACAGTAATTGCATCGATTGAGAAGGAACTATATAAAAAACATCCTGCTTCAATTAAAGAATCCCAATTCCAAAAATCAAGGAACAGCAAAAACACAATATTATTATTATTTACCAAAAGAAACGAGAATAGCAATAATATTATCTACCAAAAGAAGTTTAAAACAAGAAAAAAGATTAGACCTTCCAATGTTTCTTCGGACAGCTGCGCCAACGCCCCGCTCTAGGACTTGGCCAAGACTTTCTTGGCGGCCAATCCGGGCTGTTCGGACCCGACACATTCATTTGCTCCGGAACGCTTGGTAGACAGAACTTGGTAGACAGAACACTTCACACAATCAGGACAAAGCGGGATGATCAATGGCCGTATTGAAGAATGAACAGCCCCATATAACCGAAATGAAGAAATACTACATCTATGGCGCAGAATCACAAATTAAACCATTTTAAAACCGGGAAAAACAACTAATTACCTGTCTATCCATGTCAGGAAAGAGCGCAACGAGATGATCAATGGCCGGATTGGAGAAGGAATAATGGGACGTCCATGAATCAAAAAAGAAAAATCTGCAAATTAGGCCTTACACCAACACTCTCAGAACATTGACGATGTCCTTGATCCGCCGCCTCGCGAATCCTACAAAACAGCCCCAAAATTAAAAACAACTAAACCTAAATTGGAAACCTGAAGATTAGCAAGCAAAAAATCTCAAACTCAAATCAAAAGGCGGTTCTCAATATATTGTTCAGCGGAGATGCGAAGAAGGACTGGGGGCAGCGGTGGCGCACGCGCAGAGGGGTGGTGGCACCGACAAGAGACAGAAGGGCAGGGAGAGAGCAGCGATGAAGGAGGATCAAGCGAGCAGGAAGAAAGAGGCGGCGGCGCGAGCAAGGCAGCGCCATCGGCAGGCAGTGCCTCGGCGGCGGCGGCGATATTAGGGTTCGACTGCATCGATGAAAAGCCACGACGACGGGAAGGGCTATAGAGGAACAGGAAATCATGGAATTTGGTGAGGAAGAAGAAGATTAGAGAGCAGGGGCCGGCGAAAATTTGAGAGAAGCGAACATGGGAGATCGATGAATCCCACCGCGATTCACCCTGCGGACTCGAGCAGATTGCAAGAATTGCGGAGCTCGGAGACAAACGTGGAGAGGAAGAATATAGATGAAGAAAGCGGGTCAAACCCGACCCACAGGATTATCAATCGAACGGACTAAAATTCAATTGGAATTGTGAACCAACTGTGGAGAATCAATTTGGAGTTTTGAGGTCTCGCTGTTATAGAATATAAAGAGATATATATATATATTTATATATATTATACCCTCTGTTGGTTAAGAATAAAAGGAACATATGTGTTTTCTAATTAGACAACAATGAGGGACAAACGCTGCTTTACAACCTGCAAACATCTATGTGTTGAGTAAAATAGATCAGACAGTTTCTACCACATAATTGGACAACTGGAAATGCAACAAAATACTCAAAAATGAACGTGGGACATTGGGTAAATTTACTATACATATTCATCCAACCCTTAAGGCATAATATATATATACATACAACTATACAAGATAATTAAGAACTAATATTAAGTAGTAGAATCATTAACTTAATTCAAATGCATCATTCAATCAGACCTTAGCTTCACTATTCATTGAATACATTACCAGTAAAAGTGCAGTTATGTAAATCCAATTGCAATTTGAATACAGACAACTGCAAATTGCATTCCGTGAACTATTGCCTTTGAAAAATATATTTAGGCATGTAGAGAAACATTTAAATCCCTATTGAAAAAAATCACAAATAAAATTTCTTATAGCTGTACATGGAAGTTTTGTTCATCGACACTAGGGAACAATCATTTCGTTCAAAACCAATTCTTGCAGATTTCAAACTGTCAAAGGCAATGCGAAAAATATGTATATTGGACAATGAAAAAAAGGCAATGGTGCTTCCTTCAATCTTCTGCTTGAAAAGAAGCTAACACATAAAAAAGATTAAATATTATCAATCGTTATGCTGATTCACATTACGTTGCACCAAGGCACCACTCACCAGTGCACAAAGAATTTTCTTATTTCTATTTTCGCCTTTACAAAGCTGAGTGGTCGTGTTGCTCTTTCCCCAAATCAAATCCATCACGCCTAAATGCATACTCGATTAATTACTACTACAATGAATACAATATGTTTAAATTAAACATAAATTACGAACACAAATTTTGTTTTCAAAAGGTTATGCTACGAATTTCAAAATATAAATGGCGAGGAATTAATGTAAGAACAAATAAATCAGCCTGATAAATGTTGGAGTATAATTAGAACTCGTCTTTGAGCACAGGAACAATTTTTGTCAAGATAAATAGATTTAACCTTGTTTACCTTGTATGAACGCCAGCGTCTTTCACGCAGTTTCAATTTGGGAGGGCAATGATGATTCGGGGCAAGAAGCAACACATCGAAGGCGGAGCTTCGGTTCGCACAGGCAGACGCGCTTGAGATTTTAGGCAGCAGCGCGGATTCGATCGGAAATCAGCGGTAGAAGACCCGCCGCGAGGGGAAGGGTGTGCGACAGTCATGGTTGTTCTTGCGCGAGAATGATGGAGGCGGAGGTTTAGAGGGCTCGATCCGGGTTTACGGGTTTGGACTTTGAACAGGGAGGAAATGGAGGGATTGTAGCAGGCAAGGGGTGAGGGCGGCGCTGGTAGATTAGGTGCATAAATTAACAGGATGCCAATTCAACCAGTAGACTCGATAATCCATAGTCGACCCGACCCAACCTGTCTAACTCGGGTTTTTATTTTCGGGTCTTGAGTCAGTTCTGAATCCGATTCATATTAGTCTTTCTTGGGTCGGATCGGATAACGACCAATTTAACGAAGCCATGGGGAGTCGTGTTGTGGGAAGTCTCTTAAGTTATACTGTATTACTAATGCTTCAGCTCAATTTAACGGGTGTTTTTAATTCAAAATCATACTCACTTCGTTTTTGAAATATTGAAACGTTGGAAATTGGGTACTGTTCGCACACATACTTTGACTTAAAATTTTATAATAGTTATACAAATTAAAACATAATCAAGTGGGATATAGTTTTTAAGTATCGAACTTATAGAACTTTTACTTATACCGAACTTGAGTAGTGGATGGTTTAAAATGTGTATTGAACTACGTGTGCGTCCGTTTCAATTTTTAGAAAACGGAGGAAGTACTATTTAAGAATTAATAATATGTTCCAAACGATTATTCACCAAAAAATATTATATGTTTCAAAAGCTACCGATATTGTTTGTTGGTTTAATGGTGATTTGATTGCAACTTCATCTTGGAAGGGACAATGGGAAAAGATGAACCATTTGAATGCCATAACTCATCCCGGTTTAAATTACTTAGTGACACAGTCCAATAGGTAGACAGTAGTGGTTAATGGAACCCACTTGTAAGAATTCTATGACATAAACCAAACACAGCATAAACAAGTGTGCTCTATTATTGTTAACCAAGAATTTCTTTGAGGGAAAACCTCTTTTTTGATTGATGAATGTCAAAAGGATTACAAGAATTGCAGAAAGGAATTACACGGAAATAAGAAAGCTGTAAAGGAATTAAAGTGTAGAATGGAAAAATAAGCTGAAAGGAACTTGCAGAAAATAAAAGTTGCAGAAAGTAAAAATATGAAAGTGCGTCCTCTGGGGGGTTTGTTGGATCATGCCCTCTCGAATGCATCTCCTCCTTTTATAGGCGGAGGACTGATCCTGACGCACAGCATAGGTGGAGAGGTGGCTTGACTTATGTGCCAGAGTGTGGCGGCATACGGCGCATGCGAGGCGACGGCGCACGCGAGGCGACTTCTGTGACTGGCGGCATACGGCGCACGCGAGACGACTTCTGTGACAGAGGTTGGCACGGCGCACGCGAGAGGATGACTTGATTGACAGTTCCCTGGTTATTATCCGGATATATCTTGAATTGGCTCGAGCCAAGAAAAATAGATTGGGCCTTTTGGAAGTGCGTTCTATTTTCCGGATATATTTTCATAGACTGGGCCTCCCGATATATTTTCACGGACTGGGCCATGTAAACTTGGATGGGCTATAATATAAATTTTGTTGGGTTAACAGATGCCCCCCTCGCGCAATTTGTCTGATTAGCCTTTAAGACAGATTTGTGCGCTTGATCTATGTTTTTCTTAGACCCAATTGTAAACCCTAGGCCCAATAAGGGATCTATAAAAAGGCATAAACCCTTATTGGCTCAAGCTTTTCCTCATTTTTTTTTCAAATTCTCTCTTCTTCTTTGTTCCATCGCCGCCGAGAGACTTTTCTTAAAAAAAAATTTTTTTTTTTTTTGTTCGCCGCCGGTCTTGATCGCCAACTTCCTCGGTCCGCCGCCAACTTCGTGTGGAGACGCCGCCAGGTGTGGAGCGCCGAGGACGCTCGCTGCCTTCCGGAGTCGGGCGCTGCCAGCGATTTGCGTCGTCAGCAGCGTGGCCAGCTTCGCGCTCCGGCCGCAAACCCTGCTTGCTGTCCGGCCGCCAGCCCTTCCGGCCTGCCGCCGGTCTTCAGCGCCAGCCGCCAGCCCTGTCAGCCCCGGCCGCCAGCCACTCATCCGGCCGCCAACACCTTCACGGGCCGCCAGCTTGTGAGCGCCGCCAACATCTTCGTCTGGCCGCCAGCCATCTCGCCCGGCCGCCAGCCTCTTCTCTCGGGCCGCCAGCCATCTCGCACCCGGCCGCCAGCATCTCCTCTCGGGCCGCCAGCCATCTCGCCCAGCCGCCAGCTCGCCTGGCCGCCAGCCTCACCTTGGCCGCCAGCTCTTGCGCCGCCAAGCACGGGCCGCCAACATCTCTCCGGCCGCCAGCATCAACCGGCCGCCAGCATTGCCCGGCCGCCAGCATCGCCCGGCCACAAGCATTGCCCGGCCGCCAGCATCGACCGGCCGCCAGCTTCGCCCGGCCGCCAACTTGTGGAGCGCCGCCAACCAAGCACGGGCCGCCAGCCACCAGCAGCCGCTAGTCATCGAGCCGCCAGCTTTGGACTTCCGGCAGCCAACTTTTGACTTCCGGGCGCCAGCATCGCCCGGCCGCCAGCATCGCCCGGCCGCCAGCATCAACCGGCCGCTAGCATCGCCCGGCCGCCAGCATCGCCCGGCCACAAGCATTGCCCGCCCGCCAGCATCGACCGGCCGCCAGCTTCGCCCGGCCGCTAACTTGTGGAGCGCCGCCAACCAAGCACGGGCCGCCAGCCACCAGCAGCCGCGAGTCATCGAACCGCCAGCTTTGGACTTCCGGCCGCCAGCATCGCCCCGCCGCCAGCATCGCCCGGCCTGTGCCTGCCGCCAGGCTATTGCAGCGCCGCCAGCCCCAAAAGCCGCCAGCGTGGCACGTGCTGCCGCCATCGGTCGCGCGCCGCCTAGGTCTGACAGCCGCCCTAGTCCTCGGGCGCCGTCACCTCATGCACAGGCACCAGCCTCAATAGCAACTATTCGGCCTCCAAGGCCGCTGTTGATGGCGTTCCATGGCTACTATCCAGGGTTTTTACCACCCAAGGTTATGGCATTGGTCACCACCCTTAGTTCGTCTTCCTTTTTATCATGTTTCAATTTCTCAAAAGAAGTCTCGTGTGTAGGTAGACGCTTCTCATCTTGTTCCTCAAGGAACTTTTCCAAGCGGGCCGCTTTCTCGGCCAGCTGGGCAAGATTAGTGGAATCCTGCACAATTAAACGTTTTTTTAGTTTTGGCAACATATTCGCCACTGCAATATTGGCTATCTTCCTATCAGGGACTGCCATAGTACATCGACCCTTAAGCCGCTGCAATCTGTTAACGAAAGTGTTTGCCGTCTCATCGGTAAACTGTTTGGCACTAGTAAGATCTGCAAGACTAACCTGTGACAGAGGGGTATAGAATCTGTCGTGGAACGCCCGCTCAATCTCGGCCCAGTTTTGTATGGAGTTAGGCCGCAGAGAAGCAAACCATGCGAAGGCAGGTCCAGTTAGGGATGAACTGAACAACCTTAGCTTCAGCCAATCATTGGTTGCTGCCTCGCCACATTGGGCAGTGAATCTGCCCACATGTTCCACGGTGGACTTGTCGTCGTCCCCGGAGAATGTAGTAAACTCGGGCATTTTGAAGCCCCTGGGATATGGCTGCATGGTGTCTACCCAATCAGGGTATGGCTTCTTGTATGTGGACCGTTCCATCGGCCTTAGCTGAATCCCAAAGTGTTGCTGTATCATATCTGCTAACACCTCGGGTGATACCACTGGTGCTTGTGTGGGAAGCATCGCGGCTTGAGGAGGCATCGCAGCCTGAGGAGGCATCGCGTCCTGATGAGGCATCGTGGCCTGAGGAGTATGAGCCGCCATGGCGGCTTGAGGCGCCGCCACCTGGTGGGTAGAGGTGGTGGCAGGATGAGCCGCCATCTGTTGAGCAGGTATGGCGGCCGCCATATGAATTTGTGGGATGGCGGCTGGGCCACCTTGAGTCGCCGCTTGATACAGTGGATTGGCGGCTGGTGTGTAGATATTGGCATGTGGTGATGCTGCCACTCCAAATGGTGTGTGAGGCGTCGTCACATGGCGTGGTACCCCAGGGATCGCTGTGTAGCTCGATCCAGTATTTGGCATCAAATAACTTGACGCAGCATAAGTTGGCATGGGAGATGCCGCATATCCAAAGTTCTGCATAGGTGTCGCATGAGTGGAAGCATATGGAAATGGAGGCAGACTGGCCAGCCCTGTGGATTCAGATAACAATGGCGGCTGGCTGAGTGTTGTCCCCCAAATCCTTTGGTCGACATACGGCCCCGGACCTGTAATGTTTGCTGGCATAGTCATGCCACTTGAGGACCCTTCCTGCTGAGTACGCAGAGATCCACAGATTTTATCAGCTTGATCGGCCATGGCAAGGCCGCAATACATCCATAAGGTACCTAGTAAGTAAAGGCATGAATTCAGCCATCGATTCAGTCATCGATAGCCGTATTTGTTCCGAAAAGGTTGGGACTTGCATCATCCCCTGCGGTGGTTGGGAGGTAGTCGCCGTATTATCGACGTTCTCAGACGGTGTCCTTACTGGAGTTTCTTCATGTAGCGACATTTCTCCAAATCTTTGTGTTAAGTCCCTTACTACTCGTCCAGATCTAAGTAGCATACACTTCCAAGCGGATATGGTTTTCACTTCGTGTCCCACTGGGCGTGCCAATTTGTTAACCAAGAATTTCTTTGAGGGAAAACCTCTTTTTTGATTGATGAGTGTCAAAAGGATTACAAGAATTGCAGAAAGGAATTACACGGAAATAAGAAAGCTGTAAAGGAATTAAAGTGCAGAATGGAAAAATAAGCTGAAAGAAACTTGCAGAAAATAAAAGTTGCAGAAAGTAAAAATATGAAAGTGCGTCCTCTGGGGGGTTTGTTGGATCATGCCCTCTCGAATGCATCTCCTTCTTTTATAGGCGGAGGACTGATCCTGACGCACAGCATAGGTGGAGAGGTGGCTTGACTTATGTGCCAGAGTGTGGCGGCATACGGCGCACGCGAGGTGACGGCGCACGCGAGGCGACTTCTGTGACTGGCGGCATACGGCGCACGCGAGGCGACTTCTGTGACAGAGGTTGGCACGGCGCACGCGAGAGGATGACTTGATTGACAGTTCCCTGGTTATTATCCGGATATATCTTGAATTGGCTCGAGCCAAGAAAAATAGATTGGGCCTTTTGGAAGTGCGTTCTCTTTTCCGGATATATTTTCACAGGCCTCCGGATATATTTTCACGGACTGGGCCATGTAAACTTGGATGGGCTATAATATAAATTTTGTTGGGTTAACAATTATTAATTAATTTGTTAATTAATGAGCATTAATGCCCATTTAATTGTGAAATGGACGTCATTAGACATCTTGGAATGGAAATGTATTATGGAGTAGAGGTGTAGGTTAGCTATGCTTTTTAAGTAAAACTCTATTTTAGACATTTATAGATGGACACTCGAGCAAAGTCACTAAGTCAGCCACATTGATGGATCTAATTTTGTAATTTCCTTGGGCATTTTTTTTTTAATTAGCGGTAGAATTATATGGTTCAAAGAGCAACAAACAGTCCATTCATTTCTCTGATCTAATGTTTCGTTTAATCTCATGATTTAGTTAATTTAAGTACACTTGCTATTAATTTGATCCTTTTCCCTATCGAATTGGACATGGAGAAAAGCTCAATCTATCATTTATCTTCGCATTAATTCGGAGATCGTCCAAAAATTATTTGAATTTCTAACTTAACCACTCTCGGGGTTTGAACTGTTAAATGCAGGGTTTTGAATGTCTAATCATGGATTGAACTTCTAAAATGTGGGGTTTTTAGTACAAAAAAGCCTAAAAAAATAGGGCCTTTATTGCAACTCGGCTAAGGAACAGATCAGTCAGGACTGCTTCATTATCATAAGGCCATTGTTGTCTGAAATTGTATATGAAATTTTGTGCATTAAATCTTCAGCAAATGTTTCATGTTGCATCCTCTTTATTGTACCATCAGGTTCAATTTACAGATGAAATAAACTTTGCCAGTCATCATTTCTTGAAACAGACAAAAACATTCCTCATGAACCATTGCTACCAACATTCTCAGCAAGCATTTTTGTTCCAATTGGAATTTTTAAGGAAACAGTATGTATCCTACATGTGTTGAACTTTGTAGTACAATGTGTTCTCTTACAAGACCTAAGATTCCAAGAACTCCTTGAACCACTTGGCCGAGTCCTTGGCGTACCTTTTCCTCGACTTATCTTTGAAATCCACGTAGAACAGTCTGAATCTGGATGTGTATCCGACCGCCCATTCCCAATTATCCAGCAATGACCATGCGAAGTAGCCTCCCACGTTGCATCCATCTTCTCTGCATTTGTACGCGTAAACTCATACTTCCTCTGTTTTTCAAAAATTGAAACGGACCCACAGTGCACGTAGTCCAATGCACATCTTAAATCATTAATAACTCAAATTCGGTACAAGTAAAAATTATAGAAGTTTGATATTTAAAAACTACTCCACGAGACGAATCTAACAAGATCCCACTTGGCTATATTTTAACTTATATAACTATGATAAAACTTTAAGTCAAAGTGCGTGTGTGAATAGTGTTAAATTTTGCAATGTTCCAATTAATGAAAAATCGGAGGGAGTATAAGTATTGGAAACGTGTTATCAAGTTGAAGCAAGTCCAGTTGCGCAATTCATTCGTAAGCGATGAACTTACTTGATAGCAGCTAAGAGATTTGATAAATACCCATCGTGATACCTAATCCGTTTCTCGTCCTTGAGCGCATCCTTAATGGACTGGAAAGGAGGATTCCCATCATCCATTCCTGTTGGAAAACAAAAGGATGAAAATGATCTAATGCATAGATATAGTACATGTTGTATTGGTATTTGATGACTTTTTTATGGAGGAAGTTTTACCATTCTCTGTAATGATCACAGGAGGATTTCCATACTTGTTCTTTGATAGTGTGAATTTTGTGTTTGTTAATGATATATATTTTGGATGATTTTATGGTGATTTTGGTAGCACTTTACTCTTGTTGTGTTTGTTTTGTTGTTTGTAGGAAAATGGCATAGCAATGGAATAATTAGAGCAAAGTGGAAGAAAGAAAGAAAGAAAGAGACATGCAACCATGACTTCCCTAGTCATGGCCATGACTAGGTAGAAGACCCAAGTCCATGGGCCCAAGCCATTACATAATTGAAGAATAATTGAAGATAGGGACCATGCACAAAAATAGGAGAATAAAGAGAAGAAAAAGAACAAAAATAGGAGAAGAAAAAGAAGGAAAAGAACAAAGAATGAAAGTGACACATCAACAAACAAGGAGGAAGAAAGAAATAAAAAGAGAGGGAGGAAGAAGAGAAGAAGGGGAAGAGAAAAAAAAGAGAAGAGAAGAAGGAAGAGAAGAAGGATAGCAAGAAGAAGAAGCTCTAATCCTTGGAGTTTGGTTGTATCTCTTCTTTACATTTGTTTTCTTTTCTATGGATTTAGAGTAGTTTTTCATTTTCTCTAGTTTAAAGACTTGATTAAGAATGGCTTTTGGAATTTGTGAGATGATGTAATTTGTGAACTATGAAACTTGATGTTTGTTGGTATTTATGCAATTTCTATGTTTAAGGTTTACTATTGTTGAATTGGATGAATGTTTAGGGCCCAAATATTTGTCTAGTTTGATAATTGATTGCCAATTCAATTTGGGTATCCGTAATTGTACTTGAATTGAATAGGTGGTAACCGGGTTGATTAGTTCCTTCCCGGGGAATTGTGTAATCGAATTGTGAATTACTCCGCGTAGGTAGTAATTGGTTCGAATCGGGCTTTTCTAGATTATAATGCAATTGAACAACATCTTCTACGGGCGTACCTAGGAGTGTTAGTTTGATTAGGGGCAATTAACGGGCGTACCTTAATTGTCTAAACTGAAAGGAAAAGTTGGTTGTCTAAGCGGACCTGACAACTATAACTGGTTTATCAATTAGCACAATGTTTATGCATCGATGATCTTATCCAAATGCCATTCCAAATCAATCTTTGAACTAGAGGTTTTTAATTCCAATACTTTGTTTTAAATTTATGTTCTTGACCTCACTCATCATTTTCATAATTTGTAGAATTACTTAGTTTTTAGTTCTTGTTATCATTTTATTGTTCTCAAAATACAAAACCCCCCCTTTTAAATATTGTATATATTATGAGAATGTGGTATTCCAATCCCTGAGGACTCGACCCTTGTCACTGCTATACTATATTCATTTTGTGCTTAGTGACACAGGAATTAAATTATCTTTTGCAGCTATACGACAAGCTGCCAAATTTTGGCGCCGTTGCCGGGGATTGGCGTTCAACTACTACATTCTGTGATATTTTTTTTTTATCTTTTTAGTTTTAATTGGTATTTTCCTTGTTTATGCCTCGTTCTTCTCGTACAGGTGAATTGATATTTGATCCAGAGATTGAGAAGACAGCTCGTAGATTGACAAGGGACGCCAAGTTAAGAAAAAAATCTAAAGTTTCTACATCAACTCCTGGTTTGTCATTGGCTACAGAGCTGGACACTTCTAGTTCCAGTGGTGAAGGAAGTGATACAGAATCTTTAGAAGAAAAAAACATTGTCATGGCTGAAGATAACCGCACATTGAGGGAGTTGGCTGCTCCCGACTTAACACAGCAGCCTTTATGCATTACATTTCCTACAATTGATGACGAAACTCCATTTGAATTAAAATCTGGATTGATCCATTTGTTGCCTGAATTTAATGGTCTTGCAGGTGAAGAGCCTCACAAGCATCTCCAGGAATTTGATGTAGTATGTTCAAGCATGAAGCCCCCTGGAGTTACAGATGAACAAATCAAATTGAGAGCATTTCCATTCTCATTGAAAGGGAGTGCAAAAGATTGGCTCTATTATCTCCCAGCAGGTAGCATTACAACTTGGACAGACATGAAAAGAAAATTCTTGGAGAAGTATTTCCCAGCCTCAAGAGCTGCAAATTTGAGGAAGGAAATATGTGGCATCAAACAACAATCAGGTGAAACGCTCCATGAATACTGGGAGCGGTTTAACAGGCTAATAATTAAATGTCCTCAACATCAAATCCCACCCCAATTGTTAATTCAATACTTCTATGATGGTTTGTTGTTGATGGACAGGAACATCATTGATGCTGCAAGTGGAGGAGCTTTGGTGAATAAGACTCCAACACAAGCCTGGGAGTTGATTGATCGAATGGCAGAGAATACTCAACAATTTGGCACAAGGGATGCAATGCCAACCAATATGCCAAGTGATTCTTCAATGCAAACAATGCAACAACAACTTTCAGAGTTGACAAGTTTTGTTCGTAAGATGGCCACAGGAAATATAAAGCCAACTCTCCAAGTGAAGGCGTGTGTCATTTGCACAAGTATTGAACATCCAACTGATGCATGCCCAACTCTCCAAGAAGATACACCGGTGGATGTGAATGCACTTGAATATTCCAATTGGCGTCCACAGTACAATCCATATTCCAATACTTACAATCCAGGTTGGAGAGACCATCCAAATCTTCGGTATGGCAATCAACATCAACAACAAAATCATCCATCTTCAGCACCACAACAAGTGCACCCTCTTCGTCAATTTGAAAGGCAACCACCTCAAGCTACAACAAGTTCAAGTCCATCTTTGGAAGAATTGGTGAAATCAATGGCCACATCAACTTTGCAATTTCAACAAGACACGAAGGCAAGTATTGAAAAATTGCAAAGCCAAATTAATCAAGTGTCTGAGGAAGTTAGGCAAATTCGAGAGAAAGGAAAATGGCCAGCTCAACCCGAGTCAAACCCGAAGAATGTCAGTGCCATGATTTTGAGGAGTGGAAAAGAAGTTGAAGGTCCTTCTCCAATGTCAAAGGAACAAAATGAAGAGCAAATTGAAAAGGAGATTGAAAAGGAGGCAGAAACTTCTAACAAGGTAAATTCTAAATGGATTCATTTATATCAAACTAAAATACCTCCTTTTCCTGACAGGTTAAAGAAGCCTCCAAAGGTTGATAAAAAGAAAGAGATGCTTGAAATATTCAAGAAAGTTCAATTGAACATTCCACTTTTGGAAGCCATCAATCAAATCCCCAAGTATGCAAAGTTCTTGAAGGAATTGTGCACCAACAAAAAGAAGCTTCGGGGAGATGAGTATATAATAGCAGGTGAGAGTGTATCTGCAGTCATAAAAAGAAAAATCCCACCCAAAACAGGTGATCCAGGTATGTTTTTAATTCCTTGCAAAATTGGAACAAAAGAGATGAGCAAAGCCATGTTAGATTTAGGTGCTGCGATAAATGTTATGCCAAGATCAATATATAATTCCCTAAATCTAGGTCCATTGAAAGAAACAGGAATTATTATTCAACTTGCTGATAGATCAAATGCTTATCCGGATGGTATGATAGAAGATGTGTTAGTTCAAGTTAATGATGCAATATTTCCTGTAGATTTCTATGTTGTGGATATGAACGATGATCATTGCTTTAATCCACCCCCTCTTTTGTTGGGAAGACCTTTTATGTATACTGCAGGAGTGAAGATTGATGTGAAGAAAGGCACTCTTACTTTGGAATTTGATGGAGAAGAACTTTCTTTCAATCTTTCTAATACTGTCAAATATCCTGATGATTCTAAAGCTTTATATGCTATTGATGTTATTCAACCTTGTGTGCAGGATATTCGTGAGCTTAATGGTAAAGACCCTGGAGATATTAAATGGATAGATACTGTAAACTTTGGGTCTAACAAAAAATTTAAGTTGAATGGAAAAGATCCACCGGAAGTATGGCTTGGAGCATTAAGGGATAAAAATGGTGGAATTGATTTGAATAATCATGAATGTCGAAAAAAATTGCAATTGCAGAAGTTTGGTGGATTTTGGTATGATGCTTATGAGAATGGTTGAAGAATTTGGAAGAAGTCTAGCTCGAGGACTTTAAACAAAGCGCTTCTTGGGAGGCAACCCAAGCAAATAAATTATTTTTATGCTATATATTTTGCTATATTGATGAATATATTTTGGTTTAAATTTGATATCTAATAGTCTTTTGTCAATGATTTTGTAGATGTGAAGATGGAATTTGGGATCAAGAAACAAGTGGTGATGTGTGAAAGGGGAATTCTCAGTGAAGAAGGCCATTGGTAGTTATGAGCATGATTAACTAGTATATTAAAAAAAAAAAAAAAATTAAAAAAAAAAAAAATTTAAAAAAATAAAATAATTAAATAATAATAATATATATATATATATATAATTAATTAAGTTGAATTCAGGAAGGAACATACCTCTTAATCATGCCCATGCCCAAGATCATGACAATTGCTATTTTGAAGGCCAAATTCCAGACTAGCAGGTAGCCCTTATTCATGGCCATGACCAAGTTGCATCTCCCAAGCTGTGTAAAAAGGAGTTGAGACTTTATTTTCCAGAGAGGTACACATCCCTTATTCATGCCCATGATTAAGAACCACTTACCAAGCTGTTTTAAAGGCCAATTTTCAGCAAACTTAGTGCTCTCTAGTCATGCCCATGCCTAATCCCTAAATGGTTTACTGAAACAAATACTCCCCACATCCCTCAACACAGCTATTTTCTTTCTCTCTCTTTGGTTTCTTCTTCACAACCCGCCGCCACCTCTCCGTCCGACCACCCACCACCTGCCGCCGCCGGCCGGTCATTCCTCCGTCGCCGGAGCCCCACCGCCGGCAGCCTCCGACGAACGCCCTTCCTCCATCGTCCTCAGACAGCTCCGCCGCATCCTCAGCCCCTCGCCGCCGCTCGTCGCCTGCAACTAGCTCCGCCGCCCGTCGCTCGCCCTAGCTGCGCCGCCGATTCGCAACCGCCGGAGCACTACCGCCGCTCCCTCCGACGAAAACCAGCGCCGCCGTCCTCTCTTCAGCATCGAGCCACCGCTGCCTCGCGAGCGCCGCTCGCTCCGGCCACCTCCCTCGCTCACACCTCCAGAGCCGCCGCCCATTCGCGTCCGCCGCCCAACATCGCCGGTCCGCCCACCGCCGTCTCCAGCCAGATCCGCCTCTCCCTCGCTCGCCGTCAGGAGCCGCCTCAGCCCGCAGCCTCCGCCTCCGCCTCGCTCGAGCACCGCTCGCACCACCTCCCCCGTCCACCGCCCGCCGCACCAGCTCGCCAGATCCGCCATCGCGAAGCAGCCAGCGCCGACCACCAACCCTTCGCCGCTCCTCCGCGCTCCACCTAGATCCAGCGCCTCCAGCCGCCCCTCGAAACCCTCGCCGCCTGTCGCCGCCCCAGTAGCGTCTCTCTCAACCCCGATCCAGCCGACAGCCGCCGCCCTCGCCGGAACCCTAGTTCCACCGCCAACCGCCACCGTCCTCAGCCCAGTCGCCGCCCCGTCTTCCCCCTGTTCGCGAACGCCTCTGTCTCTCTCCAGCCGCACGCGCCGTCGGACAACCACCGCCAGAGCTCCACCCTCACCGCCCCATCCTTCCTGTTCCGGCCACCTCCCTCTACTGTCGAAGCCGATGCTTCATCTTGCCATTGGATTCACTATACTGGTAATCTCATTTCAATTTTTGCAAGTAGTGGACAATGGTAATTTTTGCTTCTATGATATCTCTTGTCTGGTGGAATTGCAAGAAAAAAAAATATGCTCTAGATTTTCTGGATTTGCTGTGATATCCCTGTGTCGATTGAAAATTGATTGTGAAAAAGTTTGTTGTTGTGTGAATTGAATACGGAGAAAAGTGCATACTTTTGGGCTTTCTATGTTTTGCAAGATGTGGAATTTCTCTATCATTGGAAAGGAATTTTTTTGTCTAGAAATGATACTGCTTGGGTAGTTTTTTGTGTGCAGGGATTCAAAATTATCAAGTAGTCCTGTTCAAAGCATTTCAACATTCCACTATGCCGTGCCATCAAACCCCTCATGAGTTCCAGGGAAGTCCTTTTCTATTCACCTTTTAATACATCGAGGACAATGTTGATTTTAGGTGTGGGGGAGGAACTATCTTTGCATTGCTTGCCATTTTCTGTTAAAAAAAAATAATAAATTTAAAAAAAAAAAATAAAAAAAATTAATTTAAAATTTAAAAAAAATAATAATAAAAAAAAAATTTCAAGTTGTTTTATATAAATTTTTTAAGTTTTATGTGAATTTTTTTTGAATTTGATGTGAATAGGTGACTGAATTGAGTCTATGAGGTTTAAGTTAACAAATCTTTTGAGTATAATTGATGATTTCTGACATTGAACATGTGAAGCCAACTATTTTGTGAACCCATGTGAGAATCTGAGCCTCTTTCCAAAATGTTTGTTATTTCTAAAAGAAAAATACACTTATCTCAAGCTTTTGGAAATTTCTTTCTTGTGTGAATTATGTGGTAATCATTTTGACATTCTAGAATTTGAATGATTATACATGTTGAACTTGCATTGATTGAATCCAATATTTTGAACATGATAAGGGCATTAGGATAAACCTTTTTAGCCTTCTTGTTGGCCTTAACCCATACTTCTATCCCTAGTTTTCCACTTTGAGCCTTTTATCCATTTTCTTTGTTTATATATAACCCTTAGCCTATTAAGCCTTTTCTTTTTGTCATACCATTGCTTTTGAACCCTAGTGATTGAAGTACTTTCATAAGTCATTATGGTTGAATTTTTGTGTTGGTTGCAAAATAAAATAAAAAAAAAAAAAGAGCTTAGAAATTGGTTTGTGGGATTCTCAAGCTATTTTGTTGGATTTTTTGTTGGAATGATTTGTGGAATCTTTGTATATGCATATTCCCCTAAAAAAAAAAAAATCAAAAAAAAAACAGCCCTTAAAAATAAATAAATAAATACAAGGGCAGTGGATGGATATAGCTTGACATGTGTTCCTCTGACCTTAGTGTTATGAACATAGAGTTGAAGTTCAGTCTGCACTTTTCAGATTGTTGAATTCCTCTAATAAACATGTCTAAGCTATTGAAGCCCACGAAAAAAAAAAGAAAAAAAAAAGAAAAAAATAAAAAAATAAAAAAAAAAATAAAAGGGGATATATGTTTGGCAAGTTTTGTTTTTGTTTTGGTTTATTGCTTGGGAAATTTTGGGATTGTTTGGAAGTTGTATATAGGATGATCTTTTGGTTTGTTTATTTTAGAAAACCTTGGGAGGATAGAATAGAAGTAATTTTTGTTATTTTGAACCTCTTAGTTTTGTTTTGGTTTGGCAACCATGTTGTCCTATGAAGTTTTCTATGATGACTCTTTGGAAGTACTTGCATTCACTTTAGCCTTTCTATTCCCTTTTTCTTCCTACTCCAACCATGGCCCCGTTATTACCCTTTGTGAAAGACCCTTTGATTCTTAATGTTGGATAATATATCTTTGCATGGTAAATGTGATTTTCATTCAAGCCTATGGGATTGTCATTTTGATTTATCACTTGAGTGTTTATTTGTTCAACCACACTTGATATTGAGAGGAGTGCATACACTTTACCCATGGGAGGTGTTGGCTTAATATGTTTGATGTTGGATTAATTTGATTGTACTTGAATGGACTTGTTGATTTTAAACTCTCTATGATTTAATTTGGTTTCTTTTGACTCTATGCTTGAGGGCAAGCATACTTTAGGTGTGGGGGAATTTGATAGTGTGAATTTTGTGTTTGTTAATGATATATATTTTGGATGATTTTATGGTGATTTTGGTAGCACTTTACTCTTGTTGTGTTTGTTTTGTTGTTTGTAGGAAAATGGCATAGCAATGGAATAATTAGAGCAAAGTGGAAGAAAGAAAGAAAGAAAGAGACATGCAACCATGACTTCCCTAGTCATGGCCATGACTAGGTAGAAGACCCAAGTCCATGGGCCCAAGCCATTACATAATTGAAGAATAATTGAAGATAGGGACCATGCACAAAAATAGGAGAATAAAGAGAAGAAAAAGAACAAAAATAGGAGAAGAAAAAGAAGGAAAAGAACAAAGAATGAAAGTGACACATCAACAAACAAGGAGGAAGAAAGAAATAAAAAGAGAGGGAGGAAGAAGAGAAGAAGGGGAAGAGAAAAAAAGAGAAGAGAAGAAGGAAGAGAAGAAGGATAGCAAGAAGAAGAAGCTCTAATCCTTGGAGTTTGGTTGTATCTCTTCTTTACATTTGTTTTCTTTTCTATGGATTTAGAGTAGTTTTTCATTTTCTCTAGTTTAAAGACTTGATTAAGAATGGCTTTTGGAATTTGTGAGATGATGTAATTTGTGAACTATGAAACTTGATGTTTGTTGGTATTTATGCAATTTCTATGTTTAAGGTTTACTATTGTTGAATTGGATGAATGTTTAGGGCCCAAATATTTGTCTAGTTTGATAATTGATTGCCAATTCAATTTGGGTATCCGTAATTGTACTTGAATTGAATAGGTGGTAACCGGGTTGATTAGTTCCTTCCCGGGGAATTGTGTAATCGAATTGTGAATTACTCCGCGTAGGTAGTAATTGGTTCGAATCGGGCTTTTCTAGATTATAATGCAATTGAACAACATCTTCTACGGGCGTACCTAGGAGTGTTAGTTTGATTAGGGGCAATTAACGGGCGTACCTTAATTGTCTAAACTGAAAGGAAAAGTTGGTTGTCTAAGCGGACCTGACAACTATAACTGGTTTATCAATTAGCACAATGTTTATGCATCGATGATCTTATCCAAATGCCATTCCAAATCAATCTTTGAACTAGAGGTTTTTAATTCCAATACTTTGTTTTAAATTTATGTTCTTGACCTCACTCATCATTTTCATAATTTGTAGAATTACTTAGTTTTTAGTTCTTGTTATCATTTTATTGTTCTCAAAATACAAAACCCCCCCTTTTAAATATTGTATATATTATGAGAATGTGGTATTCCAATCCCTGAGGACTCGACCCTTGTCACTGCTATACTATATTCATTTTGTGCTTAGTGACACAGGAATTAAATTATCTTTTGCAGCTATACGACAAGCTGCCATTCTTGATGTAATTTGTTAGGCTTCTCATCCCATGAGGCACAATGAAGAGCCACAGAGAGTTGGCCTGAGAAAAAATCCAAAGAGTATACAACTTTAAAATGAACAATAACAATGCAACATGGAAGTGTAGGTTTTCGATCTGTCTGCTTTATCGCTTACCCTTTCTGGTATAGGCTTTCCTTTCGCGATTGCTGAATTTGAGAAAAACAAAAAAAGTTGAGTCAGGATCTTATGATCATTGATCAATACTAGTGATCAAAAGGAAAAGGAGAGAAGTAATTGTGTGTTGCAGGACGTATGCAGTGTAATAGCCCCGGAATCTGCAAGAGCGTTAGGGATGCCTTCGTTAGCAAACCATGTCGTGTAGTGATTAAGGCCTATGAAGTCGTGGGCACCCTTTAATAGTGTGGCCTGATCAGATGTAAACTTAGGCAGCCTTTTTCCAACTCCAATCCTCATTGTTCTCGGATAGTCTCCAGGGACGAGGCTCGAGGAACCTGAGATTTGCAGAAAAAATCATTTCTTGAAATGAAGAAGAAGAAAAACTAAAATAAAGAGGATATGAAGCCGTTACCAGCCCAAGTTAAAGTCTATAGCCCTTTGTGATGTTGGGTAATGTGTTTTGACGGAAGTTCAACACCGATGATTGAACCACCATGGCAGCAAGCAACTTGTACAAAATGGATGAAGTTTGAGAGAATGCCAGCCATATCCAGCTCCAACAGCTATTTCCTTATCTGGGAAGATTGTATGCTAACATTTCTATGTAGGGATTCTTCCCCGTATCAGAAAAGGGAAACTTGCAGACAGCTGCCTGTGTCTAACAGCTCTTTCCCAAATTGGAAAGTAATTCAAATCTGTGGACTGAACTCTCCCAATCGCACTTTCCCAAAATGGTATGGAATTCAAATCTGTCTGTTGGGAGCTACTGGTTAAATGGATTTGCTGAAGCTTGGGAGAAACACTTCTTACCATTATCATTCTTGAAACACTCTGAAACTCATCCAAGCTTTCAGAACAACTTAGAGAGAAGCCACTTCAATCTTCAGCTTTGTGTTCACAGAATCCACCCTTTGTTGTAAGACTGAACCAAGTCTTGAGCACTCCTGTTTCTGATTGTTTTTCAGTTCCTTCAAGTGAAGCTGAGACACATTTAAGGAGAGTGCTTAAGGCGAAACCAGGAAGAAGACTTCAACACATTTATTCTACTCAACAAGGAGAGGTGCTTCAGAGGTTACTTCAGGGGAAACTCAAAGTGGGTTAGCTTTGGGGAGTTGGAATAGGTGGGAAGCCTATATCAAAGCTGGAGAGAGCAGCTGGTCATCACAACTATCCGCCTGGAGTTTGGAGTGGAGGCATTCAAGTTATTTCATCTACTGTGTATGGTTGTAAACCATTGTTGATACACATAGTGAAATAATCTCCTGGATTGGTATCCCCCAGACGTAGGCCGAAGGTCGAACTGGGTCAACAACTCTTTGTGTTGTTTGTTTACTTTATACTTCATTTTATTCCGCTGTGCTTATATTACACTTGATATCGTAATCTGTTTGTTCATTGTTGGTGTTCAAACACATACAGCTTCAATAGCAACTGTAGTATTTGCTTCCGGTTCATACCAGAACGTATTCAACGATATGCCTATTGATCCGTGCTGTGTGGGCTGCAGAACATATAAATCATTAAGTTTCCATCATTGTATTCAACTGCAAAACAGAAATTGATCGATTTGGTTTTATACATCACCTTATACTTATTTCTGTAAAGATCTACCACGGTCGCGTGTGCTAGAAGCATGTTATGCCCTACCATATACGGCTCTGTTGCATCGTTCCCACCTTCACAAATTAGGCGATCTGAGCAACGGCCAGGGGCATTAATCCCATAATTGTATCCTTGCACAGCATAGGATTGGGGCTCGTTGATTGTGATCCAGTACTTCACCCTATCGCCAAAATCCTTAAAACACGTCTCTGCATACGCTGCAAAGTCCTGTCTGCGCGAAAAAAAACAAAATGAAGTTTCAGAGCAAAGAATGTATCAGCATATGTTATCAGATATGACAAGTTTGTACATGCGGCGCTTGCTGAGCCATCCCGTGTACTTGTCTTCGAGTGCTTGGTGGGGGTGGAAGTAGGCTAGGCTTTGGCTTGAACGGCCTAGGCCTGCGTCGAATTTTTAAGGCCCGAGCCTGATCTATTACCTTTGATAGGCCTATCTTATAGGCCTAAGCATGGCATCTTTATTTCAATAAGCCGGTGTTTAAGCCTTTTAAAAGCCCGATTAAACCTATTTTAAAATTAAGTTAAAATTGTTTTATATATGTTCGAATGTAATCATAAGGTTTGAAGACATGAATTTTTGCACTTCGGCAAGTCTTATCTACAACTATTTATATGCGAGAAAAAACTTATAAGTATTTTAAAAACACACTAATGAGAATAAATTAATAATACTTCTACATAAATAATTACTTCTACATAAAATAATAATAATAACAATAATAATACTAAACATTCCTATGTAGTAAACATAAACACACTAATAATAATGATATATAGACCGGCCTGGTAGGCCTAATAGACTTTTTACAAAGCCTGGCCTAGGCCTATTTAACTAAATAGGCTTTCGAAATAGCCTGAGCCCGGCCTGTTTATAAAAAAGCCTAGCCTGGCCTGGCCTTCGATAGGCTCGGTCATAGGCCCATGTCGGGTAGCCTGATCTATTTCCACCCATAGTGCTTGGGGGAGATCCCAGTGGAACATCGTCACATATGGCTGGATTCCTAAACACAACATATATTATGCTTTAGCAGCAGAAATGGATTTTTACAATGTTAGATAGACAATGGATATGAGTTCCAACCCAAAATCAATTGGTAACGGGTTGAGTTACCTAGGTCCATATAAACAAGGGGCATCCCAACATATAAATGATATGGGACATTTTGAAATAAAAAACTTGAAGTGAACTACTATTCGTGTTTGATATTATTACCATTAGCAATTAAAGCGTCGATGAGGTTATTGTAATGATTGATCCCGGCTTGGTTGATTGCACCCGCCCCATCTGATCGAAGAAATTTTGGTAAGGATCTTGGCATCTTATATGTACATATACCGATAGACTTTGTGCTTACCAGGATAAATTCTAGACCAGGCAATTGAGAATCTGTAGGCATCAAATCCCATAGCCTTCATCAGCTGTATATCTTCCTAACAAATGAATTAGGACAAAACAGTTGAGGATAAAATGCATTTTGGTCCTAAAGTTCTAGCAGTATAGTTAAGGTTGTATAAATTCTTGGCGTGGCTCACAGGGTAGAGATGGTACTGATCAGTCGCGACATTGCCATTGCTCCCATCCACGACTTTACCTGCTATTGAAATTGTGTTGCATATTTCTAGAATAGTCTTGAACTAAGTATAATTTTCTAGAATATTCTTGTAATGTAAACATGATTAGAGAAAAATCTAGACATAGGACATGTGATTAAAATAGAAGAAGAAAGAATGATCTAGATAGAATATCCTAGAATAATCTACCAAGCTCCATTGGTTAGTATAAATAGATGGAGCCATTGTAACATCTAGCAACAACAACACCAACATCAAGATCACCACCATTCAAGTAATACAAATTCCTTTCCAAAAATTCTATCTTCAACCTCCTTCCAAACTTTCCTTTAACACACAAACACTCACTTCCCACCCTTACTACCCATCACAAACCTTACATACACACATAAACACTATATTCCCATATCCTAAAAACCATCAGTGGTGGTATCAGAGCCTCGTTCGAGATTATCGGGCGTTACCATGGCCGGCACATTCCGCTCAACTATTCCAATTCCAGTTTTTCGTGGTGAAAACTACGATTTTTGGGCAATCAAAATGAAGACATATTTTTGTGCTCAAGGTTTGTGGGATATTGTTAATGATGGATATACTATGCCTGACAATATCTCCACACTCTCTGAGAAACAAAAGGAGGAATTGAAGGAGATCCAAAAGAAGGATTCTCAAGCACTTCTCGCTCTACAGATGAGCTTGGCAGACGAGTACTTCCCAAGGATCATGGGAGCAAAAACATCTAAAGAAGCGTGGGATAAGTTGAAGGAGGAGTTTCAAGGTGGTGAAAAGGTACGCTCCACTAAACTTCAAACTTTAAGGAGGAAGCTTGAAAACTTGAAGATGTTAGATTCTGAGACTGCTCAAGAGTATTATGCTAGAGTTAATGAAGTAGTAACTCAACTACGAGCCTATGGGGAAGACATCCCTGACAACAAAATTGTTGCTAAAATTCTAATCACTTGCACAGAAAAATATGATCCCATAATAGCTGCTATTGAAGAATCTAAGGACATAAATAAATTAAGTGCTACAGAGTTAATGGGATCATTAGAGGCTCATGAGAAAAGATTAGAAAGGCGTTATGAAAAAGACATAGATAGTGCCTTTCAATCTAAAGTTAATATGCAGTCTCAGAAAACAAAAGAGAATAATAAGTTCCCTCCTTGTGGTATTTGTAACAGAACAAATCATTTGGAGAAAGATTGTTGGTTTAAGGATAAACCACAAGAACAAAATTATAATAAATTTGGACGACGAGGAAAAATTAAAGGATTTAATCGAAGACACCAGGCTAATTTCTCTCAAAACACAGAATCTGAGGATTATTTGTTTTATGTTTGCCAAGCTGCATCTACTAAGGATAAAGATACATGGTATTTGGATAGTGGTTGTAGCAATCACATGACTAAAAATGAGAGTATCTTTTGTGAACTTCAAAAGATAAATACAAAAGTTAAACTGGGAAATGGTGATTATATGGAGGCAACTGGTAAAGGAACCATTGCCATAGATACCAATAAAGGAAAAAGGTACATAAGTGAAGTCCTTCTAGTCCCTACAATAGATCAAAATCTACTAAGTGTGGGACAAATGATAGAAAAAGGATATTCCTTACATTTTGAGGGAAATACTTGCACAATTTATGACAAGAAAGATAAATCCCTCATAATCACTAAAGTCCAAATGAGCGACAATAGATGCTTCCCAATCCAATGGAGATATGCAAACAATGTTGCCATGAAAGCTCAATTGGACGACACTTGGCTATGGCATAAACGGTTTGGGCATTTCAATCTACAAGGATTGAAACTCCTAAACCAGAAAAATATGATGCGTGATTTCCCTCCAATCAAAGAGCTCAACGGAGTTAGTGAAGGGTGCATGCTAGGGAAACAACACCGGCTACCATTCCCATCTGGGAGATCTTGGAGAGCTAAGAAGCCTCTGGAGCTCGTGCACACCGATATATGTGGTCCAATGCGCACCCCATCTCATGACAAAAACAGGTACTTCATCCTATTTATTGATGATTTTACTAGAATGACATGGGTCTACTTTCTACGAGAAAAATCCCAGGTGTTCGATATTTTCAAAAAATTCAAGACCTATGTCGAAAACCAAAGTGGCTATAAAATCAAACCTATCCGGAGTGATCGAGGGAAAGAATACACCTCCAATCAATTCACAAAATTCTGTGAAGATGAAGGCATGGAGCACCAACTCACAGTCGGATATGCACCATAACAAAATGGTGTGTCTGAAAGAAAGAATAGGACTGTGATGGAGACCGCAAGATCCATGCTGACAGAGAAAGGTCTTCCAAAAACCTTCTGGGCGGAGGCCGTGAGTACTGCAGTCTATCTCCTCAACAGATGTCCAACTAAAGCTGTACAAGACAAGACACCAGTTGAAGCATGGAGCGGACGGAAACCATCTGCGAAGCATCTTCGAGTCTTTGGATGTATCTGCTATGTCCATATCCCAAAGGAGAAGAGGAGCAAGCTCGATGAGAAGACAGAGAAAGAAATTTTTCTGTGCTATAGCACTCAATCAAAAGGATATAGAGTGTATAGCTTGGAAAATAAAAAGCTCATCATTAGTCGAGACGTGATGTTCGATGAAGATGCTGCTTATAACTGGGAGACAAGCCAAATAGAGAAAAAGAATATCTACCTACCAGCACCAGTCCAACAACAATCAGATGATGGCGGCCCACAGGAAGCACGAAGACAAGTTGTAGAAGAAGATCCTATCACATCTCCAGAATCCATCCCAAGAAAATTCAAATCTCTGACGGACGTTTATCAGAGATGCAATTTTACAACTATGGAGCCGAACAACTTTGAAGAAGCTTCCAGAGAGGATGTTTGGATAAAAGCAATGGAGGAGGAGATACATATGATTGAAAAGAACGAAACATGGGAGCTGACAGATCTTCCCAAGGATAAAGAAGCCATCGGAGTTAAGCGGGTCTACAAGACAAAACTCAAACTGGATGGTTCAATACAAAAGCACCACCACGAGGCAAGTTCGAGATTCTACGAGAACTCATTGGAGTTATAGAAATATGCACCAAGGAGAGTATTGAAATTGTGTTGCATATTTCTAGAATAGTCTTGAACTAAGTATAATTTTCTAGAATATTCTTGTAATGTAAACATGATTAGAGAAAAATCTAGACATAGGACATGTGATAAAAATAGAAGAAGAAAGAATGATCTAGATAGAATATCCTAGAATAATCTACCAAGCTCCATTGGTTAGTATAAATAGATGGAGCCATTGTAACATCTAGCAACAACAACACCAACATCAAGATCACCACCATTCAAGTAATACAAATTCCTTTCCAAAAATTCTATCTTCAACCTCCTTCCAAACTTTCCTTTCCAAACTTTCCTTTAACACACAAACACTCACTTCCCACCCTTACTACCCATCACAAACCTTACATACACACATAAACACTATATTCCCATATCCTAAAAACCATCACCTGCAGTGTATATCATACGAGGTAATATTCTTTTTTACTTGATAAAGTAATTGATTTTCAGTTATTACTGATGAATAATTTTATAGTATGTGTTCTAGTACAGAGTAATTGCATTGGGCTATAGCTTCTTATCTCTTGAAACCTTTCCATGTAGTCTGCCACATTTTTATAAAGACAGAACTTTTCGAACATTCATCAAATCCCAACATCGAATTCTTTGATGGAGGTGAGAAAACTTGTCATGAAACGCCACTTCATTCTCCATCCAACTGTCCGGTCTTGAAAGACTTCTGGTGTCATTTTCCTAGCCTTTATTTTAATCATTGTTCCTCATTCAACTCGTGCACATTCGAATTTTCCCTATATTTCATTCTCCATCCAACTGCATATTGCTCAGCCTATATTTGCGCATAACATCCAGTCGAATGCAATGAAAAAGAAAAAGCATTGTTGTTTACACTCAAGTCTCACTAGGTGTGCCAATTGAGTTTTGGATGAGCGGGCTCCCCTAATGTACTTCCCTTCTAGGGAAGGATAGCCAAAATCTATTAAAGACGTCAACCCGATAGTTAAACTAAAAAATGAGGTTGCAACCAAAATTTGACGACAGTCAAGGGTGAACCCACTCGATAACCAATGCGGGACACTCAACAAAAACAAATAAATGATTTTGATTGCCAATGTATAAATAGAAAAGGAAACAAAATTTACATGGATGCACCCGAGTAGCCTCGAATGATTTAAAATTTATATTAAAAGTTTTGAAGATTCAAACAAAGTATAGTGTAGGAATTAAACAAGTTGAGTTTAAAGCACGCAATAAAACTAGAGATAACAATTAGTAAAAGATAAATTTTTATAGGGTTGTTGAATTGAATTTCTCGTTCTTAGATTTCTTCCATGGCCCTTAATTGCTTTACCCAGCACAAAACACCATTTTAGAGATAATAAGCCATGTTTGGTTACTTTCCTTGCAAAACTCAAATCTGAAATCCTCCCACAATGGCAGGAGAAGAAATCAACACTCGAAACAGATGAGTCTTGCATCTGGATCAACTGAAGTGTTGATATTTCTCCAACATCCAAATGGATTTCTTTCAACCAGAAGCAGTCTTCAACATGGAGTTGCTCAAGACGTGGGAAATGGGCGTTATCAGCGTTCCAATTCATCAGATCTTAGACACTAAAACCTAAAATGTGGTGGCATCTTCTCTCCAACAATACCCTAAAACTTATTTTAAATACTCAAATTTGAGTATTTACTATTCATAAACCTATATCACTTTTTGCAATTAATTTAATTGCAATTTCATCCCTCAAATTAATGCAAATTGAATAACATATTAATTTAAAAAAGAGAAGACAATTTTTTTCCTAATTTCAATTTTTTTTTCTAAAGTTAATAATTTTATAATTTATACTCCCGTACAATATTTTTTTATTGAATTAATTTTATATCTAATTAGATTAAAGATTATAAGTGTTTTTTTTAGAATTTTATTTTATAAAATAAATTTTAAACATAAAGATAACTAAATTACATTGGCATAATTAATGAGTATTGAATTTGTGTGGATTAATGTATAATTTATAAGAAATGATGGGTATGATTGAAAAGATAAATAAGTTTGTATGGGGAAGAATATATAGAGAATATTCTTTTGAGTATGAGTTTAGTGTAAATGGTTGGAGATGAAGTACTGTTTGATGTGATATTTACTGTAAAATTAGTTTGAATATAGTGTTAGCTTTTGGAGATGCTCTTAATCACTGCAGATTTTCAACGACAACACAATTATGCTGATCCTCAAACTGTACTAGGAGAATAAGTGATAAAACTGTACCCGATTAAGTCGAACTAGATTCCTGGTCCGAGTTGGTGTCTGACCAGTGGAGTATCATCTAGATCTAGTATCAGAAAATTTCGTCTACAGAGGCCTATGCTTGAATGAGTGTCACTTGCACAACCATGAACATGTGTGACATTGATCCCAGAAAACCACACAAATGATTATATTGTGCAGTATTTTCTCCGATTTCCCTGCTAGTAACAATGCAACATCAGTAGGCCATGCTCAGTGGAACATCAAGGCAGTTTTTCATCACAACACAATAAAACATCTCTTTTCGAGCCTCTCTCAACAGGTTCCACCACCTCCCCACAGCTCATTTCAGATTCTTCCTCCTCATTAGTCATTCCATCAACTTGAAGATCCCTCCTCCTTGCGGCAGCTAATGGCAGGGCTGGAGCGAATTAGATCGAGAACTCCAACAGGGGTTTCAATGCATCGCATCTTCTACAGCATATATAGGCCAAGTGGGTAATACGAGACTCCAAGTGTTCCGCATCCTTCCAGCAGTCATGTTCAGGAAAGTCAACCATGAATGGGATCCTAACTAGCACAACATCAATAAGTGAGGTTTGAAGGGAAGAGGGAAAGGAGGCAGGCCTCTAATCATATTTGGTGGCCTGTTCTGATAAAAATTTTAGGCCTCTTAATATATCTAAAAAATTAAGTACAAATGTTTAAAGTTATTTGTAAAACTATACTATAAAAATAAATTGAACTAAAAAAATTTAACTCGCCAACGGCCATAATTCTTGAAAAATGAGTAAATGTAAAAGAAAATATAGAAATAATATCAAAACAACTACATCCCAATCTTAATAGATTAATAGGATTAGTAGATTAATAGAATAAATTAAAATAATCTATTAATAGATTAATAGAATAAAGTTTTAAAAAAAAATTGGGGCCCCAAGGAGGGTCTGTAAAGGAAATGGAATCATTTTATGTTGTTGGAGTGTTAAATATACTGGATAAGTTTTGCAGCTATAGCCTATATTATTATTAGCTAAGAAATAATTACTCCCTCCGTCCCGTGAATTGTGGCTCGTTTCTTTGGGCAAGGTAATTTATGTGGTGGGGTGTAATGGGGTTTAGTGGTTAAAGTGATGTGGGTATTTGTGTTTATAATTTTAATAAGAGGTAATAAATAAAATAAGCCACCAAAAGGAGTCATTTCCACTTTTAGGCCACCATATTTTGATTTAGGAAAATAGGCCATTAGAAGGATTTTGGGCTTGAATTTAGGCCATTGGGCTGGAATTCGGGCCGCGATGACCTAAAAGTGAAAATAACTCCTTCTGGTGGCCTATTTTAGTTTTTTTGAATTATTTTTTTATTTTATGTAATTAAAATAAATAATACTCATTCTGCGCAATTATTTATGTCCTATTTTCTTTTTCTCCTGTTCCAACATTTTTTATTTTATTTTCATTTAAAAAATAATTAAATTTTAATTGCCAAACATACCCATGTCCGAAAAATTTCTTGCATTTAATACTAATTATTCCTAAATAAAATACCATGTTCGAAAATTTTGCGGTACTTATAATAAAATATGTTTATTTTTACTTTATAATTTATTTGAATATGTATTTCTTTTACTTATTTCATAATTTATTTGAATTAATATTTATTTTATTTCTTATATTACTCCCTCCGTCTTATTAATAGTGTTAAAAAAAAAGGTAACTTAAAAATTTATATAATGTGATTGTAATGAGTTACAAATTTTTTTGGAGGAACCATTGGAGGCCTGAAACGGGTGGTGGGACCTCGAGCCACAATTACAAAGGGAACAAATGGGAGAGATAGGTGGCCGGGTGGGGATTCGAACCCCACAACCTATAGGTTGGGAGTTGGGGGACTTACCACTGGAGTAAGTCCCAAACCCCACAATTTTAATTTATTTATTTATTTGTGATTTACTCATCTGTGTCTGTAGGGTGGACTGGAATTATTAATGATAGTGGATAGTTTGAAAGTTTAATATATTTATTTATTAATGTGAGGTGATGGGTAGGTTTAACGATTAATATTTAATTATTTTTTAAAATAAAAATAAAATAAAAATATTGGAATAAGAAAAAAAAAGTATGGCATAAATAATGACATATAATGAGTAATATTTATATTAATTAAATAAAATAAAATAATAATTAAAAAAAACTAAAATAGGCCACCAGAAGTAATCATTTTCACTTTTAGGCCATCACAACCCGAATTCCAGCCCAAAGGCCTAAATTCAGGCCCGAAATCCTTCTAATGGCCTATTTTCCTAAATCAAAATATCATGGCCTAAAAGTGGAAATGACTCCTTCTGGTGGCCTATTTTAGTTATTACCTCTTTTAATAAATTTTGACTTTCTTTATTGTTTAACTTTGACAAAATATTATTGTAATGATTTAATTAGAGAAAAATATTCAAGTGTGGTCTTATTAGAATCGTCTAGACGTCTAGATTTAGAATATATATTTTATTACGTACCAATTTTAAAATATGAAGAATTAATGAAATGCAAGGGACTTTGAGTAGAAAAATAAAAGTGTATTGAGAGTTGTGCAGAATAGTAAAAGTGATTACTTTTAATGGGATTTAGAAACCATTAAGATTCTAATCATATTTATATAAATTAAATTTATCTAAAGGGAAAGTGGCCACAATTCGTGGGACAATCTAAAGTGAAATACGAGCCACAATTCATGAGACGGAGGGAGTACTATAATTCATATTTGGTGCAAGCACAAACACATATTGAACACCAACACCATTTATTCAACACATTTACTAGTATGTAATGAAAATTAACCTTCAGTATAGTAACTAGTCCAGGGATATGGGGCCAGGGCCTGCACCATAGTAAATGTAATGATAATTGAATGATGTAATTATAGAATAAAAGTTGGGCAGTACTCAGTTAAGATACGGTACAGACCCCATATGGGTTTGTATCTACATGTATGATGTCAAAATATTATTTATGTGATGGAGCAAGATAGTGTAAAAATCTATGGCGGTTGATAGTAGTTTATGTGATGCCTGGTCTATTTAATGTGATGACAACATACTATTAATGTGATGAATACGTATGATTATGTGATGAATAAATTTGGACAACTGTTGTTACCGATAATATTAGAAAATACGCTTTTGAATTTAATAACCATTGTTATCACCTTATAAACCTACCCAAAACCGTCATCTTCCCTAAGAAAATTTCCGAAACCCATCCGGTTGTCATCCGAGAATTGTTTGATGGCCGAAATTATAAATTTAAACATCAAACCGCCGGATGAAAAACTTATGGAAGAAGCCACACCAGAAACTTGCAAGGAAATCACGTACATGGAGTCCGTCAATAATCCCGACAGAGAAACTTATAAGGAAATCACGTCCATAGAGTTCAATAAAGGTGGTTACATAGTACGTTGTGTACTTATATTTTGTGATGCTTGCAAGTATTACATGTAATGTATACGCCATTTTCATGTGATGTGAGACTAAAAGTATTGTATATATCCAAACAATGTATGTATTATCTCTATGTCCAAACATCACCATTTTAAGCGCACACATCAGTAATATCACATGAAAAAGTCTGCACCTAAAGGTGTATGCACCCTAACCGCTTCCGGCAGTACTCTCTCGCTACTCCTTACAATGGTTTGTTTTGGTTCGGTATTCATACAGTCAAGTAGTGAGTATTTAATGATACTTCACGAGATTAGTTGGGGGTAAAAATGGTATTTGACAAGGTTTTTTAAAATAATACTCCATCCGTTCCATTAATTTTGTCTCACTTTCTTTTTTGGCACGTCTCATTCGGAAATCGTTTGGGTGCTGGCGGCCTGTAGGTGCTGACACATTCAAAAGCGATGAGTATGCGTATATGAAATGATGTATGAGTATAAAAAAGTGATGGATGGAGGTTATGAACCAAAAATTAATAAAAAAAAACAAACTACCATCTATACATCACTTTATAAGGCTTATACATCACTTTACAAAGGGCTACACATCATTTTTAGTGATGCTTGCACATGCTGGCAATTGTTATGCCATTACAGAAACCGGATTGGTCCCATTCCAATTGTCTTATTTCCCTTTTAGGAGATAATTAACTACAAACCCACTCTCATCCTATCACATCAATAAATAAATTTATTAATATTTCAAACATACAACTATCACATCATACATATATAAATCAATTAAAAATTCAAACTCATTACAATCATATCATATAAATTCTTAATTTACCCTCACTTTAACACTAATCTACCATTACATTAAATACTAATTATCGCCACATAGAACATATTGCTCAAAAATTTTGAGATACTTTAAATGGGATGGAGGGAGTAAGTGAGTATATATTTAATGATGTAGTTGGAATTAGGTATCGTGTATATATAATAGGTAAGGGGGGCTATTTTTTTATTTGTTTTTTTTTATTATAGAGTACTACAAATATCAATTGGGAGGAGCTTGGTTTTTCTATGAACATTGATGAACAGTCATTCCTGAGTAATATAGGTGCCTCCCTCAAGGTGGCTTCGTGCGGATGGAGAGGGCGTCACTGGGCGCTCCTATGGAGAATATGGTGTAGCCGCAACGCGGCATGCTTCCGTGGGGAGGTGCCGTGCACTAGTGCTGTGGTCCGACAGGCCCGTCGTCTGGGGGAGGGTTTTGATCGGGTATTCTTGGAGGAGCCGACCGTAAGGGCTCCCCGGTTTGTCCATTGGAACCCTCAACACTTTGGTTCCATTGTCCTGCATGTTGATGGGAGTTCACTAGGCAATCCGGGGAAGGCTGGATTTGGGGGTGTATTGCGAGCTGTGGATGGCCAGTGGATCGAAGGATTCTCCGGGTCCGTCGGGGTGTCTTCGATCCTTGGAGCAGAATTGCATGGAATTTGGCGTGGGCTACTACGTCTGCGGGAATTAGATGTTGATGAAGCATGTTGCTACTCGGATTCTCTTGAGGCCCTGCGCATTGTCCAAAGAGGCGTAGCTCCTCGACATAAGCTATTTCCCTTGATTCAAAGTATCGTTGATATTTTGGCTCAGAATCGTGGGTTCCGTTGGTTCCATCTCTTTCGGGAAGGGAACTTTGTTGCTGATGGCCTAGCGAAACGAGGTGCGAGTTCACTTGAGTTCTTTACCACTTGGGCCTATCCGCCGGATGAGGTCAAACAGCTTCTGGCGAATGATATGATGGGGGTCTGCCTTCCGCGGCGATGAGTCTTAGGACGTGACGCTCCCTTGGGAGCTTGCTTCAGTTTCTTTGTTTTTCCTATTCATTTTTTCTTTTCTTTAGCCGACGTTTGCTAACGTCTTTGTTCACCCAAAAAAAAAATTATGAAAATATACCACAACAAGAGTATTATTCGTAGAAATAATCTATTTTAATATATTTTCGGATATATTTTTTCATTTTTAATTATAATTATAATTTTATTTTTTAAGGTTTTAATTTTTTTTAATTTTCTAAACTTTTAACTTTTTTTTTTCATTTTTCATTTATGGATACTGGACGCCTGAATTTTATTGAAAATATTAAAAAATAATAAATTAAACATAAATATTTTTGTTCTATAGTAACACTTAGATTTATGTAAGTTTATTTGATGTTTTTGAGCCCGGAATCCGTTTGCTATGGCAAAAGCTTAATTCCTTGCTTGGACTGTTGTCTTCCGCTCAAACTTCTGTGCAAAGATGAAGTCTGTGGAGAAGATCTAATCATGCAATTCAAATCTCCGTCATTCATATTGAAGTTCGATGTGTTAGCTAGCTAATAACTACAGTTACAGCTAATGTTTCAGCCTGATCGGACTTCGTTCACTATGGGATCCAAGTCAAACTTGAAGAAAGGTACGTTGGAGCCACAAAGATAAGGTTTTGTTCTTTTTTCTCTTGGTGGTTGCTTTGCATTTTTTTTTTTTAACTCCAATTACTAGTGGGAGGTTATTGTAGTAAAGGGGTATTGGTTATTTCACGTAATTTAAATATGTTGTACATTCAAAGAATAGGGATTACAATCCCTGTATAGGCTTTTGAACAAATAATAGAGATCACAATAAAATCAAACGAAACAAATTCTTTCCAATCAATTGGAAAAGGATTGATCTCCCAAAAATGATCTATCCAGTCGGGGCACGGTGCCTTTGCATGTACACTTTTGTAGCAAATCAGCCCTCGTTTTGCTATTTGCTTTATTTTATGACAAATTGGCCTTCATTCCGCCATTTGTTATATATCTATTTTGTAGCAATTGTCGTGGTATGGCCCTTGCACACCCATTTGGCCATTTTGGCTACTGGATAATTTTTATACTCCAATTGGGATAGTAAACATTACTAGAAAAATTGTGGATTTAGTAGCTAAAACTGTGATAGCTAACGAATTTCGGTTGTAAATTCAGTCGTTAACCTCTTTAGTGGCCAAACTTTACCAAAAATTTTCGAGTCGTTAGAATAGAAAATTCTTATAGTGAAAATCCCTTGTTTTATCTTGTCGACTTGGAAGTTCTCCGCTTATTAATAGATATATACTATAATTTAAAAATAAAATAATGTTATACTTCATAAAGTTAATCCTCCGTTTTGAAATAACTGCTCCACTTCTGCATTTCACAGTTCAAGACACAATTTTAACCCTTAATAACTCAAATTGTATATAAACAAAAGTTACAAAAAATTGATATTCTAAAACTACGTATTTAGACGAATCCAACAAGATCTCATTTGATTATGTTTTATCTGAAACTCCCTCCGTTGTTTTTTAAAGGTTACACTTCATGTTTTCATGCAATCCAATACACATTTTTAATGCTTAATATCTCAAATTGTATAAAATAAAAAAAAAATATAAAAATTTGATATTCTAAATCTATGCGACCAGACGAATCCAACAAGATCTCATTTGACTATATTTATCTTTTATAATTGTGTTAAAAAGTTAAATTAAAGCTATTCAATAAATAATAATTACTGTGCAAACATAACCTTTAAAAAAGAAATGGATGGAGTATAATTGTAATAAAAAATTTAAATCAAAGTTACTCCATGAATCGTAAACACTATTCAAATGGAGCAATTAAATCAAAACAGAGTAAGTATTAAACTAAATATAAAATAAATAAAATTTATACAATAAAGTAAATAAAAAATGAAAAAAATATTGATAAAAATACTATATAAAAAAATATGTGAAAATAATGAAATAAACTAAAAGTTTATTGGGTCAAAAATATGAGTTGCAAAATTCAATTGACATATTTTTACAAGGGTCCAGTTAGGGTGCGATCAACAAATTCCGCAGCACATCAAGGCAGCGATCTGAAGCGTCCGTTTAAAATCCAAGGGTTGTAAATGAAAAAAGGGTATAATTGTCGTAACACAATAATAGTTCATTTTAAAAACAATGCATTTCAGCGATACGACAAGTATTTTAGACATGTTATCATATCTAATATTTGGTAACTCTATATTTAGTATGTTATCATATTTATTATTTGGTAAATCATATAAAATATTTGGTAATCCATATCTAATATTTCAAATAATATCTTTTTATGATCTCAAATTTATTAATAGATCATTTCAGCGATCTTACCAAAAACAATTAAGTGATGCTGTAAAATATATTTCAGGGACCACAAGTAGAGGAATTCAGCGACCGTATCTAGCATAATTCAGCGACTGTACCAAGAATAATTCAGCGACGCAACCTAGAATGATTCAGCGATGCTACCAAAAACAATTATTTGATGCTACCAAAAATAATGAAGGGATGCTATCAAATATATTTCAGCGACCGTATCTAGCATAATTCAGCGATGGTACCAAGAATAATTCAGCGACGCAACCTAGAATGATTCATTAATGCTACCAAAAATAATTATGTGATGCTACCAAAAATAATGAAGGCATGCTATCAAATATATTTCAGCGACCGTATCTAGCATAATTCAGCGATGGTACCAAGAATAATTCAGCGACGCAACCTATAATGATTCAGCGATGCTACCAAAAATAATTCTGTGATGCTATCAAAAATAATGAAGGGATGCTATCAAATATATTTCAGCGAGATCAAGTAGAGGAATTCAGCGATGGTACTAAGCAGAATTCAGCGACGCTACCAAGAATGATTCAGCGATGCTACCAAAAACAATTATGTTATCATATCTAATATTTGGTATATAATATCATATCTAATATTTGGTAAACCTATATTTAGTATGTCATCATATCTAATATTTGGTAAATAATATCATATATAATCTAATATTTTCAAATAATCATCAACGAATGGTAACAAATATATTAATAGATAATTCCAATCATGCTACAAAAAAACAATTTAGTGATGCTATAAAAAATATTTAAGCGACACTATGCTAGAAGCATTCAGCCACATTACACAGAAGAATTCAGCGACGCTACAAAGAAGAATTCAGCGAGGCCGTCAAGAAGAATTCAGCGATGCTATGAAGAATAATTCAGCGATGCTATGAAGAATAATTCAGCGACTCAACTAGAATATTTCGGGTACGTTTTCATGACAATTCAATGACTTTATTTAAAAATATTTCAGCGACGTATATCTATGTATAGCAGCATAATTAAGCAAATTGGAGGGTAATATGAGATCAATCCTTGAAATGCAAAGAAGAAGAGAAGAAGAATGGAAGAATAAGAAGAACGGAAGAAGAATGGAAGAATCAACAATTGTCTGTTCACAAACTAAATGTAGCAAATTTACTATTTTAACCTTTAAATTAATCTCAACCATCAATTTATAAATTAAATCAATGGCTGCGATGTACCGCAGTACATCAAGTCAAAATGCTTAGTCGCACCCTAACGGAATTGTTTTTACAATATAATAAAATTTATTGTGACATATTTAATATTTATAGCGACTTAAAAAAAAAAAAAGAAAAGTCATTCTATTTTAATATTAAACTCCATATTTAATGATGGCAGATTAGTTAGCGATAAAAATTGTAGGAATTAGTATTTGACTAAATACTTACCCAAAATAAAAGTTAGACAAAAATAAAGTAGACATCCGAATAAGGAAACATGGACAGAGTAAAATAGAGATAAACATAGTAAAAGTAAGAAAATATTAAAATATGGAGTGATTGACATGCGCATGAAGTATACTTCCTCCGTTTTCATATAATTGCTCCATTTGTATAGTAGTTATTATTCATTGAGTAACTTTGATCAATTTTTTTGGCATAGTTATATAAGATAAAACATAGTCAAGTGAGATCTTGTTAGATTCGTCTAATCACGTAGTTTTATAATATTATTTTTTTATAATTTTTATTTATATATACTTTGAGTTATTGACATCTAAAAATGTGTTTTGGACTGCGTGAAATGCATGATGGGAGCAATTATATGAGAACAGAGGAAGTAATAAAAAAGGAAAACTGTAGTATTTTGTTAAAGAAAATTACTATTGCATAAGTGAATCCAAGTCATGCCACGTTGAGGAGTTGGTCCTCAAATTAAAACACAAATTCCACAAATGTGATATTTCGAGGCAGGAACAGTTATTGATGAAATTACAAGGAATGTAATCAGGAGTTTAGACATACATATTCATTGAAGCAGCAAGTGGCAACGACCAAAACACCAATAATTGAAGCTCTCATTTCGGTCTCCCCTACAGAAAGAAATTCATTCACTTTGGACACAAAATTGAAGCTTATCACTTATTGCACCACCCCTCAACTGTCTCCGTTTAATTTGCTGCCTTTCTAAATCTTGATTCTTTAGAAAATTTTATACTCACAAAGTAGATCCATGGCCGCCACAGCCTATGCTGCTTTGCGTTCCCTTTTGACCACCGTTGCTATGGAGCAGACCCCTTCTCCCTTACATCCTCGTCCTTTCCCCTTCCCTTCACCCCTCATTGATTCTCTGTTAGAAACGGTTCGATTCATTGTTGAATTTCTTGAACAAGACTACTGTACGGGTGTGGAACAACACTTGCTGTATCGTATTACCGACTTAGCCTATGCTGCAGAAGATGCCATCGAATTCCCTATTCTCCAACTAATTCGCTCTAGATCTCGATCGAAATCCCTTTCAGATTTCATTGTTACTATGTTAGAAAGGGTTTGCTCATGTTTTGCCATAGGCCGCCGTGAGGAGTTGGTTCAAGATCTGGAAAGTATAATACACGACTTGGATTTAGTGAAGGCGGACATGCTGCTGCTAATGAAAGACAAAAGTATTGGGTTGGTACGAGATTTCAGATCGAGTGGTAGTAGCTCCTCATCATCAACTGCTCCAACACAAATGGACAAGACTCAAATGGTAGGATTTGAGGAGTACAGAAGCACAATCATCGTTGAACTTACAAGGTACGACCAACAACACCGTGGACTACAAATCATCCCAATCGTTGGGATGGGTGGCATCGGTAAAACTACTCTTGCCAGAAATGTTTATGATGATGACCGTATTATGAATCATTTTGATGTTCGTGCCTGGGTAACAGTGTCTCAACAGTATAATGTCGATGATATTCTTGAAAGACTCTTCTCAAACATACCAAACCAAGGGGAAATTTCGGGCGAACAATTACATAAATGTCTCTTCAATAGAAGGTATTTGGTTGTTTTTGATGATATGTGGAGCATTGATGTTTGGGGTGAAATAGGGCGATACTTCCCAGATAACGGTAACGGAAGCCGAATCATGGTGACAACCAGACTGTCTAATGTGGCGGCAGAACTAAGGAAGGACTTCAAGGTTGAGATGAAGTGTCTGGATGAGGAAAACAGCTGGAATTTGTTTTGTGACAAAGTGTTTCTCTCGAAAAGTTGTCCTGTTGAGCTGCAGGATGTAGGAAAGAAGATTGTACGAAATTGTGGAGGACTTCCCCTAGCAATTGTTGTCATTGGAGGGCTCCTAGCAAAGTCCAACAAAACGCTAAAGTATTGGGAGCATTTTCTTGAAGATTTTCACACATGTTTATATTCAAGTGAGGATGATCATAATTGCTCAAAAATATTGTTTTTGAGTTACGATCATTTGCCTATTCATTTGAAACCTTGTTTTCTCTATTTGGGAGTCTTTCCAGAAGACGAAGAGATTCATATTTCCCAACTTACGAGTTTATGGATTGCAGAGGGTTTCCTGAAGCCAATCGTGGGCAAAACATTGGATGAAATTGCTGAGGAATATTTGAAGGATCTTATTGAACGAAATCTAATTATGGTTTCTAGTTACTCGAAGATGGGGAAAACGAAATACATCATCATCCACGATCTGTTGAGAGAACTATGTTTAAGAGAGGCTCAGAATGACATGTTCTATTGTGTTGTGACGGATGATTCTATTGAGGGTCCACTGAGCACTGCTTACCAACGTCGGATTGTTCTTGGGGTCGGCATTCTAGTAAATCCAATACTATTTTCTGATGGTCCTTATTCTTTGGTATCAATTCGACATGTTCGGGCTCTGTTATTCACAATGGTACGTCATCGGAGCAGTAAATTTCAGGAATTTCCTTTTTATTTGTCTTCGTTGATGCCATTGAGAATATTATTCTCACCTGACAAACAATTGAATAAAGTAATTGGCAACTTTATGGAAAATTTTGTTAACATGCGGTACCTTGTTAATGGTCCTTGGGACCACTACTACTACAGTTCATTGAATCATATGCCTTATGCAAGCATAGGCCTGTGGAGAAATTTTCAAATTCTAGAAGATCCTTCTTATTTAGGTTTATATGGGAGCGAACCCAATAGAATTGATATCTGGGATCTAGTTCACCTTCTTCGGGTACGTTCGGATTCCAATTCAATTGCCGTCCCCGAGCATTCTGATGGGGTTGAGGATCAGCGTAGTTTTATTGTGTTAGAAAAGTTGCAGTCATTAGGTACATTAGTGAATTTTAGATTTAGCGAAGAAGCCATGAGGAGAATCCCCAATGTTAAGAAATTGAAAGTTGTTTATTACGAGAAGGAAGGGTTGTGCACTCATTACAGCCCTCACAATCTTGAGCTTTTGGAGAAACTTGAATCGTTCAGTTGTGCATTTGAGGGGTTCACTCAAATTAGGAAGGAGTTTCTTCAAAGTGTTGTTTTCCCACCTTCCCTCAAGAAGTTGTTTTTAGGACACTGTGAACTGAAATCGGAAGACATGACCCGCGTGTTTGGTTCCTTACCCAATCTCGAGGTTCTCAAATTGTATTTCATTGACTTTGATGGAGAAGTGTGGAATCCAGTTGAAGGGGAGTTTCGTTGCCTTAAATACTTGAAGATGACTTGTATATTTGGTCTAAAGAAATGGAACGCTGATAGCACCCATTTCCCACGCCTTGAGATACTCTTTCTGGAGAGTTGTTCAAATTTGAAGAAAATACCTTTGTATTTTGGAGATATACCAACACTTCGGTTGATCAAGCTACAGGGTTGTTCTGTTTCAGCAATGGAATCAGCTAAAAACATATTGGAGGAACAACAGCGCTTTGGGGACGACGATCTTGTGGTTGAAGTGTACAGTAGGTACAAGCACAGATCAATACATGATGTGGAAATCAAAAATTTTGTTGCAACATCATTGTGAGTGTCTTCCTATTATCTTAAATAGATTCTCATAACTTATTTGGGTAGCATATTTGGATGAATTAACTTCTAGAAACTACTTTAATTTCGGCTTAAAATAAAAATTCTATCATTTGTTTTACAAAATTGTTCAATAAATATTAACAGTCAAAAGCGAAGAGGTTATTATATACTCCCTCCGTCCCACTCCAAATGTCTTACTTACTATTTTTGGATGTCCCATTACAAATGTCTTCTTTCTATAAATAGAAATAATTTTCCCCTCCAACAACTATGTGGACCCCACTATATACTCACAAACCAACTCTACCTTAATTCACGTGCCCAACAGTAACAGGACACTTGGGGTGGGAGGAGTACATATTTAAATATTAGTATCTAACAGAGTATTTTTCTTTTAAATAAAAACCAAAAACAATTTTTGAAAAGCTCATTCAAACAACCTAAATCTCACAGGTTTTCTGCATCGTGCATATATATAGCATATAGATTCAGATTTTCTTTCACTTCAACGAATGAGTTTAATTTCTGTGTAAATGTTGTTCTATATAAATTCCTGTCTTGTACATTTTTGTAAATTTTTATTTAACTGTAATGTAAGTATTATATTAACACTTCAAATGGGAAAGTTTACCGAAAAAACACTTCAAATGGGAATGGAACGATTTGATATCTTTGAGGGGATATTTTGGGCTTGAAAGGGTTGATGGCATTTCTTTCAAATTTTATAGAATTACTTGTCCAACTCTTTTATTGCGTTAGTTTTACTTTCAGAGTTTCTTTTATTAATATATTTATAGTTTTAATAGTAAACCTTACATTGAATTGGACTTGACCCTAGTTGTCATATATATCCCTCACTTTCAATTTTACGTTTGGTGGTTCGAACTCTACCTGGCTCATTATTCCTCCCCTTTATTTTTTAATTTATGTGGTTTGGACTCCCACACATTTTTTCCGACACATGAGTGTCAATGTTTACTAAAAAAATCGAAATATTATTTTAATTATCGTGTCGTAATATTTAGAATAATGAATTTTTAAGCTTGTTTTATTTTTCATTTTAAGTATGTTATTTATTATACGAAATTTATGGTAATTCATAGAAAAATAAAACACTATTAGGATGTGTGTGGGAAAACCAGCTATAGCCTATAAATGCAAGCTCAAGCTAAGGTCGATCTGTAGAGGATTGAGCTTTTAATCTTATACTTCTATAGAAGTACTATATACTAGTATTTTCATAAGTAATTAATAGTTTTTAAAATAGTTTAAAAAAAAAGATACTCCTTCTGTCCCAATTGAAATGTCTCATTCCATTTCTGCACACAATCCAATGCACTTTTAAAATTGTTAATATCTCAAAATATATACAAGTAAAAATTATATAAAATATATATTCTAAAACTATACGATGAGACGAATCTAACAAGACCGAACATGACTATTTTTTTTTCAAATATATGATTACAATAATATCGAGTCAAAGTTGAACAATAAACAGTGTCAAAAAGTCAAATGGGACCATTGAGGTGGGACGGAGGGAGAAATATTGAAAAATAGATTGCTTCAAAACCTACAAACAATAGCTTCTCTATTTGCAAAACTTTTGAATGAATATCTGGTTGTAATATAATACTCGAAAAAATGATTTAAATGAATTGAAATAAGATACTCATGCCATACCTTTATTTCTTAAAAAACTTGTGTAAAAAGTAAAGCTTGTCTATTTTGGTATAGGTCCTTTAATAACAAAATAGCAAAAGAACAAAAGCTAAAACTACTAAAAAGTGGAAAAAGAAGAGACCTTTGTAATCAATCAGTCCCTGATGTTATGCAATCATGCTCCAGGTATTATTATACATACCCTGAGAGCGACATTGAAGTGGAGAGTGATTAAATTGATGAGGAGGAGAGTGATGAAAATGTTGAGGAGGATATTGTTGAAAATGTGGAGGAGATGGAACAAACTCCGCCTCCTCACGGTAAGTATATAAACCCCTTTTATAATTGTGATTCTGTACTCTACCTTTCGGCAATTTCTATTGGACTTGTGATTTTGATTGTGAATGTTATGCTGTTTCACCAGAATTGAATTGGCTGCTTCTAGTTTCTTTGTGATTAGATTAGGTTTATTACTGGTTTGTGAAGATGTGAATTTATTTGACTTCATTAGGCATTTTTCAACAAATCATTTTGCTGACTGTTAGGCTTAGATTAGGTTACAGCACTTGGAGATAAAAATGTTGCAAGTTATTCACCTCTAAATTCTAGATACTGTACATATCTAATCACTCAATTATGAAATACCAAACATTAATTTATGGGAATTCATGGGAAACTTTGATCCTTTGTACTAACATGGTATCATCCATGCATGGGTTTAAGGTTTTACAATATTTTCTTTAACTTTTCTAATTTAGCTTCCAATGATGCCTTAGTTATCAATTCACACCTCTTTATTATTACGTACCAACTTTACTCCCCCTTTGGCATCACCTTGCAGGGCATGCATTTGTTTTATTCATTATTGCCTTAGAATATGCATCTTACAAGGTTTTACTATTTCTTTGTCAGATTTCTCGACTACTACTCTAATTTGAAAGTAAAGCTTGATAGTCGATTTACTTTCAGACTTCTCACAACCATTTAATCATGAGAAACGAAACTTTTCTATTTGGTACCATGGGATACTATCTCTTCACTTTTAATCGGCACCAAAATTGAAAATATTCTTTTTTTTTAGCACCACATTTTGAAAATTGGACTTTTATATAGATAGCCAGATAGGTCATAACAACTCAACTCATCATCATGTATGTACCGTTGATTTTCATAGTTAACTATTGAGACACTAAGTTTTAATGAGTTTCTTATCCTTGTCAGAGATAAGCGCCTTAGAAATCTTCCAAGACTTGACTTTGGAAACTGATGAAGAAGAAGCTGAGCAGAGTGTAACGCTTGCGTGAGGAGAAAACGTGATTGATGAAACTGGAGTCATACTTGTTTACTTTATGGTCTTGTGTTCTGTTTATTTTTAATAGAATCGTGTTCGTGTAAACACTATTTATGTCTTGTTTGAAGTGGCAGTTACTGTGTTTGGTCTTCTTTCTTCTCTTTGTTCAGTGTGTGTCTCTAGTTGTATATGTTTCTTGGAACTCCGTATGCAATGCTTGATTTTGAGTGCAATACGCAAATGCTTTCTCTATCAAATTGTTTTTGTCCTCGGTCATTTCTCTTCGAAATTTCTCCAGACGTGGGAAATGGTTGTTGTTTGGACCGACTCCACTTTCTTACATCTGGGCACCATTTCATACACAAGAATTTCATGAGGCGCAGAAATTCCCGTTCAATTGGAGTCCACTCATACCCTTCGAAGGATGATTTTTCCAATTTGAGAACATCAGGATTGGGCAATGAACCAACCGTTGTCAATACTTGTTCAGAATCAAATCTTCCTCCAAATAAACACAATTTCTTCAAGGAATATGGGAAACCAACGTTTGTATGAACACAATACTTTGATGATATCCACCAAACCAACGATTCCATTTTATTTAACTTAGACAGGTACTGAAGACCATAATCCAACAATTCTGTATTTGGCCCACCATATCTAACAGACAATTTCTTGATATTGGGGATTCTTCCCATAACTTCTTCAGTAAAACGGAAGTTCAAAACAGTCTTTAGAGCGTCTGTAGTCTTTTCAGCACTATGCAGTTGTAAGGGTCTTCTTTGCACATTGGAGGTTCGGGAAGATAAACATTGTTAAACTTTATATGCCTATATAACAGTTGAGGCAAATTCCAAATTTCAGATGGTGCATTGGTTTCTCGCCAGAAATTTGTATTGACTAGTGTCTGCACATTCTTCAGGGTAGTGTTTATGTTTCTCGCCAGAAATTTGGTTAACCACAATTCGCCGTTGACAATCCAAGCTTTGTGGAATATCATGTTTCCTCACTGCACAGATAGAAAAGCCTCTGTTTTTCAGCCTTCCTCAAGCAAACTTCTCTCAATAGATCATGCATGGTGCACTCAGTAACCAATATAAGAGTCCTTTTTCCACAAAGTCTATCAGCTCAGTTTCAGTCATTTCCTCAAAGGTTCTGCCAGAAACAGGTCTCAAAAAACCCTCAGCAACCCACAGCTTGGTGATGAGCTCAATGTAGAGAAAACAGGTTTTCATATATACATGTAGGTAATTGTAACTCAATGATAATACTCTCAAGCAATGTTCATTACCATTTCAGCAAATTGCTGGGGTAACATCACGTGTCATGTTAGACTTTGCAAGGTGTCCCCAGATGTAGAACTACTCTATTATATCTGAAAATAGTCAGTAGCAACTTGCTTTGGTAATAAATAGTATTCAATTCATGCAAATTGTCGTTTTAAAAGGGGAGAATCATAGCCTCCAAAAGATCAATGCAGGAAGATTACTTGATTGTTCACTAGAACAACCAGATGTATCCGACACAAATCACTAACTGAAGCATACAATAATGTCAGAAAGGTGGAATTATGCATTTATGCTAATGTTGGAAAGAACAAACCAGACACACGGCAAAAGGTTTTTCCAGTTCAAATTTAGATAAAATGCCATAATCCATTTCTACTTTGAAATTAACTTCTCAATGTCAACTAGTACTTAGTTAGGCATAAAAATAGAGAGTTCCTGAACAAAATTCAAGCCCAGTAACACTTCAGATGCAACAAAAACTCAGTGCTGCTAGTTGTTTCGACTTTGAAGAGGTCCTCACTTGGACAATTACAACAATCCCAGTCTTCAGACCAAGTCATGGACAGCGTCAAAATCCTGCAACAACAGACACCAATGCGATTAACAAAAGATAATAAAACGACATGCCACCAAAAGGTCCTCATTTAACACTGCAAACTAATTTGTTGATTCTGCAGATGACTGATTAGTGAGTAGTGATTACCCTTCCACATTGCCAGGGACAAAGTCTTATCCTCGTATGCATTATAAAAACAACCGCGGTTTTTGGCATCCATTACAAGTTTCTACCAAACTGAGCCACTGCGCAATAGCGTTGCTCCATTCCCTAAAATCCAGAGACAATACCTGTATATATAAATGCACATAATTTTATGTATGTGTTAAATGATTCCATAGCAATGCGCTTGTCTGATATTTGCATGAGGACTACCTTGCTCGTGTTAAAGCGACATTTGTTCTTTGGCGATTACTGAGAAACCCAATCGATCCATTCCCATTACTTCGCACTGTAGATATGATTATTACATCTTCTTCACCGCCTTGAAAGCCATCTACTGTGCTGACATTCACTGAGAATGGATCATTTGCATCAGTGCTGTAGGTCTGTCCGATGAAGTTCTGAATTGCAAGAACTTGACCTTTGTACGGTGAAATACAGCCAACACGAACCTTCTTGTTGGACTTGGTACACTCTATTTATCAAATACAACGTGAAAAAAATAAATTATTTCCTTCAATAAAGCAAAGCAGCATAAGATGTTTCAGGATAATTTTCAATGTAATACCAGAGTGGAGCTGTGATAGAATCTCAGCAAGCACATGAACCTCAACAACATTTACTTTGCTCTGGCTTTTGTCGAACTCCACCTTTCCATTACTTATGTTGATGAACGTGTATTGGCCAAAAATATCTTCTTTGAGGAAGCATTTTTCATAAGATTTTTCCAGGACATTTTTGCCATCTGTGATCTGTCGAGCATAAAACTCCTCCTTTGGGAAAAGACTTATTTGCGGATGCATTCTGTATTGCACATTGAGAAGGTGCTTGTGGTGTCCTAAGGTGACAAGCCTTTCAAACAAACTCCTACCAAAGCCAGCTTCTTCACAAATCTGTTAATTGCCAAACTAAATGTTAACAACACACATTAACATGTACTCCACCAAATATATTATCAAATCAAAGCAAATCAAATCCCAGACCTTGCTTGTAACCATTGCTGGTAGCTGTCTTTCATCTCCTACAAGAATAGCATGGCGAACTGCAGGAAGCTGCAGGGGAATGCAAGATTCACACTCTTTAAGCTGTGCAGCTTCATCGATTATCACTAACTCCAGTGGCTTCATTACTTCTGTCTGCAGTTTTACTGAGCTTGAAACAGTACAGAAAAATAAGCATGCATTTTGAAGACAAAACTTCTTGATTTTATAAAAACTTCTGAATTTAGGGAGAGTTAGTGTTTCCAGGAGGCATTTCAGCAGATGCAGACAGTCTCGTTGAACTGCATTGTTCCCGATTAAACCATTCTTTAAGCATTCTGCACTGGTTATGTTAATGCTATCAACTAGATTTTGAAGAAGCTGGATCTTATCAAGGGCTGTAAAAATGTACTCTAGCACTTTCATAGGAAGCAGCCGAGTAGGCAAATGAGCGCACAATCCTTTCAGGCAATTGGTCAGCTTCTCTCTCTTGTCGGTCAATGTGGTTTTGAAAAAATTATGAAATGACCATAAAAATTGATCTTCAGGATTTCCATCTGTAATTTTATGCTTTTCTTCTTCAAGGTACACTTGATACAGGTATTCTGGGTGTTCCAATAGGCATATCATCCCATTCAGAACAGCCTTCCACCCAATTAATGGATCAGAGCAACGAGCTAGAAAAGCAATGCGTTGATCAAGGAAAACATTAAACAAATCTTCGTGCTTGTCAACCTTCATTCTCTTACCATTCCCAAACAAAACTAAATCCCCCAAACCACATTGACCATGTTTCAACTCACCACGTAGATTGTTCAACAAACGCTTCACAACGCCAACCACTGCAACATTTGTTGGTGCACAAATCAGTGTCCGACATCTCATTTTTAAAAGGGAACACAATAGTGAAGCAATTGTGTTTGTCTTCCCTGTTCCCGGAGGACCCCAAATCAGCTTCACACTGTTTCGATGATGACATTCTGTTAAAGCTATACAATTTGTAACAGCAGCCCTTTGGGATTCATCCAGCCCATGTGTGTTGATGGCTTCAGCTGTCTTTGACAGATTAAAGTTATCCATTCTAGTGGACAAGCAAAGAACACAATCCTCTTTTGCCTACATTTTGTCCAAACATAAAATTTTCTAAAACATGATCTTACATTGAATGAATAAAGATATAGAAAAGAATGTCTGTATATACTTACGGATGGATCATAACTAGCAACAGCCTTTATGAAGTCGATATATCCACGCTCACCTGGATGCAACCCATCCCATATTCGGATATTCGTTGTCAAGTTGGTAAGGTAAACCGAAAACAACATGCCGCGTGTTGTGAAAAGTATAGGCTTGGAAGATACGATATGAACCCTTCCGGTGCGCATACTTCCATGTACAATAGCAATAGTGTAGGAACATTTTGGCTTGCTAAGAGTAAGATCATCGATGCACTCTGGAAACACATTTGTCAACGCCAAAAGGTCTCCAGACTTTGGTTCATAAACGGACTCCTTTTTCTCCCTGCCTGCCTTTCTCTTCACAGTTATCACATACAAGAAGCCTTTGGGAAGCTGAAATCCTTTAACTCTTTTTACGGAAGATATTTGGCACTTGGGTGATGTTGTGGAATAATGAAGCTATTAATTAAATAATAAAGAGAACACCAAGATTTAACGAGGTTCGGCACAAATATGCCTACGTCCTCCGGGCCCTACCGAACTATTATTTCACTATGAAATGAAATAATATTACAAAAAGGTTATAGGAAATAATCCTATACCACAAAACCCTCTCAACGAGAAACACTCACAAAGGCTAAAAACTACAATAGGAGAAGAGAGATCAAAGGCAAGCTTCTTGCCTTTGCTTGTGTTGGGATGTTCTTACAAATGAGTGGCCTTGGTATTTATAGGCACAAAATCCATCCACTCCACTAACTTCATCTACTACATTAAATTCATCAACTCCATTTTCTCCATTGGATTTGGATGCCCACTTCACAAATCTCCACCTTGGTGCATCTCAAATCACATTATCCCCTTCAAGGTTCTCTCGTCACGAAATTCGGTAGGACCTCCAAATGCGCTTTTCAGCGCCAACTTAAAATTCTTGAGACATTAATCAAGTTCAAACAATATTCGAACTTGATACATGTTACAGCCTTCGTCAACATATCTGCGGGATTCTCGGTGGTCTTGATCTTTTGTACCTTGACTCCACCTTCTTCAATTATTTCCCGCACAAAATGGTACCGCACGTCGATATGCTTGGTTCTAGCATGATATACCTGGTTCTTTGCTAGATGAATGGCACTTTGACTATCACAAAACACTGTTACAGGTTTCTGACCAACTCCTAAGTCATCCAGCAATCCCTGTAACCAAATGGCTTCCTTAACAGCTTCTGTAATGGCCATGTATTCTGCCTCCGTTGTTGACAAAGCAACGGTTGACTGTAAGGTAGACTTCCAACTAACTGGTGCGTTTGCAAGAGTAAATACGTATCCAGTAGTTGATCGACGTTTATCCAGATCTCCTGCATAATCTGAATCACAGTACCCAACTATATGCTGACCAGTAACATTAGTCTTCTCAAATATCAACCCAATATCTAAGGTTTTCAAGATATACCTTAGAATCCATTTCACGGCTTGCCAATGATCTTTACCGGGATCATGCATGTACCTGCTCACTACTCCAACTGCATGTGAAATGTCAGGCCTTGTACACACCATTGCATACATCAAGCTACCCACCGCATTTGAATAAGGAACCTTTGACATGTATTCTCGTTCCTCTTTCGTCTCCGGGCATTGTGAAGCACTAAGTTTGAAATGAGGAGCAAACGGTGTACTTACAGGTTTGGTTTTGTTTGTCATGCCAAACCGCTGCAATACTTTCTTCAGATATTGCTTCTGAGTCAAACTCAGAGTGCCCCTATTCCTGTCTCTCGTTATCTCCATACCGAGAATTTTCTTTGCTTCACCGAGATCTTTCATTTCGAACTCCTTGCTGAGTTGAGACTTCAATCTGCTTATCTCTCCTCTATCTTTAGATGCAATTAACATGTCATCTACATATAGAAGAAGATAAATGAAAGATCCATCTTGTAGCTTACGGAAATATACACAATGATCAAAACTGCTCCTGGTGTACTTCTGGCCCATCATGAATTGATCAAATCGCTTATACCATTGTCTTGGTGATTGTTTCAATCCATAAAGCGATTTCTTCAGTCTGCAAACCCAATCTTCTTTTCCAGCAACTTTATATCCTTCTGGTTGGGTCATGTAGATTTCCTCTTCCAAATCACCATGTAAGAATGCCGTTTTTACGTCCATTTGAACTAGTTCCAAGTCCAACTGTGCTACCAAGGCCAACAAAATTCGAATGGAGGAATGTTTTACAACAGGGGAAAATACCTCATTGTAATCAGTTCCCTCCTTTTGAGCATAGCCTTTGGCTACCAATCTTGCCTTGTAGCGCACGTCATTCTTTTCTGGAAATCCTTCTTTCTGAGCATAGACCCACTTGCAACCAATTGCCTTCTTTCCCTCTGGGAGTTTAGCTAGCTTCCACGTGTGATTTGCTTCAAGGGAATGCATTTCCTCGTCCATGGCTTTCTTCCACTTTTCTTTTTCCGGACTAATTTTTGCATCAAGAAAAGTTTGTGGTATACCTTCTTCAATAACAGGAAGTGCATAGGCCAGCATACTTTCGAATCGAGCAGGTCTCCGAATTTCTCTTCTTGGCCTCCTAATTGCAATTGGTAAATCTTGTTGCTCCTGAGGTTCTTGGGTTAAAACCTCACTTTCACTGAGCTCTTCTTCGGTACTTGGACCATCGTTTTCTATTGGTTGACCATCTACCTCTCTGGTTGTAGATGTCTGAAACTCCACCTGTTGAGGATAATGCTCCACCTGCTGAGGAGTACTATCCGTCTGCTGCTTGGTTACCTTATTCAACATTATTGATTCGTTGAACGTAACATCCCTGCTAAAGATCACCTTTTTCATCTCCGGGCACCATAGGCGATATCCTTTGACTCTAGAAGATATCCCTACGAAAACAACTTTTCTCGCCCTCGGATCCAGCTTTGATTCTTTCACGTGATAATAAGCAGCGGAACCGAACACACGTAAAGAATCATAATCATTTGCAGGTTTGCCAAACCATGCCTCCAAAGGTGTCTTGCCTTTAAGAGCAGTTGATGGTAGTCGATTGATTAGATGGCTTGCATATGTCACCGCTTCAGCCCAGAACTGCTTGCCCAAATTAGCATTGGACAACATACACCGAACTTTCTCCAACAATGTTCGGTTCATCCGTTCAGCCACACCATTCTGTTGTGGCGTGTCCCGCACAGTGAAATGTCGGGAAATACCTTCCTTCTTGCACAAGTCGAAAAAAGGGTCATTTCGATATTCTGTGCCGTTATCAGATCGAAGCACTTTAATCTTCCTCCCGGTCTGGTTCTCCATCATGTTCTTCCAAGTGAGGAATTTCCCGAATGCTTCATTTTTTGTTCGCATGGGATACACCCATACTCTCCGGGAAAAGTCATCAACAAACGTTACAAAATAATGGTTTCCTCCCAAAGAAGCCGTCTTGGTAGGTCCCCACACATCTGAGTGAATGTAATCCATAATGCCTTTAGTGTTATGGATTGCTGTTCCGAACTTCACCCGCGTTTGCTTTCCCAGAACACATTGCTCGCAAAATTCAAGTTTGCAAGTCTTTGCACCCTTCAATAATCCTTGCTTTGCCAGAGTCTGCAAGGATTTTTCCCCAGCATGCCCAAGCCTCATATGCCATAGCTTGGTCATCTTCTCTTCCTTGTCTGCTTCTGATACTGCTGCTGCAATGCCAACCACTGTATTGCCCTGGAAGTGGTATAAGTTATTTTTCCTTATACCTTTCATGATGACAAGTGCTCCCGAGATCACTTTCATAATCTCATCCTCAATGTGGATGGAGTGGCCTTTGGCTTCCAAGGCTCCCACTGATATGAGGTTCTTGGCAAATTTCGGTATGTACCGAACTTCCGTCAGCACCTTGGTTGTTCTATCGTGGTTCTTCAGATATACTGAGCCAACTCCAGCTATCTGGCAATATCCGTTGTTGGCTAGGTAGACAACTCCACCGTCAACACTTTCAAGGTTGACAAACCACTCCTTCCTGGAACACATGTGGAATGAGCATCCGGAGTCTAGCAACCAGCCGTCAGTGCTAGTTACTGATGAGGCACAAGCTAAGGAAAACTCTGACTCATCACTATCAGCAACACAGGCCTCTGCAACCGCTTTCCCCTTTTTCTTTTGCAACTTAGGACAGTCTTTCTTCCAGTGTCCTTTCTCGTGACAAAGGATACATTCGTCTTTTGCCACTCTGCTTCTTGACTTGGATCTGCCTCTTCTGTCCGACTTGTACTTTTGGCTACGGCCCCGAACGATATGGGCTTCACCAGTCGAACTTCTGTGTTCTAACTTATCTTTCTTCCTGATCTCGTTAGAATACAAGGCAGTGGCAATTTCTTTAAAAGATATCGTTTCTTTTCCAGTCAGCATACTAACAATGATATGCTCGTATTCATCGGGGAGCGAAGCTAACAGTATCAGCGCCTTGTCGACGTCATCTATCTTCTCGTCAAGATTCAATAAGTCGGTGACCAAAGAATCGAATCTTGTTATGTGTTCATTCATCGTGGTACCGGGCAAATACTGGAATCGATACAGCTTCGTCTTCATGTAGAGCTTGTTCTCCGTGCTCTTTTTCATGAATTTATCCTCCAGTTCTTTCCACAGTCTGTGCGCCATCGTCTCTCTCATGAGTGGATACTTCTGCTCCTTTGAGAGACATAGCCGAATTGTACCACACGCAAGACGGTTGATCCTCGTCCAGTCTTTATCATCAACACCATCTGGTTTGGTTTCTTCAAGTGCCCCATCCAGCTCCTGCTGGTACAAGATGTCCAACACCTCGCATTGCCACATACCAAAATTATTGGTACCGTCGAATTTTTCGACATCAAATTTGGCATTTGAAACCATCGTCCGTGATGACGATGTCACCAACGGCTTCGAATCTGAAGTTGACGTTTCACCGGACCTATCCGCCATTTCTGCTTCAAAGTTTAATTAATAGCTCACAAACGGTAGCTCAACCGAGATGCTTTTCTGATGTGGAAGATCAGCTTAGCTGCGACCACAGAGCATACTATGCAACCAAGGCTTTGATACCAATTGTTGTGGAATAATGAAGCTATTAATTAAATAATAAAGAGAACACCAAGATTTAACGAGGTTCGGCACAAATATGCCTACGTCCTCCGGGCCCTACCGAACTATTATTTCACTATGAAATGAAATAATATTACAAAAAGGTTATAGGAAATAATCCTATACCACAAAACCCTCTCAACGAGAAACACTCACAAAGGCTAAAAACTACAATAGGAGAAGAGAGATCAAAGGCAAGCTTCTTGCCTTTGCTTGTGTTGGGATGTTCTTACAAATGAGTGGCCTTGGTATTTATAGGCACAAAATCCATCCACTCCACTAACTTCATCTACTACATTAAATTCATCAACTCCATTTTCTCCATTGGATTTGGATGCCCACTTCACAGGTGATGAAGACAAAGACATCATACTGGAGCATATATCTGCGTGTGTTTCTTCGATAAGTGGATTCACAAATGTTGTCAAGTAATCATGCGTTGAAGAAAACTTGTCAGGTATTTGCTTAACCTGCACAGATGCATATATTCTGTTCAATCATCACTGAGCAAATTCCATCAGTGTTTTTTTACGAGAAGCAAGTAAAAAAGTTAAGCTACAATTATAAGTATGTTGAAATGAGGAATTAGATTGAATTAGGGTTTCTTAGACCTCATTCTTGTAAAGATCCTTGTTGATTACATCAGCTAAGGACCAGGAAAAAACCACATTGACAAGCCCTGGAAGTTTATATTCATGCTGTTTCTTCTCCTTCTTCTTCTTCTTCACCACAGTGCTCATTCTTTTGCACTTTTATGTTCCTTCTCTGATCACAACGAGTATTCCTATCAAAGAATATTTCCATAAGCAGTTTAGTATTTAAAAAAATAAAAAATAAAAAAAAAAATGAATAAACCAAGTCTTACTCAACACTGCCAAGCGAAGAAGACAAGTAGACAACCTGTGTTTGACAGACTCTAGGATCCAAATACTCAAAATCGGTTAAAAACAACAAAGTTAAAACTGTTGTGTGCAACAGACTGGAAGACAAGTGAAGGGAGAACTCAAGGGTTTCCTTATTTATTAATTGCATGGCTTGATCGAAAAGAACACTGGCTATACTTTTACTTTTACCAAGAGACTCAATGATGGTCTCTATTCTGTGAATGTGGCTGTAGTACAAATTAAAGATATGGAAATGGCAGCGCATGGAGAAGCTAAAAGGGTTCCTTTTGGAGAAGCTGATGAGGCTGGACAAATCAACATTCCTGCTGGCTGCTGCCAAAGGACACAATTGATTCTCCATCGATTTAAAATATTTGGTGTGCATATATTGAGAAATAGGAATAGATTAAACTGAAACAATAAATGATGCTTAATGATTTAAAATTAAAATCATACTAATACTGTAATAACTATATTCGAATTTTAAATATATTTGGGAAAAGTGGAAGGATTGATGAGATTGTGAATTTCAGAATGCATATTCATGCAATAAGAGTAATAATTTGTTTCCATTGTAACGGAAAAAAGAAAAAAACTCATATCCGATATTTTTGGATTTTGAGGCAATCGGATATGCACATGTGGGCTGGGGATTTGGATTTCAATATATGGGCGAGTTTTAGGTTTCGCTGGGCTCAAGTTCACGAGTTTATTTAAGTGTATTTTATTTTATTGTAGCACTATGACTTTAGATAATTTCATATTTCACTTGGATAAGTATATGTTAATCACGGCCAAATTAAATCCTCGCCTACTTTAATCACCAATTATAAACAATTTAATTTGTGTCAGAGAGAAGATGGACCTAAACTTCAACCTAAAACTAATTGGTTATGAGTACAATTGCCCATGTTTTCCGAAACAACACAACGAAGACACAAATTTAATTTGTGTAAGAGAGAAGATGGATCTAAAACTTCAACCTAAAACTAATTGATGATAGGTATAATTGCTCATTTTCATATAAACAGAGGATATCCCAATATATAACGGATGTGGGGACAGGGCATATATACGAAAGACCAAAATAATTATATATTACCTCAATTTCAAATTAAATTAAACTAGCATTTTGGCCCGCGCGTTGCGCACGGGCGTATTGCTTTCTTATTATGAATAGAACTAATATATTTTTTTTAGTTGAATGAACAAACATAAATACGTAGAAGTATACAATTTGGAATTCATAGTCAATGATAATTTTAAATTGTAATGATTTTGAGTAATGGTTTAGAGTTTAGAGATATAAAGTTAAAAGTTAAGGAGGAATAGAGTTTATAATTTAACAATCAAATTTAGGATTTCATTGTTAAAATGAAACATATTTATTATAAATTAGTTATTTTAACATCCCATTATCCCTCGACCCTCCTCCCATTATGTGAATTTTCTTGAATGATATAACAATTTTCTAACAAATCAATTCCCTCTCCTATCCACATGATCTATTAAATAATTCGATTCCACAATACTAAAGCTAAATAAACTCGAAACCTAGCCTGCTTGGTTGAAAGTGGGAACCAAGTATTTTCTCAACCAACTTATAGAGTTTTTGATACAACTCCTCCACCTGCCATCAACAAAACATTCATTATCACTTCTAAATGATACAATTTCATATCAGAAATGTTTTTAGTTCATATTTAGTGAAAACAATCATCAGGACAACCAAAAATTCTCAACACAGGCTAATTCCTATCTCCACTCCAGGTAGAGCAATTCAAGTTATGCTTATAATAATAGTATAGTTTTTGTAATAGTTAGTGAGAATTATGTGTGAATGCCAATCATCAACTCTCCAAGGATAAAAGGAAAATCAATAATTACATTAATGAGATTTGGCACACACCTTATAAATCAACTCCTCAATTTGTTCATCGTGATCAATTGAATCTTTGGCCATTCAATCGACGGAACAACAGAAGTGAACACTAATGCAATGCCTTTAGCTGTAAAAGAAATAGTCAATTTAGCATTTAAGAAAACTTTTTACACATTTGCTCCATTGGGCACAAATAATGACCAAGCAAATGGTAGAGCTTAACCTTTCTTTGTTCAAATTATGTTCCTGCAAGAGGGTGGTAGAAATTAGAATTACTACATTATCCAATATTTTATGTTCATATGCTCCAAGGAAACTCACTATTAACATGTGGCTACTTTGTCGAGCATGGCTTCAATGGTGAAGCTGCATCTTTTGTAGAAAGTTCATCAGATTTTGAATATCCGTTCCACTCAATTCTTTGATTTTATTGTTCTGAATAAAATTAAGAGGTTGTTCTTTGGGGCATTAAATCAAATACAATGATAGTGGCATGGAAGCCGCAACTGTAGCACTTACGTTTCCCACTGGTCCTTGTACGAGGAATCAAGTCAAGAAGTTCACATCCCAAGTTGCTGAACTACTGGAGCAAAACTTTGATGATGAGATGCTGAAGGCCATAGGATGCCAATCCGGACCAAGGATCCTGCTTCAGTACAATCCAGAAGAAAGTTCAGGATCCACCTAAAAGGACCCGATATCCAGTAGCTGACCCGTGCCAGCTGACCCGTGCCCTCTTATGTGATCTTTTTGTGGTTATTTTATGTTGTTCTAGTTTAATATAGTGCACAAACTTATGTTAGGCTAGTGCACTTCTTTTCTTAAATTATGTTCAAGTCTTGTAACCATGTAGGGATCCTTGGACCTCTATATATATGTCATCTCCCACACCATTGTATCTATCTTTTGTTGAATGAAAATTTGCAACTTTGCATTCTCTTCCGAGGGATCACACCAAGCTCATTCTTGGGCAAACTCCATCAACTTGGATTCGAAGCTCTCCAAGATGATTACAATCAACACTTTGGACTTGTGAGAAGTTGAGGATACGACGTAGGGGCGTGTTTGCTTCTTCCTTGCTTTATCTTGGTATTGATAGCTTCCCTATCCTTTTAATTCTTTGTTTGTTGTTCGTTCCTTACAAGATTGTATCCTATGATCCATGGCAGTAGTTTAGAATTTGGTATCAGAGCCAGGTTAGGATCTTTCTTGTGTTCATCATCAAAATCCATAATAAAAAAAAAAAAATCTGAAATCTGGACAGAATCTGATTTGGCCATTTCCGAACTGAATATTTGGAGTCTTCAAAATCTGGGCTTATATTTAGAATCCTCTCGTCGAGTAGATGAATTTTCATATACGATATGCTCAATTTCGAGTTCGTATGACAAAGTTATGGCCTATTGAAGTTTATGTGTTGTTCTTGTCCAAAAACCCAAAAATTTTCTACCACTGGTTACTGTTCACGGCAAACTGATTTTGATCCGTGAATTATTTGGTTAATCTGATTTAATATCTGGATTCATTGGCTTGATTACTTAAAGATTCATATAAGATTCGAAAAATTTGGCCAATGGAACCATTTTCTATGATTTTTTGAAGATTTGGGTTATTGGTGTTCATCTCCATCTTCATCCCATCTTCAACAAGTTCTTGATCTCAGCCCATATTTTGCTCTTTGATCTTGCTTTTCTTGTGTTTTTGTGTTAGTTTTCATTACTTGAATTCTTGTATGTGATATACTTTGCATTTGAAATTTGTTTGCTTGATTAATTGGACTATTTGCCTCAAAAATTCCAAAAGAGTGTTGAGTGTTTATTTGAGTGTTCTTCAAGTTCATGGTTAGTGTTCATAAATTCTTGAGCAAAGTTGTTTGATCTAAAAATCTTTAGGAAGCCGTGTGTGAGTCAATAATGGATAGCCATCATAATTCCAAATCCTAACTACTTGATTTGAAAGGGATTGAAATCGTGCACCAAAATTCCATAATTTGCGGCCGAAGGAGATTTGATTTTGATCTTTGGAGTGTAAGAAAGTCCAAGGTGGGACATTCAAAGTTGAAAGCAAATCAAATTGTCAAATCTAGTGGCCCCACCCGTACGTCTCATTTGTTTTTCCCAATTGATGAGCACGGCCAACCTCCCAAATTTGTAGCAATTTGACTAAGTTTGTGGACCCCACCTATATATTCAACTCAAAAAAAAAAAAAAAAAAAAAAAAACAAGTCCAAACATCAAAATTGGAGATCGAAACTTATTCTTGGACCCGCTAGTAACTATATCTCTATTTCAGTATATAAGTAGGGCATTGATTTGGGATTTGTGTGTAATTAAATATTTGGGAGTCGAGGGTTGTGAGATACCACTTTTCATATTTTGGTGAGTTCGCTTTTATATTGTGAGGATTGGAATTATTTGACTGCAATTGCTGATTAATACAGTGAACATACATCTTTTGCATTGCATTTTACATACACTCCGTGCTTTTATTTCATCGAGTCGAACAATAGCAATCTGGTTCTTGCATTGTGCGTATGCGAATTCTATCCTCAATTCCCACTATCAAGGTGTGATTGGAATTTATTGCGGAGGCATCAGACCGGTTGTGGACCAGTCCAAGCTTGAATATTTGGTTGTAAGACTCTTGTGATTTTTCGAGTGTTATTTTCTCTATTTATTTTTACTAACACTTTTATACGTATATTGTTAGTTTGTATATTTTAAAAAAAAAAAAAAAGAGTGAAAAAAAAAGAGAGAAAAAAAAAAGAAAAAAAAAGAGTGAAAAAAAAAAGAGAGAAAAAAAAAGAAAAAAAAAAAAAAAAAAAAAAAGAAGAAAAAGAAAAAAAATGGCAGGTATATCCGGATCACCTGATTCAGACATTATCAATGTCCTACAATCACTCAGTCAGAAAATGGATAACCTCGATAAGCGGATGGATGACATGAATAACAAGGTTGACAGTCAAATTGAGGGGTTACATACTGAAGTTACTACTCGCCTGAGACAGCACAGACAAACAGTCGAGCAACATGCTGTTAGGATGGTTCAGAGACACTTAGCAGGTGATATGGAACTGACAGCTCCAGATGCCGCTCATAACAATCCAGATAGTGAGCACAGTGAGAATAATCCCGATGATGACATGGCCGTGGCCGAGGAGGAGCTCGATAGACATTTCGATAGGCGAGGAGGACCACCAGCAAACGCCAGGAGAGTCAGGCAGGCACCTCCTCCTGCAGCAGCGATACCTCGAGGACCAAGAGATCAAAGAGGCCGGCACAATAATAATCATGATGAAGAGTCAGAAATCAAGGGGATTAAATTCGACATTCCAATCTTTAAGGGAACTCCTGATCCGAGCGAGTTTATTGAGTGGAAGGATTCCATGGAACTGATATTTGAATGCCACAGTTATTCAGAAAAGAGGAAGGTACAGATCGCAGTCACTCAATTCAAAGATTATGCCTTAGCTTGGTGGCAGAAGACTGCAAAGGAAATCAGGGAACGTGGTTTCAGGCCAACTGAGACTTGGGATGACTTGGTTAGACTGATGCAACATCGTTTTGTACCCTCCTACTATAGAAGGGGTTTGTATCACAAAATGACAACTCTGACTCAAGGCAACAAGACGGTCAATGAATATTATCAAGAGATGGAAAAGTTGATGACCCGTTGTGGAGTCAGAGAAGATGAGGAGATCACCAATTCTAGGTTCATGGAAGGGCTTCGCAAGGACATAAGAGATGAGGTCGATCTACGTGGCTATGATCATACCGAAGATTTAGTTCACCTAGCTGCCAAAATTGAATCACAACATAAAGGCAGAGCACCACGTGTTACTTTTGGAAACAGTTTAGCCGGACCCAGCAAGCCTTGGCCTGCTAAGAATTGGACAGGTAAATCGTGGCCCAAGCCTGAAGAAAAGCCAAACCAACCGAAAGGATTTGAACTAGCCAAAGAGTTCAAAACCTACAAGCCTCCAGCACCGAGAGCACAACCAGAGCGACCAAAAAGAGACATCAAGGATGTCATATGTTTCAAGTGTCAGAGAAAGGGACATTATTCTCCTGATTGTCCTTTCACAAAGAGAGTCGCAGTGTTGGAAAGTGGCCATTTGAAAATTTTGGAATCAGATGAAGAGGGATCGGATGAGAATCCTGAACGTTTCGATGTCGCGGAACCAAGTGGTGATCATGAGATCATCGAAGAAGAGGAAGAAAGGGTCTTAACCACATTTGTGGCCATGAGAACCCTCAGCACTGACAAGATTAATCCACCACAGGATGAACAAAGGGAGAATCTCTTTCATTGTCATTGTGATATGAATGGTAATTTGGCTTCTGTGATAGTAGATAATGGTAGTTGTACTAACGTTGTGAGTACATATGTTATTCGCAGGTTAGGTATCCAAACTGAAGAACATCCGAAGCCATATCATCTGCATTGGATGAATGATAATGGAACTTTGAAGGTGAATCAAAGAGCCAAAATTCCCATCAAGATTGGTTCCTACTCTGAAAAGGTTTTATGTGATGTTGTACCTATGACTGCATGTCATATTCTGTTAGGCCGACCATGGTTGTATGATAGAGACGTAACATATAGAGGTCGTGCCAATTCTTTAACCTTTTTGTATTGTAATAAGTTGTACACTGTAAAGCCACTTCCTCCTAGGATTATAAGGTTAGATCAGGAAAGACTTAGGGAGAATATTAAGAAAGAAGAAGAAGAACACAAGGCAACGCAGAAAGGAAAGGCTAAGATTTCCACTGTAGAGATTTGTGATGTTGCATCCGAACCTTGCCTCCTGCTGACAAAGACTGATTTCAAGCAAGCAATTCAAGGCGACAACACAACAGGTCACTGTTTTCTTGCTTACTATAAACCTGTTGAGTTAACTAAAAGGACTTGCAATGCTACACCTGAAATTCCTGTGAATTTTGCTAGGATGCTGGAAGAAAACAAAGATGTATTTCCTGAAGAAGTACCCACAGGTTTACCGCCTTTGAGAGGTATTGAACATCAGATTGACTTTGTGCCAGGGGCTTCTATTCCAAACAGACCAGCATATAGGATGAGTCCTGAAGAGACTAAGGAGATTCAGAAGCAAGTGCAAAATTTGTTGGATAAAGGATGGGTACGCGAAAGTCTATCACCGTGTGCGGTACCAGTTCTCTTAGTTCCTAAGAAAGATGGGACGTGGAGAATGTGCGTCGATTGTAGGGCTGTCAATGCCATAACCATCAAGTACAGGCACCCCATCCCACGTCTTGATGATATGCTAGACGAGATTGGGCATGCGAATATCTTTTCCAAGATTGATCTTAGAAGTGGATACCATCAGATTCGAGTGAAACCCGGAGATGAGTGGAAAACAGCTTTTAAGACCAAGTTCGGATTATACGAATGGCTCGTGATGCCATTTGGTCTAACCAACGCCCCGTCTACATTTATGCGTCTCATGAATGAGACTCTTCGTTCTTTCATTGGCAAATTTGTTGTTGTCTATTTCGATGATATTTTGATATACAGTGCCAACGAATCTGATCATCTTCTTCATGTCCAACAGGTGATCAACAGGTTACGAGAAGTGAAGCTATACGCCAACATGGAGAAGTGTACTTTTCACGCAACCGAGCTGAACTTCTTAGGGTTTATTGTTGGACAAGGAGGTCTCAAGGTTGACGAAACCAAGGTCAAAGCCATTTCTGATTGGCCGCCTCCAAAGAATGTACATGAGATTCGCCAGTTTTTAGGTCTCTGCGGATTCTTCAGACGCTTTGTGGCACAGTTCAGTGTGATTGTCGCGCCCCTGACAACGCTACTTAAAAAAGACAATCATTTTAAGTGGGGGCCGACGGAAGAAAAAGCGTTTGGATCATTAAAAGAGAAGTTGACACATGCTCCAGTGCTTGCCTTGCCAAATTTTGATCTACCGTTCGAAGTTGAATGCGATGCATCAGGAACGGGAATGGGAGCAGTGTTAATTCAGGAAGGTCGTCCGATAGCCTATCACAGTGAAAAGTTCTCGGGAGCACAGTTGAACTATTCCACCTATGATAAGGAACTTTATGCTGTGGTGAGGTCTTTGAGAGTGTGGCAACATTACCTTCGAGGTCGAGAATTTGTGATCAACACAGATCATGAAACCTTGAAGCACATTCGGGGTCAAGGACAATTGAGCAAGCGCCATGCGCGTTGGAGCCAGTTCATTGAAGGATTCCCTTATGTCATTCGCTACAAAAAGGGAAAGGATAATGTAGTCGCAGATGCTCTATCCAGGAGATCGACCCTTGCAGCTCTTGCCACAACACATTTATTGGGATTCGAGCACATCAAAGCTCTATATGCCACGGATCCTGATTTTGAAGAAGCGTACCGAGAAACTGAGGTACATGCTTTTAAGGAATTTTCAAGATTGGATGGTTTTCTATATCGGGAAAATAGGTTGTGTATTCCTAAGGGCTCCGTTCGAGAATTGTTGATTCATGAAGCCCATAATGGACATCTGATGGGACATTTTGGGAAGAATGCTACAGCTGAGATCTTATCTGAGAGATTTTATTGGCCTGGTATGAGGAAACAAGTTGAAGATTTCATTGCTAAGTGCATCGTGTGCTTGAAAGCCAAGTCTACGGTCAAGCCTCATGGATTATACCAAGCTTTACCCGTTCCAGCTGGACCATGGCTAGATATCTCCATGGATTTTGTGCTTGGTCTACCACGAACTGCAAGAGGAAAGGATTCAATATTTGTGGTGGTAGATAGGTTCTCAAAGATGGCTCATTTCTTACCGTGCACAAAAACCAGCGATGCACTGCACATTGCAAAGTTGTTTTTCAAAGAGATTGTGAGACTGCATGGGATTCCAAAATCCATTGTGTCGGACCGGGATGTTAAGTTTCTAAGCTACTTCTGGAAATCCCTTTGGAGTGAAATCGGTACGAGGTTGTTGTTCTCAACTGCATTTCATCCACAAACCGACGGCCAGACTGAAGCTGTCAACAGGGTATTAGGTAACCTACTTCGTATCATTACTGCTTCAAATTATAAGAGTTGGGATGAATGTCTTCCATATATAGAATTCGCATACAATAGACATATTCATAGTGCAACTCACATGTCTCCATTTGAAATAGTTTATGGTTTTAACCCCCTGACTCCAATTGATCTTCTGCCATTGCCTAGCAATGAGCATCTTAATGTTAATGGCAGGAACAGGGCTAGAGCTATCAAAGAACTACACCAGAATGTTAAAGATAGCCTGATCAAGTCTGCGGAGTCATATGCCAAGTATCATGACAGGGGAAGGAAGAAACTGGAGCTGAAGCCAGGAGACTGGGTGTGGCTCCATCTGAGGAAAGAAAGATTTCCAGCCAAGAGACGCAACAAACTATCTCCACGAGGAGATGGCCCATTTAAAGTTTTAGAAAGGATTAATGATAATGCGTATAAGTTAGAATTGCCTGATGAATATGGAAACATTAATCCTAGTTTCAATGTTGCAGATCTTGTACTGTTCGAACAAGACAAGGAAGATTCTTATCGGTTGATGGCTCAACCTTCCGATGGGGGAGGGAATGGCATGGAAGCCGCAACTGTAGCACTTACGTTTCCCACTGGTCCTTGTACGAGGAATCAAGTCAAGAAGTTCACATCCCAAGTTGCTGAACTACTGGAGCAAAACTTTGATGATGAGATGCTGAAGGCCATAGGATGCCAATCCGGACCAAGGATCCTGCTTCAGTACAATCCAGAAGAAAGTTCAGGATCCACCTAAAAGGACCCGATATCCAGTAGCTGACCCGTGCCAGCTGACCCGTGCCCTCTTATGTGATCTTTTTGTGGTTATTTTATGTTGTTCTAGTTTAATATAGTGCACAAACTTATGTTAGGCTAGTGCACTTCTTTTCTTAAATTATGTTCAAGTCTTGTAACCATGTAGGGATCCTTGGACCTCTATATATATGTCATCTCCCACACCATTGTATCTATCTTTTGTTGAATGAAAATTTGCAACTTTGCATTCTCTTCCGAGGGATCACACCAAGCTCATTCTTGGGCAAACTCCATCAACTTGGATTCGAAGCTCTCCAAGATGATTACAATCAACACTTTGGACTTGTGAGAAGTTGAGGATACGACGTAGGGGCGTGTTTGCTTCTTCCTTGCTTTATCTTGGTATTGATAGCTTCCCTATCCTTTTAATTCTTTGTTTGTTGTTCGTTCCTTACAAGATTGTATCCTATGATCCATGGCAGATAGGAATGCCAATATAATACCCTTAAGTGTAAAAATCGGGAGTATGCATGCACAACCAGAATGAATTATCCAAGCAATCCACACAGCTCTTGAAGCGAGTCACTATTGGCATTGAAGTAAAGTTAGTAGAGAAAACCTCGGATCGTTTGGTGAGGCAGAGGATGAGAGGAACATAGAAAAGAACAGATGAATTTATTGATGTTTATTTATTTATTTTTTTTTTGCTGATGACGTGTTTGATTATATGGCATTACTCAGCAGCTATCAATCTATCCGCTTGTTTTAATAAGAGCATTTGATCTAAAAATGAGCGTATAATGATTGAACTTATATGAGGATATAAAATGAGAATATAATTTTTTTTTTCTTTTTGAATTACATGAGATTCAAGTCTTTTGTTTATGTTTTCGATTTTTTTTTTCTTTTTTCTCTTTGCCCGCCTTCTCAGACTTGTTCACCAAGAAAAAGGCTTTTGCTTAAAATAGTGGTTGGAATGCATGTAACAAAAATTTAAAAGGGAAATAAATGAGAGAATAAGACGATTGAAGAAAAATTCAAAGACACAACCAAATGAACATAACATAAAATAAATTACTTTTAATGTTAAAAACCTAAATATAAATAGTTTCACTTTCATATCTAAAATAATGAGGGCAAGTGGAAAACTTGATAAGTTTAGTATTGTATATTTATATTTATGATAAATGTTCACTTTAGATTATTCTTTGTGCAAAATAAAATGGTAAATATGTTTGATTGAAAGTTTATATTCACATGTTTTGTATCATGTTTGAACGTCATGATCACTTAAAAAAAATATTAGAGCTTTTGGGTAAAAATATTGCTACAATCCAAAACTAATTATGATTCCCACAAATCTTCACAATTATTTATACTAAAATATTTCTTATATCCTTTTACAATACAAATTATTTATATATAAAAAATTTGTATAAAAATTTACTTTGAATTTCATATACATATATATTTATATTGAAATAAAATAAGGATTAAGGATATTATGTCTAAAAGTTAAACTATGATACATGTTAGTCTTTTTTTTTCATTTTCTTTCTTTTCTTCTTAAGAAAGAAAAAAAAATTATGTAGAATTTGGCTAAAATGGTATGGAATTTTTAAATGATTAGTTATTTTATATTATCATTTTTCTTAATGTCAGTTTAATGTTTACACCATATTTTTAATGAAATATTTATATTTAAAATATGTCATTGATTAAAAATGTTTGAAATCTATTATTTTAAATTCCTTATATTGATATAGGATTATATTTTAGACACATATTTTTAACCTAATTATATTTATTTATTAATATTATAATATGTTAATATTTCTTAAATACTCCTATACTATTATATATTTGATCAACGAATTAATATTATATAGTTTTATATTTATAAATATTTGATATGATAAATATATTTACTATAATTTAAAAACATATATTTACTTCATTTATACTGTTTAATTTCAATATTAAGCTAGGTAAAAAAAATTAGGATATAAAATATATTAAATTTTTATAGTTCACAACATTTCTTAAATTTAGTTATTCAATATATTTTGAATGAAATACTTTTTTAAAAAATATCATAATTATATTCCTTTTATTGATACAGGATTATATATTTTATAGAGATAAATTTTTAATCTAACTAAATTTATTTAATTATATTATAATACTATTTTTTACAAAATTATATGTATAAAAAAGTATACATAAAAAAATAATTTATGTTATATGTATCAGAAAATAATTTATATTATATGTATCAATATTATTTTTTTTGCGTGTACCGGGTATCTCAGGCCACATTGGGCCCAAGACTAATCCCTCGAGGATCTGGTGGGCATTGAAGGGTTGCCTCTCCCAAAGCAGAATTCTGCATACACAAAGGCTCGAACCCGAGACCTTTGCTTAAGCTGCCAGAGCCCCATACCACTCAGGCCAACTGCGTTTGGTATATGTATCAATATTATTTGATACAATATTATTCAATATTATATATAGGTCACCAAAAAAATAATTTATATATATGAAGTATGTATCAAAAAAGTTGTTATATTAATAGATAGATTTATATATGCAATCAAAATAATTTATATAAAAAGAGTTATATCTTTTAAAATATATATGAAGATTTTCACACGATTTTGTTATATTAATAGATAGATTTGTTTTCTAAACTTAGATATTGGTGACTTGGTCGATGATATGGCATTACTGGGCAATTACTCAGCATCTATGTGTCTTTGCAAGAGCCGTTGATTTAAAAATGAGTCCATGATGACTGATTAACCCCTGAAAATTAAGAAGGATAGATTAATTTTAATAAGGACAAAAGAGTCTGCACATGCCAAAAAGTATTCAGGATTTATTATATAGATAAAAGAGTATATGGGAAAAAATATATATATATATATATATGGAAAGAAAAAAAAAGGGAAAAAAATTTAAAAAATAATAATAATAATAATAATAATAATAATAATAATAATAATTATAATAATAATAATAATAATAATAATAATAATAATAATAATAAAGCATGAGAAAATAGAGGGTTTGGAGAAGGGTGTTTTCATATCTTGGTTTGGAGAAGGGTGTAATTTATAGAATAGCATTTGGAAAGAAAAAGAAGGGTGATTCCCCTAGGATGACTTGCAAGGAAGACTGGTATGGAATGTAGCTTTTGGAGGATTTTTGGAGTGGATTTTGTTGCATCATTTTTTGAACTTGTTGCGATCAGTTATAGATGGTCCTTGAATTCCATGAGCCTTTCATCCATTTTTCTACCCTTGATCCCGTTTTGTCACCTTCACAGTGCCCCTTGTTTTTTCGATGCATTGAAGTTGAGTATGTTGCACGGGCCGGGAGATGTGAATTTGTCGTTTGAACCTTTCACGGTGGGTGAGAGCAAACACATTACAGCTTTGATGAGGGTTGCTACAATTCTGTCAACTCTGCCATATGAAGAATGCTGCTTTGATTATGGTGAATGAATGACATTGATTACAAGACTGGACTGAAGACTTCCTTTTGATTGGTTTGGTGCCCATGCAAAGCATGTTATTAATTTCGGAACAGAAGGGGAACGATAGGCCTGATGGAGCTCTTTTTGTTTTTTATTTATGCTGTCCTGCTATTGTTGTTTCAAGACTCCAGATTAGTTGGTGCGGCTTATGATGTGTAATGTTTTGAAAGTTGTTTTGACAATGATATAAAAATAAACCTTATCCCTCAAAAAAAATATATATATATATATATATATATATATATAGTTGTGCTTTTATATGTAACATAATAAGAGCAATTGAAAAAAAAAAAAACCTTAGACTATTCAAAATTCACCAACAACAGTTGGATTGAGTGGATTGGAGTTCTAGTTGCTTAAGTAAGGTCTCGGGTTCGAACATTGTATATGCAAAAAAATGCATTGGAAGAAGTGTTATTAATTGCCCATGCAGATCCTCGATGGATTAGTCTTGGGTCTAATGTGGCATGGGGATACCCGGTTACTCACCAAAAGAATTCGAATAAATTATATGTTTGCATTATTAAGGTTTTAAAAATATCATTTTACTCCCTAATATGTTGTCCCTTTTGACTATTATCCCTAAAATTTTTAAAGAATACTATCTATACTTTTTTGTTATCTTTTCATTTTTTAAGGGGAAAAAACAATTTCCAAAAGATATACCCCAAATTAAAAAAATTCTAAAATAAGTATTTAAACTAATTTTTCGGCAAAAACAGTCCCCAACTTTATAATATTAGAAAATATAATTAATTTCCCCATTTCCCTTAGAAATATCATTTAACACTCACATCAACTTTTCAAAGTTTTTATTTTTGCCCTATTTTTTTTAGAAATATAGATGTTGAGGTGTCATCATGAGAACCATAGATATATCAATATTAATTTACAGATGACATCTTAGAAAGATATCTTTTAAGACCATTTAAAATGATTAAATTTAATTCAAAATTTATTATATATACAAGTGGCAGCATTTGGTATTTTTGAGAGGATGACGTGGCGTTTATAAGGTGTCATCATAGGTATCGTAGATATGTTTATGATGTTTTCTAATAATTTACAGATGTACCCATGAGTTGATATTTTTTTTAAAAAAAATCTAAGATTGAAATATTAGATTTAATAAGGGCAATACAGTCTGAACATGCCAAAAAATATTCAGGATTTATTATATAAATAAATTAATTTTTTATTAATTCTATTGATTGAGGATAATATTCTAGACTCATATTTACATATAATCAATATAATATATTTAAAAATATAACATATTCAATTAAAGGATTTATAATATACTGGTTTTACTAAATTTGTCATAAACATCAAATATATTATAATTTGTTTCCAATTTATATCTTTATAAAATATATGAAAAGATTTCTCGAGATTTTCATATACTAATAAATAGATTTAGTATCTAAATAAAGGATTTAAAAGGTTGATGACGTGACAAGGAGTATGATTATGCGCTGATGTGTGAATGACTGTATTTTTTTGTATAATTAATCAGCGCCTACGTGGAAACCTAGGGCATAATTACTTTTTAACCCTTAAAATTTAAAAAGGATGAAGTATATTTAATAAGGACAATACAGTCTGAACATGCCAAAAAGTATGGATAATATTTTAGACTCATATTTACATATAATCAATATAATATATTTAAAAATATAACATATTCAATTAAAGGATTTATAATATATTGGTTTTACTAAATTTGTCATAAACATCAAATATATTATAATTTGTTTCCAATTTATATCTTTATAAAATATATAAAAAGATTTCTCGAGATTTTCATATACTAATAAATAGATTTAGTATCTAAATAAAGGATTTAAAAGGTTGATGACGTGGCAAGGAGGATGATTATGCGCTGATGTGTGAATGACTGTATTTTTTTGTATAATTAATCAGCGCCTACGTGGAAACCTAGGGCATAATTACTTTTTAACCCTTAAAATTTAAAAAGGATGAAGTATATTTAATAAGGACAATACAGTCTGAACACGCCAAAAAGTATTCAGGATTTATTATATAGACAAGGAGGATGATTATGCGCTGATGTGTAAATGACTGTATTTTTTTTGTATAATTAATCAGCGCCTACGTGGAAACCTAGGGCATAATTACTTTTTAACCCTTAAAATTTAAAAAGGATGAAGTATATTTAATAAGGACAATACAGTCTGAACACGCAAAAAAGTATTCAGGATTTATTATATAGATTCATCCTTTTTTCAATATAATTGGATTTTGATTTATTTTATATAAGGTTATTTCTTTTATTATATATTATTTATTTTATATATTATATATTCACTATGATTTTTTTAATCATAATTTTACTTATTATTTTTAATTATAGTAATTTATTTTTACTATATTTAATTTAATTTATTTTAATTATTTAAGTGAATTTTATTTTTTATATAATTTAATATATTTTGTATTTAAATTTAAATAAGCTTCATACAATTTAATTTATTTCTATAAATATGTATAGATACAAGCTCCAGGAAAATTGGCACTAAATAAAAAATAAATAAATAGACCTGGCTTGCTTTCGAATGGCTAATATCTATTCAAATCAACTCACCTTTCAATTAGATGGTGTGGGATTTTGACATGCGTAATTTATGTCTCTCACTGAACTCTTACAAATTGGTCTACGCATGCTTTGAAAGTTCTGTATATTTAACGATACAATCGAGTAGTTATTTGTGACCTTTGTTTTAAATATCCCCGAAATTTCTGAAATTTCGATCGGAATTTTGGCTTTCGGGACAACCTGAAGCGAAATTTCACCTACAATATTTTTTTTGTAAAATATCCATCGAAATTTCGTCTGAAACTCGATATTTCCCGAAATATGACCGAAATTTCCCTAATTTAAAAAAAAAATTGTAAATTCTAAAAATATATTTTTTCAAAAAATTAAAAATTAAAAATTATGTTTCGAAAACATCTTGCAACAAAATTGGCAGCAGCATCTATATTGACATAGCGTCGAGCGTCGAGCGTTGGCCGAGCTTTGACCGAGTCGAGCCGAGCTCGAACTAGTATCATTTTCATTCTCACATAATTTATAAAAGAAATTATAATTAACATATTGTATATATTTAATTATATTTAATTTAATCTACATATTTAAATAATTTTAAAAATATATATTTAAAATATATATTTAGTTAATATATCTTTAATTTAAAAATTAAAAGATATAAACATTAATAATACTATACTTTTAATATTTTATATAATTTTTATATTAAATAATGTATAAATATATGTATAAAAATAAATCGATCCTATTATCGAGCTTTCGAGCCGAATAGTGGCTCGGCTTGAGATCATGTGTGTTACGAGCTGAGCTCGAGCTCGAACCGAGTCATTTCGAGTCGAGCTTTAACCGAATTTTGATCGAGCTGAGCTCGAACAATTCAGGGTCTCATTTACACCCCTAGGTGGCACACCTTGCAACAAAATTGGCAGCATCATCTATATTGACATCAGATGATTCTGTATTTTAGATCACATCATCCTATGGTGGCCTATATTAGCAATGGTCTAAAACACCTGACGACTTTGTTGTAACATCCCACATGTTTTATAAGGTTATGGACACCTTATGCATTTTAAAGCTGTGAGAGAGGTTAGTCCAAAGTGGAGAATATCTACTAATGGGTGCCACTGGGACTTAACATTTGTAGTGGCATATTTTATTAATAAACTCTACGGAATATGCTCTGTGCAAAGCGATGAAATCCTTTCCTCACCTCTTGAAATGTTTTGTAGTACCAATTACTTGTTGCTCTTCATTGCTAGAATCATCACAAGTGAGAAGAAACATTATACCAATAAAACGACAGACACCATTGATGACAAAACATAAGAAAACGACATACCAAAAGATCCTACATTTAACACCACAAAACATTAGTAATTTTCTTGATTCTGCAAAAGAGTGATTGCCCTTATTAATTCCACAACTTTGTACATCACTGATTTCCTGCGTGTCATATCACCCAAAACTTTTCCCCGTCTGCGGGCACAATATCCAGAACTTTGATCACTTGGGTGTCTGTGGAGTTCTCAGCATCAACATCCACAATCCAAACCAGTTTAAATTGCTCGTTAACATCGCACCATTCTAGCAACGGATGAGAGGCGCTTCCCTTTCCGGGGATTGTCTTGGGGTCGTACTGCGGACGACATCCATCCGAAAGTTTCCTTAGTAAAGCAGCCACTTGTTTGCCGACTCTCACATCACGAATTCTTGCAATGGACTCGTGGAATTTAGAATCAGCGAAGGTAATCTGTGTGCATACAACATTAGGTAACAGTCATAGAACTGTCCAAATGGATGAATCTCAAATAAGAATATTTGATCAATGCAGCAAGTTCATATTATTTAGAATTTCGGAGCTGGCATTACTGAAGAAACTTTACCTTGCATTTGGGTGCTTTGAATAGTAAACTGTCGGAGCTATACATGGAAACGAGCTGGCCTCGCTCGTTCAAGACACTTTCGATTGCCAGGGACAAACTCTTATCCTCGTGTGCATTATAAAAACAGCCACGGTTTTTGGAATCCATTACAAGTTTCTGCCAAATTGAACCACTCTTCAATAAGGTTGCTTCATTGCCCAAGATCCAGAGGCAGAACCTGTATAAATGCACAATATTATGTCCGTTTATCCGAGTAAAAGGAATCCATAAATATGCTTGAGTGATGCATGAGAACTACCTTGCTCTAGTTAAAGCTACATTTGTTCTTTGGCGATTACTAAGAAACCCAATAGAGCCATTCCCATTACTTCGAACTGTAGATATGATTACAACATCTTCTTCACCGCCTTGAAAGCCATCTACTGTGCTGACGTTCACTGAAAATGGATCATTTGCATCAGTGCTGTAGGTCTCTCCGAGGAAGTTCTGAATTGCAACAACTTGACCTTTGTATGGTGAAATACAGCCAACACGAACCGTCTTGTTCAACTTGATACACTCTATTTATAAGATACAACGTTGCAAAACTAAATTATTTCCTTAAATAAAGCAAAGCAGCATAATTAAGAAACTTTAAGATAGTTTATAATGGAATACCATAGTAGAGCTTGGATAGCATTTCTGCAAGCACATGGACCTCGACAACATTTACTCGGCTCTGGCTTTTGTCGAATTCCTCCTTTCCATTTGTTATATTAATGAATGTGTATGGGCCAAATATATCTTCTTTGAGGAAGCATTTTTCATAAGATTTGTCAACCACATTTTTGCCATCTTTGATCTGTTGAGCATAAAACTCCTCCTTTGGGAAAAGACTTATTTTGGGATGCATTCTGTATTGCACATTGAGCAGATGTTTGTGGTGTCCTAAAGTGACAAACCTTTCAAATAAACTCCGACCAAATCCAGCCTCTTCACAAATCTGTCAATTGCCAAACATAGTTTTTACACCACTAATAAACATGTACCAAATATACAATTACAACACAAAAGAATTCCCAGACCTTGCTTGTAACCATTGCTGGCAATTGTATCTCATCTCCAACAAGAACAGCATGGCGGACTCCAGGAAGCTGCAGGGGAATGCAAGATTCACACTCTTTTAGCTGCGCAGCTTCGTCCATTATCACTAACTCCAATGGCTTCATTCGTATTGCCTGCAGTTTGGATGAGCTTGAAACGGTACAGAAAATCAAGCACGCATTTTCCAGACACAATCTCTCAATTTCATCATCACTTTGGGAAGCAGGGAGAGAAACTGTTTGCAGGAGGAAGTTCAGCAAGCGTAGACAGTCTTGTTGAATTGAATTCATTGAAATTAAAAAGTGCTCTGCACATGATACGTCAATGCTTTGAACTAGATTTTGAAGAAGCTGGAGCTTATCAAGGGCAGCAACAATGTTCTTTTGCACACTCATAGGAAGCAGCCGAGTAGGCAAATGTGTGCACAATCCTTTCAGGCAAGGCATCAGCTTCTTGCTCTTTTCAGTGAATGTAGTTCTGAAAAATTCGTCAAATGGCCATAAATGATCACCCCCACTCCCCTTTGTAATTTTCAACAGTTGTTCTTGATACAGGGATTGCGGACATTCCAATAGGCATACTGTTAGGTGGTGCATCCATTGAAATTAGGTGCAATTATTTCCATTTTGATGTGCTATACTGTAGCTATTACAACTAAAATGTTGAATTTGCTGCTCCTCAATTGCCTATAAATAGGCAACAATTTCATTTGCAAAAACACACCAAGCAGAAGCAAGCAGAAGCAAAGCAAAGCAGCTTTGAGTTTTCTCTTCTTCTTCAATTTAGTGGGCAGATTTGGCCCAGAGAGTTTTAGGGTGTTTTGGTAGGCTTTTCTTTTGTGAGGAGTCTACATTTGTTGAGTGGGTTTTGTGGGTCCGGAAATTTATTGTCCAAACCCTTTTGTAATATTTCCTCTCATAGTAAAATTTGTTTCTCCTTTTGCCTGTGGATGTAGGTCGATTTGACCGAACCACGTAAATTCTCTGTGTCTGTTTATTTTGCTGCATTTGGCTAATTTGGGTACACTTCCGCAACAAACTGGTATCAGAGCCCTGATTGCGTAGTATGCTCTGTGGTCGCAGTTAATCTGATCTTCCACATCAGAAACGCATCTCGGTTAAGCTACCCTTTTGTGAGCTTTGTTTGTGCCTCTTGTTAGCAAAATGTCGGCCATAAATATTAAGGTTGACAAGTTCACGGGGAGGAATAGTTTTAGCCTTTGGCAAATCAAAATGCGGGCTTTGTTAAAACAACAAGGTCTGTGGGCTCCATTGAAGGAAAAAGTTGATCCAGATAATGCTGAGATGGTGAGCCTGGAGGAGAAGGCTCATTCAACCATTTTACTGTGCCTAGCAGATGATGTCATTACCGAAGTTGCGATGGAAACAAAGGCGTCTGGTCTGTGGTTAAAACTAGAAAGTCTTTATATGACTAAGTCTTTAACCAACAAGTTGCTATTAAAGCAACGTTTGTTCAGCCTACGGATGCAGGAAGGTACATCTCTTCGAGACCATCTCGATAGATTAAACACTATCTTGCTGGAGTTGCGTAATATTGATGTCGTTATCGAGGACGAAGATGCTGCATTGATATTATTAGTATCTTTACCACTATCATTTGAAAATTTTGTACAGTCATTTATAGTTGGTAAAGATACTGTCAGTTTAGAAGATGTACGTGCTGCTCTGCATAGTAGGGAATTGCGCCATAAGGCATCTTCGAGTAATGTAGATGATCAGGCTGCTGGGCTCGTTGTTAGCAGTGGCAAGGGACATGGAAAATTTGTAAAACAAAAGAAGAAAAAGTCTTTTGTTAAAGGTCCCAAGCCAGGTGATGTCTGCAATTATTGCAAAGAGAAAGGACATTGGAAGAACCAGTGTCCCAAGATGATGAAGAAGCAACAACAGGGAACGCAACAGGAGTCTGTCTCTGTTGCGGTCAACGGCGATACAGATCCAGAGGATCATTTGGCTTTGGTCACAAGCGTGCAACCATCACAAGATGATGTATGGGTTCTTGATTCTGGAGCATCATACCACATGTGTCCTAACAAAGAATGGTTTTCGAGCTACGAACCAGTCGATGGAGGAAATATTTTTATGGCAAATGATTCTGTCTGTAAGACTGCTGGGATTGGTTCTATCAAGCTTAGAACACATGCCGGTGAAATTGCAACTCTGCACGATGTCAGACATGTTCCAAAGCTGAAGAAGAATCTGATATCCTTAAGAGTCCTTGACAATAAGGGTTTCAGATACGAAGGGGAGTATGGAGAACTCTACATCATGAAGGGATCGTCCGTGGTTTTGAAAGGAGTCTTGCATGGATCTCTGTATGTTGTGCAGGGATCTACTGTAGTAGATTCTGTAGCTGCTGTTGCTGATACTTCTGATATGTCCAAGCTATGGCATATTAGACTTGGGCATATGAGTCAGAGGGGAATGCAGATCCTGTCAAGTCGTGGTCTTCTTGAAGGTCACAAGTTAGCTGAGTTCGGGTTCTGTGAGCACTGCACATTTGGTAAATTACATCGTACCAAATTTGGAAAGGCAACTCACAGAACGAAGTCGACGTTGGATTACATTCATTCTGACTGTTGGGGTCCTTCACGAGTTGAGTCGCTTGGGGGCAGTAGATATTTTTTGTCCATTATCGATGATTATTCAAGGATGACTTGGGTAATCATGATGAAGGAAAAGGGCGAAGCTTTCTTGAAATTCAAGCAGTGGAAGGCGTTGGTAGAGAACCAGACCAACAAGAAGATTAAAAGGCTTCGAACTGATAATGGTCTGGAATTCTGTTCGAGGGAATTCAATGAGTTCTGCAAGAACAATGGAATTGCACGACATCACACAGTCAGAAACACTCCACAGCAAAATGGAGTGGCAGAGCGTATGAATCAGACGCTTTTGGAGAGGGCACGCTGCATGCTCTCAAATTCTGGATTGCCAAGGAGCTTTTGGGCAGAGGCAGTTAACACTGCTTGCTTTCTGATCAATCGGGGACCTCACACTGGAATTGATTGTCGGATTCCTTATGAGGTTTGGTCGGGTAATTCCTATGATTACTCGAATTTGAAGTCTTTTGGATGTGCGGCTTATTATCACGTAAGCGAGGGAAAACTGGAGCCCAGAGCAAAGAAGGGCGTTTTCGTAGGATATGGAGATGGAGTTAAGGGATTCAGAATTTGGTCACCTTCTGAGAAAAGAGTTATCTTGAGCAGAAGTGTGGTGTTTGACGAGAATTCTATCCTCAGTATGCCTACGAAGGTGGTGAATGTCTCAGAAAATTCGGGTGCTGACAGTAAGGTGGAGCTTCAACTTTCACCTGATGATTCAGATGAACAACGAGAGCTTGAGCAAGAGCAGGAAGTGCACTTGGATTCAAATCCATCAACCGAAGTTGAGCCCCCTGAAATCAACCGACCATCGAGTTCAACTGATGTGCAGAAGCAAGGAATTGCTTATGATCGTGCTAGAAGGGTGGGTGTCCAACCTCCTAGCAGATATCGAGATTTTGTCTGCTATGCTTTACAAACAGCTGAAGATTTGAATTATTCTGAGCCCTCAACTTACAAAGAAGCCGTATCATGTGGCGAGTCTGTACAGTGGCTTGCTGCAATGGGAGATGAAATGGAGTCGTTACATAAGAACGACACTTGGGAGCTAGTCAAACAACCACCTGAAAGGAAGATTGTTACTTGCAAATGGATCTTCAAAAGAAAGGAAGGTGTTTCACCAGCTGAGGGCATACGATACAAGGCCCGACTAGTTGCTAGAGGATTTTCTCAGAGGGAAGGAGTTGATTACAACGAGATTTTCTCACCTGTGGTCAGACACACTTCCATTCGTGTCCTGTTGGCTATGGTAGCGCATCAGGATCTGGAGCTCGAACAACTAGATGTGAAGACAGCCTTTCTTCATGGGGAATTGGAGGAGGAGATCTATATGTCTCAGCCTGAAGGTTTTCTTGTACCAGGAAAAGAAAACCATGTTTGCAAATTGAAGAGACCATTATATGGTCTAAAGCAATCTCCGAGACAGTGGTACAAGCGATTTGATAGCTATATGGTTGAGCTTGGCTACAACAGAAGTCCATATGATTGTTGTGTATATCACAACAAGTTAGAAGATGGTTCGAACATCTACTTGCTTCTGTATGTAGATGACATGCTCATTGCTGCACGGAACAAGGCCGATATTCAGAAATTGAAGGGTCTACTGAGTGCAGAGTTCGACATGAAGGATTTGGGTGCAGCACAGAAAATTCTGGGGATGGAGATCTATCGAGACAAAGATCAGAAGAAGCTTTTCTTGTCACAGAAATGCTACATCCAGAAGATTCTGTCAAAGTTTGGAATGTCTTCGGCGAAACCTTTGAATACTCCATGTGCTACTAATACACAACTCTCAGCTACCTTTGCACCTAAATCTGAAGCTGAGAAGGAGTATATGGCAAAGGTTCCATATTCTAGTGCAGTGGGCAGTTTGATGTATGCCATGGTGTGCACTAGACCTGATTTGGCACAGGCAGTCAGCGTGGTTAGCCGATTCATGGCGAACCCGGGAAAAGAGCATTGGCTTGCTGTGAAGCGAATTTTTCGCTACTTGAGAGGTACATCTGATGTTGGTCTCATTTATGGAGGCGACTTGCAGTGTTCGGTGATTGGGTATTCTGATTCTGATTATGCTGGAGATGTGGATAGCAGGAGATCAATGACTGGTTATGTTTTCACTCTTGGAGGTTCTGTCGTTAGTTGGAAAGCAACTCTGCAGGCTACAGTGACACTGTCTACTACGGAGGCAGAATACATGGCGTTGACAGAGGCTGCCAAAGAGGGAATTTGGTTAAAAGGACTGGTTAGCAATCTCGGTCTACATCAAGATCAAGCAGTTGTGTTTTGTGATAATCTCAGTGCAATATGTTTGGCTAAGGATCATGTTCATCATGAGAGAACCAAACACATTGATGTGAGATATCATTTTCTGAGATCAGAATCGAGGATCAAAGTGCAGAAGATTGCCACGGCAGATAATCCTGCAGATATGTTCACTAAACCTGTACCTCATAGCAAGTTTCGACATTGCTTGGACTTGCTAAATGTTTTGAGCTGTTGATTGCCTCTTTGAGGCATTTTGTTTTCCCATGGTAGGAAATTTGGAGGCAAAAAGAAGAGTTGGAGTACCATTTGGCACATTTTTGTGCATGGTTTGGGTACATTTTCGGGAGGAGCTTGAGATCAAGGTGGAGCCCTATTCATTTTTCGACTATACTTGGGATGCACCAAGGTGGAGATTTGTTAGGTGGTGCATCCATTGAAATTAGGTGCAATTATTTCCATTTTGATGTGCTATACTGTAGCTATTACAACTAAAATGTTGAATTTGCTGCTCCTCAATTGCCTATAAATAGGCAACAATTTCATTTGCAAAAACACACCAAGCAGAAGCAAGCAGAAGCAAAGCAAAGCAGCTTTGAGTTTTCTCTTCTTCTTCAATTTAGTGGGCAGATTTGGCCCAGAGAGTTTTAGGGTGTTTTGGTAGGCTTTTCTTTTGTGAGGAGTCTACATTTGTTGTGTGGGTTTTGTGGGTCCGGAAATTTATTGTCCAAACCCTTTTGTAATATTTCCTCTCATAGTAAAATTTGTTTCTCCTTTTGCCTGTGGATGTAGGTCGATTTGACCGAACCACGTAAATTCTCTGTGTCTGTTTATTTTGCTGCATTTGGCTAATTTGGGTACACTTCCGCAACACATACCATCTCATTTGTAACAGCCCTCCACCCGGTTAATGGAGAATTGCAACTAGCTAGAAAAGAAATCCGAGTTTCAAGGAAAACATTAGATAGCTCTTCATGCTTGTCAATCATCATTCTCTTACCATTCCCAAACAAAACTAAATCCCCCAAACCACACAGGCCATGCTCCAACTCACCACCACATAGATTGTTCATCAAACGCTTCACAACACCCATCACTGCAACATTTGTTGGTGTGCAAATCAGTGTCCGACATCTCATTTTCAAGAGGGAACACAATAATGAAGCAATGGTTTTCGTCTTCCCTGTTCCTGGAGGACCCCATATCAGTTTAACACCATTTCGATGATGGCATTCAGATAAAGCAATACAACTTTTAACAGCAGCTCTTTGGGAATCATCCAGCACATGTTTGTTAATGTCTTCGACTGCCTTTGATAGATTTATGTTTTCAATTCTTGTAGACAAGCAAAGGGCACAATCCTCTTTAGCCTGCATTGAGTAAAAAAAACAAAAATTTTCGATACATTATATATCATATTTTCAATAAATAAAGATAAGAGCATTTCTGTATATACTTACACAAGAATCATAACAAGCCACAGCATTAATGAATTTCATATCTCCACCTTCTGGATGCAGTGCATGCCATATTCACATATTCGTTGTCAAATTGGTAAGGTAAACAGCAAACAAAATGTCCCCAGTTTTGAAAACTATAGGCTTGGAAGATACAATATTAACCCTTCCAGAACGCTGATCCATTCTTCCTTGAACAAAAGCAACTATGTACGAAGATTTTGGCCGGTTCAGATCATCAATGCGCTTTGGTAACACACTTGTCAACACAAAAAGATCTCCAGACTTCGGTTCATAAAGGGACTGCTTTCTCCCATTGCCTGCCCTTGTTTCCACAGTTAATGCATACACTAAGCTTCTCGGAGGCTTAAATCCTTTACCTTCTCTTACCTCATATATTTGGCAAATGGGTGAAGAAGACAAAGACATTATACTGGAGCAAAGATCTGCACGTGTTTCTTCAATTAGCAGATTCACGAATGTTCTCAAGTAATCATGCAACGAAGAAAACTTGACTGGGATTTTCTTAACCTGTATAGGTACACATGGTTTGAAGAACTGTTATTTTTCTGCTCATACATATGTCAATAAATGTTATTAAAAGTATGATTGGAAGTACTTTGGAATGAAGAATTAGATATCACAAACCTCATCCTTGTAAAGATCCTTGTTGATTACATCTGCTAAGGACCAGGAAAAAACCACATTAACAATCCCTGGAAGTTTATATTCATGATGCGTTGTCTTGCACTTTAATTTTTCACATTTCATCACAGAAGAGCATTCCCCACCAACAATATTTTTCTGTTAAAGCATCAGTTAACCAATGTTACGTTACTAGTTTTCTTAAGAATAAGTGAACTAGTTGTGCTACAGATGTCTTTTAATAAAATTAGTGTTTACAATTTAGATTTAAGTATATATCCCAAACTTTCATTCTTGTAAAGTTCCATGTTGATTGTATCAGCCAAGGACAAGAAACAAACCACATTCACAACCCCTGGATGTTTACACTCATGATATTGCTGGTGCTGCGGCTGCTTCACCACAGTGCCCATATTGTTGCACTTTAATTTTTCTTGTCTGGTCAGAGACAAGTCTTCCCGTTCAGCAATATTTTTCTGATCAACCATCAGTGAACAAATGTTATTGGTGCTCTCTTTTTAGAATAAGCATGTAAATTATATTTATAGGGTTTAGATTGTAGGGAAGCATTTTAGAATTAGGGTTTATATTTAATTATATTTCTAAAGCATCATTCCTTTAAAGTTCCATGTTGATTGCATCATCAACCAAGGACAATGAACAAACCACATTCACAACTTGCACTTTACTTTTTCATCTCTGGCCACAGACATGTATTTCGGTTCAACAATATTTTTCTGCTCAAGCATCAGTTCACAAATGTTATAACTTATTAGTGTTTTTTTAACATAATAAGGACGTACACAAGTTATGCCATGTATGGAAAGCCTTTCAAGATGAGGGTTTAAATTTAATTAGATTTATCAAACTTTCATTCTTGTAAAGTTCCATGTTGATTGCAGCAGCTAAGAAAAAGGTACAAACCACATTCACAACCCCTGTATGTTGTTTATATTCATGCTGCTGCTGCGGCGGCTGCTTCACCACATTGCCCATAGTTTTGCACTTCAATTTTTCTTCTCTGGTCACAGACAGCTTTCCCCTTTCAACAATATTTTTCTGGTCAAGCATCAGTGACAATTCGTAATAAGTTTGTTTTTATACTGAATATTATGCAAGTTATACTACTATAAAGAGAAGTAAATGGAAATGAGGGTTTAGATTTGTTGTGGAATAATGGAGCTATTAATTAAATAATAAAGAGAACACCAAGATTTAACGAGGTTCGGCACAAATATGCCTACGTCCTCCGGGCCCCACCGAACTATTATTTCACTATGAAATGAAATAATATTACAAAAGGGTTATAGGAAATAATCCTATACCACAAAACCCTCTCAACGAGAAACACTCACAAAGGCTAAAAACTACAATAGGAGAAGAGAGATCAAAGGCAAGCTTCTTGCCTTTGCTTGTGTTGGGATGATCTTACAAATGAGTGGCCTTGGTATTTATAGGCACAAAATCCATCCACTCCACTAACTTCATCTACTACATTAAATTCATCAACTCCATTTTCTCCATTGGATTTGGATGCCCACTTCACAAATCTCCACCTTGGTGCATCTCAAATCACATTATCCCCTTCAAGGTTCTCTCGTCACGAAATTCGGTAGGACCTCCAAATGCGCTTTTCAGCGCCAACTTAAAATTCTTGAGACATTAATCAAGTTCAAACAATATTCGAACTTGATACATGTTACAGCCTTCGTCAACATATCTGCGGGATTCTCGGTGGTCTTGATCTTTTGTACCTTGACTCCACCTTCTTCAATTATTTCCCGCACAAAATGGTACCGCACGTCGATATGCTTGGTTCTAGCATGATATACCTGGTTCTTTGCTAGATGAATGGCACTTTGACTATCACAAAACACTGTTACATGTTTCTGACCAACTCCTAAGTCATCCAGCAATCCCTGTAACCAAATGGCTTCCTTAACAGCTTCTGTAATGGCCATGTATTCTGCCTCCGTTGTTGACAAAGCAACGGTTGACTGTAAGGTAGACTTCCAACTAACTGGTGCGTTTGCAAGAGTAAATACGTATCCAGTAGTTGATCGACGTTTATCCAGATCTCCTGCATAATCTGAATCACAGTACCCAACTATATGCTGACCAGTAACATTAGTCTTCTCAAATATCAACCCAATATCTAAGGTTTTCAAGATATACCTTAGAATCCATTTCACGGCTTGCCAATGATCTTTACCGGGATCATGCATGTACCTGCTCACTACTCCAACTGCATGTGAAATGTCAGGCCTTGTACACACCATTGCATACATCAAGCTACCCACCGCATTTGAATAAGGAACCTTTGACATGTATTCTCGTTCCTCTTTCGTCTTCGGGCATTGTGAAGCACTAAGTTTGAAATGAGGAGCAAACGGTGTACTTACAGGTTTGGTTTTGTTTGTCATGCCAAACCGCTGCAATACTTTCTTCAGATATTGCTTCTGAGTCAAACTCAGAGTGCCCCTATTCCTGTCTCTCGTTATCTCCATGCCGAGAATTTTCTTTGCTTCACCGAGATCTTTCATTTCGAACTCCTTGCTGAGTTGAGACTTCAATCTGCTTATCTCTCCTCTATCTTTAGATGCAATTAACATGTCATCTACATATAGAAGAAGATAAATGAAAGATCCATCTTGTAGCTTACGGAAATATACACAATGATCAAAACTGCTCCTGGTGTACTTCTGGCCCATCATGAATTGATCAAATCGCTTATACCATTGTCGTGGTGATTGTTTCAATCCATAAAGCGATTTCTTCAGTCTGCAAACCCAATCTTCTTTTCCAGCAACTTTATATCCTTCTGGTTGGGTCATGTAGATTTCCTCTTCCAAATCACCATGTAAGAATGCCGTTTTTACGTCCATTTGAACTAGTTCCAAGTCCAACTGTGCTACCAAGGCCAACAAAATTCGAATGGAGGAATGTTTTACAACAGGGGAAAATACCTCATTGTAATCAATTCCCTCCTTTTGAGCATAGCCTTTGGCTACCAATCTTGCCTTGTAGCGCACGTCATTCTCTTCTGGAAATCCTTCTTTCTGAGCATAGACCCACTTGCAACCAATTGCCTTCTTTCCCTCTGGGAGTTTAGCTAGCTTCCACGTGTGATTTGCTTCAAGGGAATGCATTTCCTCGTCCATGGCTTTCTTCCACTTTTCTTTCTCCGGACTAATTTTTGCATCAAGAAAAGTTTGTGGTATACCTTCTTCAATAACAGGAAGTGCATAGGCCAGCATACTTTCGAATCGAGCAGGTCTCCGAATTTCTCTTCTTGGCCTCCTGATTGCAATTGGTAAATCTTGTTGCTCCTGAGGTTCTTGGGTTAAAACCTCACTTTCACTGGGCTCTTCTTCGGTACTTGGACCATCGTTTTCTATTGGTTGACCATCTACCTCTCTGGTTATAGATGTCTGAAACTCCACCTGTTGAGGATAATGCTCCACCTGCTGAGGAGTACTATCCGTCTGCTGCTTGGTTACCTTATTCAACATTATTGATTCGTTGAACGTAACATCCCTGCTAAAGATCACCTTTTTCATCTCCGGGCACCATAGGCGATATCCTTTGACTCCAGAAGATATCCCTACGAAAACAGCTTTTCTCGCCCTCGGATCCAGCTTTGATTCTTTCACGTGATAATAAGCAGCGGAACCGAACACACATAAAGAATCATAATCATTTGCAGGTTTGCCAAACCATGCCTCCAAAGGTGTCTTGCCTTTAAGAGCAGTTGATGGTAGTCGATTGATTAGATGGCTCGCATATGTCACCGCTTCAGCCCAGAACTGCTTGCCCAAATTAGCATTGGACAACATACACCGAACTTTCTCCAACAATGTTCGGTTCATCCGTTCAGCCACACCATTCTGTTGTGGCGTGTCCCGCACAGTGAAATGTCGGGAAATACCTTCCTTCTTGCACAAGTCGAAAAAAGGGTCATTTCGATATTCTGTGCCGTTATCAGATCGAAGCACTTTAATCTTCCTCCCGGTCTGGTTCTCCATCATGTTCTTCCAAGTGAGGAATTTCCCGAATGCTTCATTTTTTGTTCGCATGGGATACACCCATACTCTCCGGGAAAAGTCATCAACAAACGTTACAAAATAATGGTTTCCTCCCAAAGAAGCCGTCTTGGTAGGTCCCCACACATCTAAGTGAATGTAATCCATAATGCCTTTAGTGTTATGGATTGCTGTTCCGAACTTCACCCGCGTTTGCTTTCCCAGAACACATTGCTCGCAAAATTCAAGTTTGCAAGTCTTTGCACCCTTCAATAATCCTTGCTTTGCCAGAGTCTGCAAGGATTTTTCCCCAGCATGCCCAAGCCTCATATGCCATAGCTTGGTCATCTTCTCTTCCTTGTCTGCTTCTGATACTGCTGCTGCAATGCCAACCACTGTATTGCCCTGGAAGTGGTATAAGTTATTTTTCCTTATACCTTTCATGATGACAAGTGCTCCCGAGATCACTTTCATAATCCCATTCTGAATGTTGATGGAGTGGCCTTTGGCTTCCAAGGCTCCCACTGATATGAGGTTCTTGGCAAATTTCGGTATGTACCGAACTTCCGTCAGCACCTTGGTTGTTCCATCGTGGTTCTTCAGATATACTGAGCCAACTCCAGCTATCTGGCAATATCCGTTGTTGGCTAGGTAGACAACTCCACCGTCAACACTTTCAAGGTTGACAAACCACTCCTTCCTGGAACACATGTGGAATGAGCATCCTGAGTCTAGCAACCAGTCGTCAGTGCACGTCTTTACCGATGAGGCACAAGCTAAAGAATACTCTGTCTCATCACTATCAGCAACACAAGCCTCTGCTACAGCTTTCCCCTTTTTCTTTTGCAGCTTAGGACAATCTTTCTTCCAATGTCCTTTCTCGTGACAAAAGATACATTCGTCTTTCGACACTCTGCCTCGTGACTTGGATCTGCCTCTTCTGTCCGGCTCGTACTTGTGGCTACGGCCCCGAACGGTATGAGCTTCACCAGTCGAACTCCTGTGTTCTAACTTATCCTTCTTTCTGATCTCGTTAGAATATAAGGCAGTGGTAACTTCTTTAAAGGAAATTGTTTCCTTTCCAGTCAGCATACTAACAATTATATGCTCGTATTCATCGGGGAGCGAAGCTAACAGTATCAACGCCTTGTCAACGTCATCTATCTTCTCGTCGAGATTCAATAAATCGGTGACCAAAGAATCGAATCTTGTTATGTGTTCATTCATCGTGGTACCGGGCAAATACTGGAATCGATACAGCTTCGTCTTCATGTAGAGCTTGTTTTCCGTGCTCTTTTTCATGAATTTATCTTCCAGTTCTTTCCACAGTCTGTGCGCCATCGTCTCTCTCATAAGCGGATACTTCTGCTCCTTTGAGAGACATAGCCGAATTGTACCACACGCAAGACGGTTGATCCTCGTCCAGTCTTTATCATCAACACCATCTGGTTTGGTTTCTTCAAGTGCCCCATCCAGCTCCTGCTGGTACAAGATGTCCAACACCTCGCACTGCCACATACCAAAATTATTGGTACCGTCGAATTTTTCGACGTCAAATTTGGCATTTGAAACCATCGTCCGTGATGACGATGTCACCAACGGCTTCGGATCTGAAGTTGACATTTCACCGGACCTATCCGCCATTTCTGCTTCAAAGTTTAATTAATAGCTCACAAACGGTAGCTCAACCGAGATGCTTTTCTGATGTGGAAGATCAGCCTAGCTGCGACCACAGAGCATACTATGCAACCAAGGCTCTGATACCAATTGTTGTGGAATAATGGAGCTATTAATTAAATAATAAAGAGAACACCAAGATTTAACGAGGTTCGGCACAAATATGCCTACGTCCTCCGGGCCCCACCGAACTATTATTTCACTATGAAATGAAATAATATTACAAAAGGGTTATAGGAAATAATCCTATACCACAAAACCCTCTCAACGAGAAACACTCACAAAGGCTAAAAACTACAATAGGAGAAGAGAGATCAAAGGCAAGCTTCTTGCCTTTGCTTGTGTTGGGATGATCTTACAAATGAGTGGCCTTGGTATTTATAGGCACAAAATCCATCCACTCCACTAACTTCATCTACTACATTAAATTCATCAACTCCATTTTCTCCATTGGATTTGGATGCCCACTTCACAAGATTTAATTAGATTTCTCAAACCTCATTCTTGCAAAGATTCTTGTTGATTACAACCCTGGATGTTCATATTCATGATGCTTCTGCGGCTGCTTCAACACAGTGCCAACTGTTTCTTCTCTGATCACAGACAAGTGTATTCCAATTCACTTGATATACTATAAAGCTTTCTAGCCAAACAGTGTGGATAATCGAACCCTTACCTGAAAAACGAAGAAAACAACTTCGAGAACAAAATACCCATTCTTTCGTTCAATTAGAGAAGAAAACAAGAAAGGACCCCTACTGAATAGATTTGAGAACGAAGTAAAAGATAGCTTGAAGAACACTGGTTTCTTAAACTTTTAAATTTTATAAAGAGAACCATCGATGATTATGTCTAGTTTATTGATGTGACTGCACAAAGATCACAGTGCATGGGGAAGCTGAAAGGGCGTCCATTTTTGATAACTCGGTGTCTCGGTGAGGGAAAATCAACATCTCTTCTTGCTGATGTCAAATACTAATACTCCCTCCATTTTCCAAAAAATGAAACGGATGCACAGTGCACGCAGTCCAATGCACATTTTAAATCATTAATAACTCAAATTCGGTACAAGTAAAAATTATAAAAGTTCGATATTTATAAACTACTCGACGAGACGAATCTAACAAGATCTCACTTGGCTATATTTTAACTTGTATAACTATGATAAAATTTTAAGTCAAAGTGCGTGTATGAATAGTGTCAAATTTTGCAATGTTACAATTAATGGAAAACGGAGGGAGACTTAACATAAATCAATACTCAGCTCCGTTCTTGTGTCTTTCAGCTCAATTTCAATAATCAAGGTTTGCATTAATGGACCTATAAATTTACATTTCTACCCTTTAACTACACTCATTCTTATTAAATGTCCAACAAATAGCATTTATATAAAGTGAATGGCAATATAGTAAAAATATAACATAACTACCTATAACTACCTAAAAATTACAACTGTTTTGGAACACTTTTCAATATCTGAAAAGACAACTAAAAAGGAACGAATGAAGTATTTTCTCTAATTCTTACTGAAGATTTTATCTGCACTTTAAAACGTAAAATAAATTAATAAAATAAATTAAACTAAAGGATAAATATGATACATATATTAAATACTTCCTCCCTTTTTCAATATTTGCTACGGACTCACACAGCGCGCAGTCCAATGCATATTTTAAACCACTAATAACTCAAGTTCCGTACAAATAAAAATTCTAGTTAAAAATTTGATATTTAAAAACTACAAGACCATACGAATATAACAATATCTTACTTGGCTATATTTTAACTTGTATAACTATGATAAAATTTGAAATCAAAGCAGTTCAATGATAGCCATAATTTGGAATGTTGCAAATATTAGAAAACGGAGGAAGAGTACAAAATTTTAAAACTTCTATTAATCAAAATTTCGCATTATTAAAAAGACTCATTTTATAAGTGTAATTAAGCATCACCTATCACTGTTTTATACTCCATCCGTTTTCATAAAATTGAAACGGACCCATTGTGCACGCAGTCCAATGCACATTTTAAATGATTAATAACTCAATTTTGGTATAAATATAAATTCTAAAAGTTCGATATTTAAAAACTACTCGACTAGACGAATCTAACAAGATCTCACTTGGCTATATTTTAACTTGTATAATTATAATAAAACTTTAAATCAAAGTATGCCTGTGAATAGTGCTGATTTTCCAAACGTTCCATTTATTGAAGAATGGAGGAAGTATATTCCATCAACTAATTTCAGTTGGAGTGAGTTCTGGGATCAAAGTACCTTTCAATCATACGGATTTCTCCTACACCCTATATACGCCAAAATCACTATTGTACCAATTAACGATGGGATAAAATGCAATATGATTAAAAGGACTTTGATTTAAGGTCGCAAAATTAGAATTTGAAAAATAAATCAATAAAAAATTAAATAGTTGGACTCAACCCTCATTTCAGACTAGTGATCTATGGGATGTATGAAGGGTCGTCGGATGGGGCAACATTCACATCCACTTGAACCAACATTTTGAGGGCCTTGGACAACAAAGAATTGGGTCAGCTAGGGTGGTACCGATCGACATGGCTCCCATGCTGGCACAGCATGTACTGGGGTGGTTTATAACCATTGAATCCAAAAACTAAATCAATGGTTAATATTGATTGCAGGGATAAATTTGTCATTGCACCTTTTAAATTTAAATAGTGTAAAATTATACTAATGATTACTTTCTTCACTTAATAATTCTTTTCTCACGCTTCCTCCATTTTTAAATTTTTGCTACGGACCCACAGTGCACGTTGTTCAATTCATATTTTAAATCATTAATAACTTAATTTTAGTACAAATAAAAATTCTAAAACTTGGATATTTAAAAACTACAAGATGAAACGAATCTAATAAGATCTCACTTGACTATATTTTAACTTGTATAACTATGATGAAAATTGGAATAAAAGTTGTCCAATGAACAATACAGAATGTAACATATTTCGAGACAAAATATTAGAGTATATTATTTGACATTCTGTTTCGGAATATGTCAACATTCTGTTTGATATGTTTTACCATTCTATTGTGAGTTTTTTACATTATGTTGGGAATATATAGACATTCTGTTTGGAGTACATAAACATTCTGTTTTCAATATATTAACATTCTGTTTTGAAATATGTCTTCATTCAAAATGACATTTTGTTTCATTTAAATTGACATTATGTTTCATTCAAATTGTCATTCTATTTTTTTTTTTTTAAAAAAAACATGCTGAAACCTAACATGTGTTAGATTGGTATCATTTATTGTGTTAAAATCTAGGCATTATGTTTAACTTAAATTGGCATTCTTTCTTAATACATCTAGCATTTTGTTTTGTGCAATATGACATTATGCCTTATTATTTATGTAATATTATGTACCAAAGTCATATAAATCTAACAATTATTTTCATTCAATATTACATTCTTTGTTAAATTATCATACGTTATGTTATACTTCCTCCGTATTTAAATAATATTAGCGTTTGCATAGTAAACACTATCTTACTCATTTTTTTATTTGTAAATATTTTAAATCTGTAGAAGACATCTTTTATAATCATGTTAGAAATTTAAGGCAGAATATTAGATATTTCAACGCATAATGTTAATAATATAATGTTATTATGACTGAAATACATTGACTAAAATATAAGAAAATATTAGATAATTTAAGACAGAATGTTACTTCATACAAAACAGAATGTTAGATCCTTCAAGACAGAATGTTAGACAATGTTTATAGCCATTATGCTTCCTGAGTTTAGTTATAACGGTTAGATCCAAATTTTGCAACTATTCATTATATTGCTTTGATATCACTTTTACCATAGTTATAAAAATTAAAATATAACCAAGTTGGATCTTGTTGGATTTGTATCGTCTTGTAGTTTCTAAAGATTGAACTTTTAGAATTTTTACATGTACCGAACTTGAGTTATTAATAGTTTAAAATGTGCATTGGACTGCGTGCACGATGAGTCCGTAGCAAATAATAAAAAATAGAGAAAGTATATTCTAAAAAGTTGTAAAAGCTGTCAAAAGATATAAAGTTAAAATAAATTAATAAGGCAGGTAAAATTACATAAATATCCTTCCCACATCTACACCCTTGATTTGATAAAAAGTAGATCCAATGGCTATTATCTAGAGCAGCATATACTGGAAATTTTGGTTCCAGTATAGGAACCATTTCGGGTACCGATATTTTGGTATGAAAAATGAACTCTGTGACATTCGATAACAGAGCGAGGCAGGCCTAACCTAGCAAATACACCTAGTCTCAAGCTGCCCAACATGCTTTGATATGTTGTCTAAATTTTTTCTGGTTCCTCTTAGGTGCCCGAACCTTGTAATATTGGTATTACCAACTTTTCATGTAATTTCTTTATTAACAAAAATAAATGTCCGTTTTTAAATGTCTTCCAAACCACAAAGAATTTACTTTCATTGAAGCAAAGTCTAAGCATGAGAATACTAACTGGCAAAGGAAGCTTATATATGAAATGTGGCCTCATAGAAAATATCACAAGGAGGCATGTATATCCTCATTATGTATTTATGTTTAGTACGCAGACACATATGTAACTAGATGTACGAAGAAGAAGGGTGGCCTAGCTTATTACGCCACAACCTGATAATTACAAACAACTGAATTAGAACAAAACACAGTTTGAAAATTTACAAGGAAAAATGTATTTATGTTGTTGTGCAACTCTGCAGTCAAGACGGTGTATGTCATGTCATCTGCCATCTGGTCCTGCACGATACAAGTGGATGAATCAAAACATGATTAGTCCCCTGTGCCCAGGTAAGTAAATCTTACCTGAGGTACTGAGCTTTCTAGAATTGAGTCCGCACATGCAGTGCCAGGTCAGTACCTGACAATTATCTTTTTTGCCAGCCGCCAAAATTCCTTAACGTTTGTACCCAAAAAGGCCAAAAAGTCCCTGGTTCGTGTGGTGGTTCGTATACGAACCAGTTTATGAAGCACGATCCAGGAGATTAATTAATAAGGGTGATTAAGAACCATGGTTCGCGGTGTGGTTCGTGCACGAACCACATATTCAACTACGAACCATGAATTAATTAATAAGAGGTGATTAGAGAATGATTTGTGTCTCATGGACCGTAGTGGGACCGGACTGTTTTAGAGAAATAGCGTATGGTTCGTGGGTTGAGGAAAGGATGATACGAACCACATAATGTAGAGGTCAATTGGCTCTTGGTATACATGGCCGGTTCGTGAGCCAAATATTAATCACATGGTATACATGCAAGGTTCGTGAGCCAAATAATAATAATATTAAGAAGTAATAAAAAAACTAAGAATATATGGCCGGTTCGTGGTATGCATGTGTGCAAGTATCTGGTTCGTGCACGGTCCACTGGTTTGTGCACGGTCCATTTGCTTTTTAATCACTTTTACTAATTAATCACATGGTTCGTGGTACTGAGACGGTTCGTACACGAACTACTTCACGAACCATGGTTAATTTCGTCTTTTCGGGTATAAAAGTTGAAGAATATTGGCGGCTGGCATAAAAGATAAATGTCAGTACCTGACCGGGTACTGTCCATAATTTCTTCTTCTAGAATTTATTAGAAGTGCAAGATCAGGGCAAATGTGGAATGATGGCAGAGTGATTGATATGTGCATGAAGTATACTAAAAAGATGGATTAAATAGCGAAAACTGTATTTTGTTAAAGAAAATTATTAATAAGTGAAACCAAGCCATGCGACGTTTAGGAGTTGGTCCTCAAAGCACAGATTCCACAAATGTGATATTTGGAGGCAGGAACAATTCGAGAAAATGGCACACTGAACTTTATCTAGCTCAAGGCAATCGAACAGGAACTCCATTCCAGCAGCTCAAGACAGATGTTGGTTAAGCTGGTTCAGCTTATGGGCTTAGTCTTTTGTATTGGGCTTTGTCATTTGTAGTGGGCCTATTATGGGTCATTTTATTTTTCCTGATCCACTGTGTTTATATGCCCATCTCCAGGCGGTGTCTGTAAATTAGTGTAAAACTTCATTTAACAGTGAAAAGTTGCCCCAGCGTTTCCCTTTAAAACGCCGGGACTTTATTTTCTTGGAGATGAATAGTGCCCGCTGCAAATAGCGGGGCACTGTAGCAGGTTCTCTTTTTTTTTCCTTTTTTTCTTTCTTCTTTCTTACATATTACGGAGTATATAATTTAGTTTTAATAATAAAATAATTGAATTATAAGTGCATATTTTTATTATTAGATAATGTTTAAGTCCATAATTATTAATATATGAAAGTTCTTCTTTTAGCAAAATTTATAAATATTCATTTAATTTGTTAGAAAAAAAATTGAATGAATAATAAAAAGAATCAAAATGGAATATTCTTTAAATAGAGGAAAATTTAGAGTTGATTGTTGGAGATAAAAAGTGAAAAACTGTAAACTGAACTGAAAAATAGAGTATAGTTGACTGGGAAATAGAGTTTATTGCTGGAGATGGCCTTAGTCGTGTTTCTTCCATTGTATTGATTCATTCTATTCAAAACTTTGAAACTATTCTGCTTGAATAAACAAAACTGCCATTCCCAAATTCTCTATCCGTTACCATTTTCTACATAGTATCAGAGCTATGGTTGCCCGGGTTGGGTATATTTGATACTGAATTTGAATTTGATTTGATTTCGAGATGATATCATCTCGAGGGAGGGTGTTGGGATGATATCCCACATCGGTTATAATGGTTCCCCTTTACTACCTTATATGGATTGAGAGCAACTCTACCTATCACTAATTGGTTTTAGGTATGCTCTCCCATCCATGAATTTCTACATGGTATCAGAGCATCTGATCCAAAATTTTGATTCGAAATCTCTGTTTTAGCTTGTTCTCAACCTCAGTGTTTCCTTCCAAATCACTTCTCTTCTGTTAAAAGATGGCAATTGGAAAAGATACTGAAGATGCACCAGCTGAAATTTGTGAGGAGCTTACTCTCACCTCCGCCGATCAACCGCATCTCCTTCTAACTTCGTTCCTGCTGGATGGAACTAATTGGATAGCTTCGCATGCAGATGTTGAAAGTGCTTTGTATATCAAAGCCAAGGATTGCTTTATACTAGGTACTCTTCCAACTCCTCCATCCACTGATCCTAAATATAAACTGTGGAAGAGAGTTGATTCCTTAATTTAGAGATGGATGAGAAATTTTATTTCTCCTGATATTGCTAGACAATTCGTTCACACTACTTCTTCTTTTGCATTATGGAATGAATTGAAAAATTGTTTTGGAAGAGTTAGCGGTCCGAAAATTCTGATGTTGAAAGGGAAAATTATTAACCTATCTCAGGAAAATAAATCTGTTACATCCTATTACAGTGAGTTAAAAACTCTTTGGAATGATTATAGATCCATTAAGCCTATAACTGCTGACAATCCGGATACTATGAAATCAAGATGAAAGATGATGATGAAGATCTTCTCATACAGTTTTTGATGGGGTTAAATAAAAGTTATTCTCCAATCTGCAATCAAATCTTACTCATGCATCCTTTACCTATTTCTAGTGATGCTTTTGGAATGATAAGTAACTGTGAATCACAAAATGGAATGATTGGTTCTACTGGATCGAATAATGTCTCTCAATTTGCTCTTGGTATTGGTGATAAGAATGGTAATGATAGACAAAACTCAGATAAAAAGGGAGGATTTATATGTGCTTATTGCAAGAAACCTGGACATACAAAGGACATGTGCTATCAATTGGCCAACAAATCCGCCTATTGTGATCACTGTAAAAAGACTGGCCACAGTAAAGCTAATTGCTTCTTAATTTCTGGAGTCATTCCTGACTGGTACAAGTCATTGGGAGACAAAAGAAATGGTAAAGGAATTACTGGGGTTGCTGCTTCTGTTAGTGCATCAGACAATATTTCTACTGCTACTGGAGCTTCTGATTCTGCTGAGGGTCGTATAGCTAAGCTTGAAGACATTATTAAAGAGCTTACAAAGTCTGAACTCAGCTCACCTATGACTACTCCTTTGGCCTTTTCCGGTGGCTGTTTTGACATGGCAGGTAGTACTTCAGTTTGTAGTTCTCTTAATGGTTTGTGGCTTTTGGATTCAGGTGCAGGTTGTAATCTCTGTGCAGATATTTCCCTCATGCTTGACCCTCAGCATTTGAATTTTAAACAATCAATCATTATGCCAGATGGCTCAATTAAGTCTCCAACACATGTTGGTTCAGTGAGACTATCATATGATCTCATTGTACCTCATGTTTACTTTGTTCCTGGTCTAGTGATGAATCTTCTTTCCATCAGTCAGTTGACTAAAGATTTAAAATGTATTGCTATTTTTGATCCATCCTCTTGCATTTTGCAAGACCTGAGATCTAGAAGAAATCTGCTGACACGCTCCTTGCTAAACAGACTTTACACTTTCACTTGTAATAAAAATTCTTGTTTTCCTCCTAAAGTTGTTGGTTCTATTTCTGATTCAGATAGTTATTCGATTTGGCATAATAAACTTGGTCACCCTTCTTCCATTGTTATGACCAAGCTGGGATTAGAACTTGATACAAAACTCTCTGTACCCTGTGATATATGTCATGAATAAAAAATGCATAGACTACCATTTCCAATCAGTCAATCTAATGCCTTACATTGTTTTGATTTGATCCATTGTGATTTATGGGGTCCCTTTTCTATTGATGATAGATCTGGATATAGATATTTACTTACTATTGTTGATGATTACTCTAGAGCTATTTGGATTTTCTTGATGCAACACAAATCCAATACTTACTCCCTTCTTTCCAAATTCCTTTCCTATGTCAAAACTCAGTTTCATGGGGTAGTAAAAACCATTCGAACAGACAATGGGAGAGAATTCTGCAACAAATGGGGATAATTCATCAAACATCTTGTATATATACCCCCTATCAAAATGGAAGAGTAGAAAGAAAGCACAGACACTTGATACAAGTTGCAAGGAGTCTTCTACTTACCTCCAGTGTTCCAAAGAAATATTGGGGAGATGCAATTTTAGTTGCCACCTACTTGATCAACAGACTTCCAACTTCAGTTTTGAAATGTCAATCACCATGTGAAGGTCTTCTTGGATCAAAGCAAAACATCTCAAACCTTCATACATTTTGTTGTCTCAGTTATGTCAAACTTCCATGTACAACAGGCAAACTTGATCCAAGAGGAATGAAGGGTGTCTATCTAGGTATAGCATCCGACAAGAAAGGCTACAAGATTCTCATCCTAGACTCCAAGCAAGTGGTGATTTCAAGAGATGTGATCTTCTATGATCAAAATTTTCCTTTCAAAGTTACTACCCCACGGGATTCTACTTGTGATTCAGTTGTTCATTCTCCCACTCTCTCATCTCCAAATAACCTTTTCGAACTCAATGGTTTGCCTACTGCAAGTCATACTAACCAAACCTCCTCTGAAGTCCCTACTGGACCTCAGCTTCAAGAGCAATCTCCTCCAACCCCTCAAGGGTCAGTGAGTCACACTCTTAACATAACCTCTCCTGTCTCTCCGACTGAGAGGCATGGCTCTACACACTCTGCTGAGTTGTCCCTGCACAACTCTTCCTCTGGATCACCATCTCCAATGGTAAATCTCTCTTCTCTTCCTTTAAGCACAGAGGTTATTGCTCCTCCTGTTCCAGCTGGCAGGCCAAAAAGGGCAACTAAATGACCTGAGAGGTACAAGGATTATGTTTGTTCTTCCATCTCTGATCCTGAATTTGTTCCCACCTGTTTTAGTCAGGCAAGTGGTGTTGATCATTGAGATAAAGCTATCCAAGCTGAATTGAATGCTTTGGCACAAAATGACACCTGGGATATTGTTTCATTGCCTCCTGGTGAAAGGCCAATTGGTTGTAAATGGGTGTTCAAGGTTAAACATAATCCGGATGGCTCTATTAACAAACACAAAGCAAGATTGGTGGCCAAGGGCTTTCACCAGAGGTATGGTAAAGATTTTAATGAGTCTTTTGCTCCTGTAGCCAAGACATTGAATGTTAGAATTCTCATTGTTTTAGCTGCCTCTAATCAGTGGTTTATTTCTCAAATGGATATTAATAATGCCTTTTTACATGGCCATCTTGATGAAGAAATTTATATGTCCTGCCCCCAAGGTCTTCCTTCTTCCTCTGGACAGGTCTGCAAATTTACATTGCTCTTAAGAGTTTTCTAATCAACTCAGGATTTCATCTCTCTTATTGTGATCCTTGTATTTTCTTCAAGTTCACTAATGCTGGAATGGTTATACTTGTTGTATATGTTGATGATATTTTGGTCACAGGTGATGATGTTACTGAGATTACATCTATCAAAACTAAGCTACATCAACAATTTACTATCAAGGATCTTGGTGATGCTTCTTATTTTCTTGGCCTTGAAATTGTTCGATCTTCTACTGGTTTTTCTGTTACTTAACATAAATATACTTTGGATCTTCTGTCGGAGGTTGACTTCCCATCAGTTCCCAAGATTCATGTGCCTTGTCCTCCTCACCAGCAATTTGACACTGAAGGACCTCTTTTTGACAATCCTCCTTTGTTTAGAAAGATGGTTGGTAAACTTCTTTACCTTGGATTCCCTCGACCAGATTTGTGCTTCAGTGTTCACCAATTAAGTCAACATATGCAGTCCCCCACTGTCAAACATTGGAATGGAGTCATACAAAATTTTGCAGTACCTGAGAAATTCTCTTCACCTTGGTCTTTATTATCCTTTCGGTTTAAAACTTGAACTAAAAGGGTATAGTGATTCAGACTGGGGTAATTGTCCCACATCCCGGAAATCTTTGTCTGGCTACTGTGCTTTCTTGGGTGATTCTCTTATCTCTTGGAAGACCAAGAAACAGGATGTGGTTGCCAAAAGTACTACTGAGGCAGAGTATCGAAGTCTTGGGATGGCAGCAGCTGAACTTCTTTGGATTGGTTCTTTCTTTAAAGAGCTTCAACTTCCTTTATCCTCTCCTTATCCTCTATTTTTTGATAACATGTTTGCCTTACAGCTTGTGAAAAATGTATCCATCATGAAAGGACGAAGCACTTGGATGTAGGGTGTCATTATGTCCGGGATTACTATCATCAACAACTCATTGATCCTTGTTTTGTGCCTACTATACTACTCAACAACTTGCCGATATGTTCACCAAAGGTTTAGCTCCTAAAACTTTTCAGGCGTTCTGTTCCAAGCTAAGCCTTTGGAAGGCTTTAGCTTGCGGGGGGATGATGAAGCTAGAGCTCAAGGCAATCGAACAGGAACTCCATTCCAGCAGCTCAAGACAGATGTTGGTTAAGCTGGTTCAGCTAGCTTATGGGCTTAGTCTTTTGTATTGGGCTTTGTCATTTGTAGTGGGCCTATTCTGGGCCATTTTATTTTTCATGATCCACTGTATTTATATGCTTTAGTCGTGTTTCTTCCGTTGTATTGGTTCATTCTATTCAAAACTTTGAAACTGTTCTGCATGAATACACAAAACTGTCACTCCCAAATTCTCTGTCCGTTACCATTTTCTACACAACGACCAAAACACCAATAATTGAAGCTCTCATTTCGGTCTCCCCTACAGAAAGAAATTTATTCACTTTGGACACAAAATTGAAGCTTATCACTTATTGCACCACCCCTCAACTGTCTCCGTTTGCTGCCTTTCTAAATCTTGCTTCTTCTTGATTCTTTAGAAAATTTTACTCACTAAGTAGATCGATGGCCGCCACAGCTTATGCTGCTTTACGTTCCCTTTTGACTACCATCGCTATGGAGAAGACCCCGTCTCCCTTAAACCCTCCCTTCCCCTTCCCTGAAGCACTCATTGATGCTCTGTTAGAAATGGTTCAATTCATGGTTGATTTTCTTGAACAAGATTACCGTACGGATGCGGAACACTTGATGTCTCGTATTACCCAATTAGCTTATGCTGCAGAAGATGCTATTGAACTCCCGATTCTCGATCTAATTCGCTCCAGCTCTGCCAGCGATGAGGAGGAGGGATCTTCAAGTAGATCGAATGAGGAGGGAGGACCTGAAATAAGTCACTTCAGATCGCCGAGTGAGAAGAGATTTTCAAGTAGAGGACCTGAAATAAGTTACTTCAGATCGCCAAGTGATGAGACATCTTTTTATTGCTGGAATGAGGAGGACGAATCTGAAATGAGCTGTAGAGATTTTTACGAGGCGGAAGGATCTGAAATGAGTTCCAGGGAGGAGTTGGGAACTGTTCCCTTGGGTCAAGATCTGGAAAGTATAATAAACGACTTGGATCTAATCAAGGCAGAAATGCTGCTGCTAATTAAAGACAAGAGTATTGGAATGATCCAAGAGGTGCATCCTGGAGGTTCGAGATCATCGACTAACTCATCAACTGCTCATCGACAATGCGAGAAGGCTAAAATGGTGGGACTTGAGGAGGAAAAGAGCAAAATAATTGGTGAGCTTACATGGCATGATCATCAACGTGGCCTACGAATCATCCCAATCATTGGGATGGGCGGAATCGGTAAAACTACTCTTGTTAGAAATGTTTATGATGATGACCATATTATGAAGCATTTTGATGTTCGTGCCTGGGTAACGGTGTCCCAACAGTATAATGTCAATGATATTCTTAGTGGAATCCTTTCTAGTATAAAAAACGGAGCAAGTGTTGGAAATTCAGGTGAACTAGTACATAAGAGTCTCTTCAACAGAAGGTATTTGGTTGTTTTTGATGATATGTGGAGCACTGATGTTTGGGATGGAATAAAGCAGTTCTTCCCAGATAACAATAACGGAAGCCGAATCATGGTGACAACCAGACTCTCTAATGTGGCTGCAGAACTAAGCACCGGCTTCAGGCTTGGGATGAAGTGTTTGGATGTGGAAAACAGCTGGAATTTGTTTTGTCAGAAAGTATTTGTCTCGAAAAGTTGCCCTCTAGAGCTGGACGATGTAGGGAAGAAGATTGTACGAAATTGTGGAGGACTTCCTCTTGCAATTGTTGTCATTGGAGGGCTTCTAGCAAAGTCCAGCCAAACACTCAAGTATTGGGAGCATGTTGCTGAAGATCTTCACTCCTGTTTATATTCAAGTGATGATGATCATTGCTCGAAAATATTGTCTCCGAGTTACAATCACTTGCCTGTTTATTTAAAACCTTGTCTACTCTACCTGGGAGTATTTCTAGAAAATCATCGGGTTCATGTTTCCCAACTTATGAGGCTATGGATTGCAGAGGGTTTCGTAAAACCACTTGAGGGCAAAACATTGGAAGAAGTTGCTGAGGAATATTTGGAGGACCTTATTGGAAGAAATTTGATTATGGTTTCAAGTTTCAGCTGGAAGGGAAAAACAGAATATGTTGTTATCCATGATCTCATGAGAGAACTATATTTGAGAGAGGCTCAAAGAGAGATGTTTTATAGTGTTGTGGTGGTTGATAGCCTTGAGGCTCCAGTGAGCATGCTTTACCCACGCCGCATTGTTATTTTAGCATCTACAGCAAATTCCCTACAACATAGTTATCTTCGTATTTCTTTGAGATCAGTGTCACATGTTCGCTCTCTCATATTGCATGTCCGTTCTACATTTTTGTGTTTAGGATCCTTTGATATGAATCTCTTGAGAGTATTATTCTCAATTACCGAAGATGTCACTGTCTCCATAAGTGGAAACATTAAGCCTAGGTTATTTAACATGCGGTTTGTTGCAGGTTTAATGAAAAGCAACATTCAGTCAAGAATAGGCCCTTCCCGGAATTTACAATTGTTACCCAGTACTACTAGAAGGAGAAAACCAATTGAAATGTGGAATCAAGTTCAACTTCGCTATATAAAGTTGCCATTAGTTTCCATGCCTCCATATCACTTTGAGGATCAGCATAATTATATTGCCTTAGAAAACTTGCAGTCATTAGGTACGTTAGAGGATTTTAGATTTAGCGAAGAAGCCATGAGGAGAATCCCCAATGTTAAGAAATTGAAAGTTTCTTACTGGACAATAGAATGTGAGGAGTGGTCTCATTACAACGCTCACAATATTGAGTGTTTGAAGAAGCTTGAATCATTCAGTTGCGAATTTTATGCGCTTGGACTGCGCAACGCTCCCGGTAGGGAGGAGTTTGTTCGAAGTCTTGTTTTCCCACCTTCCCTCAAGAAGTTGTCCTTAGAAGGCTGCAGACTTATTTGGGATGATATGACTGTGCTTGCATCGTTACCCCAACTTGAGGTCCTCAAATTGCATTGTAATTCATTTGTTGGACCAGAGTGGAATCCCACTGAAAGGGGATTCCGTCGCCTTAAATTCTTCCGGATGACTTCGATCTATGATCTAATGAATTGGAATGCTGATGACACTCATTTCCCATGCCTGGAGAAACTCAGTCTACACTGTTGCGTTAAGTTGAAGCAAATACCTTTGGATCTCGGTGAAATATCAACACTTCGGTTGATTGAGGTGTCGGATTGTTCCGTTTCGGCAATGATGTCAGCTAGAATCATATTGGAAGAACAACAGAGCTTTGGAAATGACGATCTTGTAGTTGAAGTTACCTCTTGGTGCAAGTATAGATCAATACACGACGTGAAAATAAAAAATTTTGTTGCAACATCATGGTAAGTGTATTCACTGCGTTGTATTCCTATAAGTATATTCATAACTGCACATAAATTGTCTAGTTCCAAGTTAGTTTTCATTCACCTCAAATTCTATTTCAATTGCATTAATACAATGCAACACACAAGTGAGTGCATAATTTAAATAATTATAGTATCTCGTAAGAATCAATAGAAAATAATTCTGTGCAACATTATTAGTAGACATCCCATTTCTTTCTTGGTTGCATGAAATGATTTTTCGTAATTATTCTTTACAGAAATTGAACTATCTAATTCACATTGCCAAAAGGGAATTATTCTCATTATCTGTTCACTTTCATATTCTCTGATCATTGTACTTTTACTCTGATGCGTCAGCCTTGAGCTCTGGAAATTTTTGTGCATATTTTATACGTCGACTGATCCCCTGTTACATTATGTAATTATGCTCCAGGTCTCAGCAATATGCTGAGAGCGACAACGAAGAGGAGAGCGATGACAACAAAATGGAGAGAAATGAAAATGGCGAGGAGAGTGGGACATGATGCAGTAGGGAATGAGGAAATGGAAAAGGAGAGAAATGTAAAAAGAAGAACAGGGCAGTGGCATTGCAAAGGAGAGAGAGCTAGTATATTTCATTCAGGGCTAAAAGTGCATATATATTGCAGGTGTGCTGTATAATAACTTTAAGGAATGCTTTGCTCTTATGTGTTGAAGTTGGTTTTTAGATTTCAGTTTCATATCTTGAAGGAGAGCATGCAAATGTTGAATTTTGATGCTGTTAGAATATAACACTATTTCCCCCTTATTTGTGGTATTTACTTACATTGTGGAGCCAACTAGTGTTGTCTTTCTAGTTCTTTATAGTTACGCTTTCAACATCCTAAAACTGACCATTTTGTCCATTCAAGAAGCTATGACTTTGAAAGCTTAACTAGTTAAGCAGCCATTTATTTGTGGAATTTATAGTCACCAAAGCAAACCTATATCAAATAGAGAATTGTTGCTCAAAAATGTTGTATCCCTGACAATACCTATATAAAAACCCACACTGTTATGCCTGTGACTAATGTGTTGGATGTCAGAGAACTGCCTGTCTTGTGTTAAAGCACATTAGTTATTTGGCAATAACCCAGAAATCCAATAGTCATACCCATTACTTCGTGCTCATGTCATCATGATTTTTACATAATTTCTAGCCACACACATTTTTTGCATTCGTGGTGTTTTTCAATCCAAGTGAATTCTAAACCGCTTCTTTGGAGGGAGGAAGTCTTATTTGCGGCTTGATTGTGGTTGCTCGTTTAGCAAGTGTTTGAGCTGTCTGTAGCCTGTAGGTGACACTGATCTGTAATAGGGATGCATATATTTTCTGTATGCTCATAGAAAAACCTATCAAGAATGTGGTGGTCTGATATGTAACTTGGTTTGTATATTTAGTGTCATTTCACTGGGAAATGATTTCTATTCCTCTGCTGTATTGAAATTGTACTGTTAACTGCAAAAGAAGTATCATTACAAAGAAATAAATAAATGAAACATTGTGATATCTCCATGGACTTACTGAACTATATAAACCCCACCTCTTAATTCCTCTTCATTTACATAATTACTTACTCATCGAGACGTTGAGTTCTAATGAGTTTTCTTTTATCCTTGTTAGAGAAAAGAGCCTTATAAAGTGGTTTCTTTGGAAACTGATGCTGAAGAAGCTGAGCAGAGTGTATGCGCATCTGAGGAGAAAACGTGATTGATGAAAGTGGAGTCAATCACGCCACTGTTCACCTTGCCGTCCCGGATCACCACTCCAGAACCACTTTCGATTGATTTGGCTAACAATATGGAGTATTTCTATATAATTAGGGGTTTGCAAATTTGAATTTTCTTTTATTTCGAATTGACTATTTTATTTTTTCTGAATAACCTATAAATGTTAGGAAAATGTGGTGAGAAGTTCATACCACACAAATTAAAAAAAAAAGATAAAAGAGTGAAATAAGGGGTCGGGTGGAAAGTCGAACCCCAATATTTAGAAATTGAGGAAATTAACCACTAAAGTCCTCATCTCCATTTCGAATGGAATTGAGACATTTGAAACTAGAAATTCGGTAATAATTATCAATATATACGGCACCTTTTGGATTATTATTCCCATAAAACAAGTATTGCCGAACCCGTACACACGCATAAGCCAAAAAATCAAATTTTTTAACCCAGTATCTGAAACTGAAAGCTGGCCGAAACGTAAAACAACGCATACACATAGTTTAAATAGAAAATAATCCCTCGTCCCACCTATTGTGTCATGTTTGATTTTTTGGCACTATTCTTTGTTGAGTTTTGACTTAATTTTATCGTAATGATATACTTTGAAAAAAATAGTCGAGTTAAATTTTGTTAGAATCGTGTGATCATGTAATTTTAGAATATATAATTTACATAATTTTTCATTATACATATTTTGAAATATTAACGATTGAAAAAGTGCATTGAATTGTGTGCAAAAATCAAACAAGACAAGTTAAATGGGACGGAAAGAGTACCATGTAAAATACTAACGATAATATAATTACGATGAGTACTGAATCATAGTATATCATGAAGTATAATTTAATTCATCTAACTCTCAAATTCCCAATCACTTTCAGCAGAAAATAAATCTCTCCAATGAATCTAACATAAGCCGGAACATATAAGAGACTGCTCCAAGAATTGACAAACAATGTCGATATATCAGTTAAAACCTCTCTCTATTTCGTTGAGCCATTGGGAGCCGCCTTCACGGAGTCTCCCGAGGGGTTGAGTTCGTCCCATGCTTCGATCCATGTGACCATTGCATCTGCCAGCTTGTTGAAGTAATCGTCAACCTTGCCAAGCTTCGCCTTGACCTGCTTGGAGAGTTCCAGGTAGCATTTCTGGACGGTGGTGCAGTCCTTGGGAAGGGTCACGGATTGGAAGAACGGGATCAGCTCCTCTTGCCAGTAGATGCCCTTGTACTCCTTTTTAAGGTTCACAAATGGGTTACTCGCCTTGCTGTGCCAAATGTAGGGCAAACCCGTCTTCACGCCTAATCCCAAGTGGTCACAAATAACCTACAATGAGGAAAGAACATGTTAAAGAATCAATATAAAAAAAAGAGCGAAAAACCACTTCAGAAAACTATTATCACACATATTTCTCTTTTGGGATAATAAAAAGACCTATTTCGAAATTAGGAGACGAACTGAAGTTTTGTTAGTCAAGAATCAAGATCAGCCAAACACAGTCTTCATTCAAAGTTGAGGAATTTCAGAATTTGCCAAAATAGGATACCAATATCAAAATTACTGTCCTAATTTGTAATACGTCTAAAAATTAGTGTATTAAAAATTAATAGCTGCCCTAATTCAGGAATTGGTGGCTTTTGGTCCAAAACGTGAAAGTAGTTATGGTTAAAGTCCAAAATTAGTTATTAACTAATCAAAAAATGTAGAGAGAGATGTGAATGTGAAAGCACGTTGCGTACCTTGGTGCACCAGCCAGCCCACATGTCGTCATAGCGCCCGATTGGCTGGCCATCGCCCATGAGTCCAAAGTACATTGCCGGGCCAATCAATTCGCGGTTGAAAGCGAGATTCATGCCACACATTGGAAACAAAGTACCCTTTGGAATGGACAAAACAGCATCAACATACCTGAAAAAAAAAGAACATTGAAAAAATGGTCAGCATCGATAAGAAAGAGACTGTATGAGTTTAACAAAGGGCTTCATTGAAATGTATGCCTCGTATTCCTCTCACGAGGCTTGACAAGCTGAGTGGGCGCATCGTAGTCAGGGATGTTCAGCCAGAGACCATGTGACACAGCAGTTGGTACACCTTCACGAAGACTGAATGGGTATCCACGAACAAAGTCTGTGCCCTCGCGGTATGGATCATACAAGGTGTTGAAGAAAAAGGGAGTCGATGGGCTCAAAAGGTTCTTAATGTGCTGCTCGAGCGCATTAATGTCCTTTCCGGATGGATCCTTGGCAACCTGCATATATACCAACAATTGTGCCGTTAAATTTCTAACACACAATAATAAACAGTTCAAACAACTAACAATGAACGAGATCGGTTGGCACGTCACAACAACGCCGTCAATTCGTTAAAAAGCAACACATAATGCAACTGTACAGCAGAGCAAGTTGTAATCCAAAATCAGATCCACAACAAACCATCAAATCTAACAGGATATAGGACACGCCGGCTTAGACATTTGTCGATATCTTAAAAAGCAATACTTTGTACAAACATGCAATTGACAAAACAATCCTCTTGAACTCGAGATTATCTGAATTTAAGATCTGAATGTTAAATCAAACAAGACTAAACGCATGAACTCCATTCAGTGATTAAGTCTTTTAAACCTAATTCTTCCATATCACACAACGGAATATATTATACCCAAAATAGAAGTCAATAACTTTTCTAACAGCGTTATCATTGCCTGTTTTATCAAATCATCATAACAGACTCTATGAAGGGCCAACATACAAAACATGGCAACTTATCAAATAGATTCATGTTTATACTTTATAGAATCCAAACAGAAATTATTGAGGCCTTCCACGACATTTGAAAATAACAAATTTTCAAAAAGGAACAAAGCAAAGATTTTCAAATCCAACAAAATCAGATCTGATTGTAATATAAATCAGATCTACATTCATCATAGCATCAAAACTGGCCTAACTCATTGACCAACCCAAATAAAAATATCATCTTTATTTATAACCAAATTTCAATTTTGAAACCCAGAATTGAACGAATCAAATTATGAATTTTAAAAGAGACTTACAAAGCAATCGTCATCAATGGTGAAGATATACTTCTTCTTGGAAACCATATAGCCAAAGCAGCGGCAAGCAGAGTCCTTGAACGAGATGCAGCTGGCCTTGGGGCCAAGAACCCTATTGATATCATTCCTATTGTAGAGCTCGTAGTCAAAGCCCTCGGGAACCTTGATCTTCTTGGTGGGATCGCCGTCCTGGACGATGATGAGATGGTAGGGTTGGAAAAAGGGCCTCCACATCTCCAAGAAATCGAGGTTCCTGATGGTGGGAATCACAATGTCGAGCTCATCCTTGAGAATCGGTGTGGAGGGGTGGGCGGCCATGTTAGGAATTGCGAAAGTGAGTAGAATTGGGGGAGAAAGGGAAGGGAAATCGAGATCTGTGCTGTGGGGGGAGAAAGGGGAGCGGTGAAGGGGTTTTTGTAGTGGTGTGGGGAAGGCGCTGAGGGGGAAGAACCGACGCGTTGAACGTCAAGGTGAAGGGGTAATTATTGTTTTACCCCGCTTTTTTAATGGCTTTTTTCCATGGATTTGATTTTAGAAAAAGATTCTACTTTTTCTTTTCCTCTTTTTAAAATAAAGAAAACAAAAATTATTCATGATTACTTAATACTGTAATTTTAAAAATGATACCGAAAGGGGTCCGGAAAGGATAAAAATTAAGCCCAATTGGATAATACTACTATTTTTCATTTAATCTAAATAGGTTAATATATAATAATTTATTAAGTTTGTTTGATAATTAAAGAAAATAATAATCAATTAAATACTTATAAGAGCCTGTTTAGAAGGCAATAAATAAATTAATCACAACTAGCATATTAGGTAGTTTTAGCATATTGACTATCAATATGCTTCTTTGGTAAATAACAAATTAGGTAGTATATTGATTAGTATATTAAGAGTTTGTTTATTTTGTCTTTTATTATTTTAGTTTTATTTCATCTAAAACTTATTTTCAATTTTTAAATTTTACCTATTTGTTTGAGCTTTTCTCAAAGGCGAAATGAGCAGGAGAAATCAAAATTCTATTTTTTTAAAAGTATTTAGGGGGTTATTTCAGGAAAAAAAAGTAATTATTTTATAAATAATAATACAAAAAACATCTCTATCTAACAACTAATTTCTCTTATAAGATTTATATTTTTTTTTAGTAATTTTAATATATGAAAATTCTTCTACATCGAATTCATCCAAGTATGAGTCCTTTGAAAAAACACCTTTAATACTTTTCATCCAAACACCTATTTAGGCTACTTTTGCTTCTCAATTGTCTCTCTCTTGTTTCTCCTTCTGATGTCTCCTTTTTCTTTCTCAAAAATCCAAACAAATAGGTCATAAGCATCTCAAAACTCATCTGCTATTTTTTAAAAACAGATTAAGAAATATATCACTAAAATACAATTAATATGTTATTTATCTATAGGTTAAAATTAATCATTAATATCCAATTCGGATCCAGTGCAGACACAGCATGGGTCTGCATTTGCAAACTGATGGAATATTAGTAGAAAGTGATAGGGTTGATCGGCATCTCTACAAAAGTGATGGAATACTAATAAAAGTGATGGGTTATACACATCATTTATTTGGACGTAACCATCATTTATTTGGCACACATCACTTTATTGGCTTTGGGCATCATGGGGTGCATATGCAGCCGCTCCACCCAAGCCATTTCCATTAATATCTACTAATTAAATCCGCTGCCAATAACTAATACCAAATTTCGTTAAATGAAAGTCAATTACTCATTTTTAAATCAAGTAGATTAATGGAATGGTCATTTACTTGCTTCTCAAAAAACATGGTCATTTACTTTTAATGGGAAAAAATATCAAACATTTCATTGGTATTTTTGTCAGTTCTGCATGCAGCTTTTGGAATATTTGAAAAGCTTTAAATTTTATATCAAAATAATACTTCCTCTGTTCTCCTATAATTGCTCCCACAATCCAAGACAGATTTTTAGATGTCAATAACTCAAAGTATATATAAGTAAAAATTATAAAAAAATAATATTATAAAACTACGTGATTAGACGAATCTAACAAGATCTCACTTGACTATGTTTTATCTTATTTAACTATGCCAAAAAAATTGATCAAAGTTACTCAATGAATAGTAACTACTATGCAAATGGAACAATTATATGAGAACGGAGGAAGTAGCTCCGTTCTTTGCTAGCATTTAAAAGCTTTAGCTGTGAATTGCAGCTCCAAAAAACTCTACAATCAGAAGCTACCCTGGGTAGCTTTTGAGAGCTTTCGAAAGCTACTTTCCAATTTAATTAATTTTTCTATTCAAATTATAATTTATGATAGCTAAAACTACTTCTACAGAACACTTGTGTAAAAATTGATGGATACAGCTCCTACAGTTTTCTCCAGCCGCAGCTCACAGCTACAGCCCGCATCTACTCTACGTGCAGACCCTTTATTTATCTAATAATAATAATACCGATTAATAATTAACAACTTTTTTAGGATAAATATCAGGTATGATGCCTCATTAGGCTAAAAAGTAATCCAACTTAACTAGTTAAAAGAATAAGAAATAAACTCAAAATAAAATACACATAATATATAAAAATAATACTCCGTACTATTAAGTTTTTACTTCTTATTGTCTACGAGCTCTAAATAATTGAAGTCAATTAAGAAAACACCCTATGTATTTAGGTTGATAATTCATTATGTCACTCTCTTATTTTACCATTTCAATAATATCCCTACAAAGTGCACTGATTTTCAAGGACAGCTAGAAGTTCAGTCGGTAAAAATCCTTGTTTTTATCAATTCATTCGGCAGCTTCCACCGACAGTGAATCTCCTTCGCTCTGCCCATGGGCCATGTTACGGCCTTATTTATGAATCTCCCTCCACCAACATGTGCCACGAGTAATGTAAGTAGTTTTTTTGGAGCTTTTTATAGCTACTTTCCTATTTAATTATTTTTTTTCTTTTATAATTTATGACAGCTTTAACTATTTCTACCGAGTACTTGTGTAAAATTGATAATTATAGTTTCTACATCTCCCTACAGCTCACAGCTATAGTTACGGCACTATGGGCATAGCAGTCCCTAAGTTTGAAGAGTCTACGGGTTGCCATCATTTGGAAAAACTATTAGAAGGGAAATATGAGCTTTCAATTCAAACTTAATGGGCAATAATAACTGGAATATTCTGCCCGCATAAAAGAGGGATCCCACACAATTTTTGGGGCTTGGGGTGCTTAATAAAAACTTAGGATTCCTTTGTGTTATGTGTAAGTAAAGCCCTCATCACTCTGGACGTGTTAACATAGCAAAAAAGTAGTAAGCCCAATAAAGTTGTTCATCTAAATTAATTAGCCCAATTGGATAAAATATATCTGGAAGAGGGAAGACGCGTCTCCAAAAGCCCATATCCGGAAGAGGGAGGACATATCTCCAAAAGCCCATATCCGGAAAAGAGAGGACGCGTCTCCAAAAGCCCATGAAAATATATCCGGAAGAGGAAGGCCGCATAGACAGCCCGGACCATGGAGACCATGGAGGCCAAGTACGATGGAGGCCAAGTACGATGGAGGCCAAACAAGATGATGGAGGCCATGGAGGCCAATGGAGGCCATGGAGGCCAAGTACAATGGAGGCCAACCAAGATGATGGAGGCCATGGAGACCATGAAGGCAAGTACCATGGAGGCCAACCAAGATGATGGAGGCCATGGAGGCCATGCCATGGAGACCATGGAGGCCAAGTCGATGGAGGCCAACCAAGAAATGGTGGCCCCTAACCATGCCACAAAAGTCGCCTCGTGACGAATGCTGCCTAAACCCGTGTTTCAACAGGAGGTCACCTGTGTCTCAACAGGAAAGCTGCACGGGGAGCTACAGGAGGAGGCCTCCTCCTATAAAAGGAGGGACGGAGGCACTTGAGAGGACACCCTCACACACACCCATCCTCAGAGGATTGGCTTTCAATTCTTTCATTCCTGCAATTTTTCATTCTGCACTTTCAATTCCTGCTTTTTACATTCCTGCCAATTTACCATTCCTTTACAGCTTTGCTTAAATTCTTGTAATTCCCTTAGTAATCTTTGTAATCCTCTTCAAATATTGTCCAATCAAAATTCTCGGTTAACAAATTGGCACGCCCAGTGGGACACGAAGTGGAAACCATATCCGCTTGAAAGTGTATGCAACTCAGATCCGGACGAATAGTAAGGGATTTAACACAAAGATTTGGAGAAATGTCGCTGCCGGAAGAAACTCCAGTAAGAACACCATCTGAGAATGTCGATGATACAGCGACTACCTCTCAACAACCGCAGGGGATAATGCAAGTCCCAACTTTTTCGGAACAAATACGGCTATCGATGAATGAATCGATGGCTGAATTCATGCCTTTACTAACAAGGCACCTTATGGATGTATTGCGGCCTGCCATGGCCGATCAAACTGACAGGATATGTGGATCCCTGCATACTCCAGAGGGATATATCCATGGCATGAATGTGTCACCAAGTGTTACAGGACCGTATGGCGGTCTACAAAGGACTTGGGGGACTGGTCAGCCATCACTATCTGAGTTTGGAGCACCACCTCCTATGATGTATGCTCCATCAGGATACTTAATGGCATCTGTTCCGCCATTTGGAGTGGCGGCTTCCATCCCAACCGCCGTGCATAATACTGGAGGAGGACACCTGCAACCTCAAGGCACCAACATACCTTTGGCTGCCTCCCCAGTGTCTCAGGCCGCCCAGGCGGCCTCCCCATTGCAGGCCTCCTATCAGGCGGCCTCTCAATTACCTCAGGCCTCCCATCATCAGGCCTCCCCATTACATCAGGCCTCCCATCATCAGGCCTCCCCATTGCCTCAGGCCTCCTATCAGGCGGCCTCTCCATTGCCTCAGGCCTCCCATCATCAGGCCTCCCCATTACATCAGGCCTCCTATCAGGCGGCCTCCCCATTGCTCCAGGCCTCCCATCATCAGGCCTCCCCATTCCATCAGGCCTCCTATCAGGCGGCCTCTCCATTGCCTCAGGCCTCCCATCATCAGGCCTCCCCATTACCACAAGCCACATATCATCAGGCCGCCTCCCTGCAGGCCGCCCACTTTCAGACCTCCAACCCACTTCAGGCCGCCCAACAACAGGCCAGTCCATACTTGGCCACCCAGGCTTCCAGTTCACACCAGGCCGCCATGCAACCTCAGGCCGCCAACATAAGTCGGCCGGCCATCAACACGAGTCATCCGACCACCAACTTGGTCTCGACCGCCACCATGGTTCAGGCCGCCATGCCTCAGGCCGCCATGGCTCATCCGGCCGCCGTATATCAACAAGCTGCCATGCCTCCTACACAGGCGCCGGTAGTGTCGCCCGAATCCTTAGCAGATATGATGCAGCAACATTTCGGCATTCAATTGAGGCCGATGGAACGACCCACCTATAGGAAACCATACCCGGATTGGGTAGACACCATGCATCCTTACCCTAAAGGCTTCAAAATGCCCGAGTTCACCACGTTCTCGGGGGACGACGGCAAATCAACCGTAGAACATGTGGGCAGGTTTACTGCTCAGTGTGGGGAAGCAGCGGCCAACGACTGGTTGAAGTTAAGATTGTTCAGTTCCTCTTTGACTGGACCAGCATTTGTTTGGTTTGCAGCCATGCGGCCAAATTCAATTCAAAATTGGGCCGATCTCGAGCGGGCATTTCACGACAGATTTTATACACCCCTGTCGCAGGTTAGTCTTGCAGATCTCACTAACACCAAACAATTTGCCGATGAGACGGCAAGTTCTTTTATTAATAGATTACAACGCATTAAAGGCCGATGTACTATAGCAATACCCGATAAAGAAATAGCCAATATAGCAGTGGCTAATATGCTACCAAAATTGAGAGAACATTTAATTGTGCAGGATGCAACTGACCTTGCCCAGCTGGCCGAGAGAGCGGCCCGTGTGGAAAAATTCCTGAGGGAGCAGGAAGAGAAGCGTCCTATGCGTCGAGTCCATTTCGAGGAAATAAAACCCAGTGATGATGAGGACGAACCTGTAGAGGTGGCTGTTGCTGAGCTAGTACAGACAGCCAAACCACATACATGTGCTGCTCTCAAGCCGCCAAAACAAAGAGAGGCTAAGTATAAGCCTGAAGAAGACCTTTTTGACATGGGCAAAGCGGACCAAGTGTTCGATGCCCTACTCAAAGACGGTGTAATCAAGTTGCCTGAAGGGCAAAAATTACCAGCGGCCGAGGAAATTCGAGGCCGAGCATTTTGTAAGTGGCATAATTCGTATACTCATAGCATTACTAAATGCAGGAGTTTTAGAACGGCCATACAGAACAAAATAAAAGAGGGTCGTTTGAAAATCGCAGGTATGAAAGTGGATTTAGATCCATTCCCTCAACTGCCAATTGGTGTTTCTGGACTCATCCCAAATCCAGAAGATGGTGGCTCCAGTAGCCAGAATAATAGAGGAAAGGAACACATTGAAATCGAGGAGGAGGATGTGGACTTATTATCTGATGAGTCCGATCATGAAAGAAAAGAGTTGTGCGGTAAACAACCCAGGTTTAAGAACATGGCGAAGGAGGACTTCAAGAAGGTCCTGGAAGCTGAAGAAAGAGAGCACCACAAGAAGAAGAACCCCCCTTTGAGAGTTGAGATCTCTAAGCAGGCGGTAGAAATCCATGAAAATGGGAAACACCAACCTATTGCTCGAGATTATAGGCATGGTGTACAGGTGGTTCCAACCTTGATGAGGCGACCAGAACACCCAGTCGAGACTGAAAGGTGGATGAAGAATAGGGCTCAGAACAAAGCCACCCACAAGGAGCCGCCACCCATGACCAGGAGTCAATTTAGGCGGGCTCAAAGACGATATGCCGAGGAAATGCGGCAGTGGGAGGCACAAATTCATAAGTTGGAAACTTCCAGGCCTCGGAAGCCAGTACAACCAACTTATTTCAAAGGAGAGACATCCCAACAGCAGAGACCCCTTCACGAGAAGACACACAGTAGGACGGTGGCAAGGAAACCTGATTCACCCATACCACCTCGTGAAGAAAGATTTTATGAGATCTCAAGAAGACCACCTCAGGCTCCATCACATTCCACCAGGAGGCCAGTGAGGGAAAGGTTACAACCACCATCATCTTCTACCACTACTGAGAGGCCAGTACGAGAAAGGCTGCAATGGGTAGAACGAAAGCCTCAGCCGTCATCATCACCAAGGCCTAAAGTAACCAAAGCTGGACTTCCTCAGACTAACGCTTCATCATCAGCTTCTAATGATAAAGGAAAAGCGGTCGCCACAACCGAATCTGATGAAGGAGGAAACAAGGTCAAATCTGCGGGACAGAAATTCATTGAGAAGCTAGACAAAATGGACATGACTCCTTCAAACATGGCTATGGCTAGTGTACTGATGAAATACATGGCGTATTTGGCGGCTCATGAAGCCGGTGAATTTGGAAGTGAACCACACAGTTTTGAAGGATTCACGGCCTATTGCAAAACTGTAGAAACCCAGAAGAAGTCACAGACACAAGAGGAAACAAAATCAACCAGTGAAGCACTCCAAGCGACCAATGAGGCATCACAAGTGAATTTTGGTACTATTACACCTACAGAGGTGGAGACCGCCGTGGAGGCCAATCTCGATGAGCCGAAAGTTGGGATTAGCGCCCTAGGTATCGTGACCGATGAATATGGCACGATGGAAGACACGAATATTGACGAAGGGTATGAAGATGATATGTGGGGTAATGTGAACCTCAATATTGATGAGGAGCCTCATTTTGAATTAGACGGCATGGATCTTGAAGATGAGGTTTTTTGGCAAGATTTGGACAAAGAACTTAAAGAAGCTGACGATAGGAAAGAAGGGCCAAATGATCCTTCCGTGCCTATACGGGTCTTTGGGCTGGCGGCCGATGAAGAAATAAGCGATACCGAATCCGAGATATGGGATGAGGAAGAGCCATCGTTCGCAAGGCTTATCGAAAGAATGGATGAAATGATAGCCGAATTGTCCCATCCAACCAGGGATGCACCTCCCACACAAGAACTTGGCGGTCGACATGATGCTTCAAAGGCCGTGGCACAGTTTGCCAAACCCAAAGTTGCCCAGACAAGACAACTGAAACCCTTGTATGTTAAGGCTCACATTGATGGGCGTCCTGTGAGCAGGGTATTCGTTGATAATGGAGCAGCAGCCAATGTGATGCCTATGTCAACTTTGAGGAAGATAGGAAAAAGTGAAAGGGATCTGATCCCTACCAGGGTCAGAATGTGCAGCTTTGTAGGAGAAGCAACACAACCTGCCGGATTCATAACGGCGGACGTCACAATTGGATCCAAGACCATCAAAGTGGCCTTCTTCGTGGTGAAATCTAAGACGTGTTACTCAGCATTGCTTGGGCGCGACTGGATTCACATGGCGCAGTGTGTGCCATCCACCCTCCACCAACAGTTGTTAATTTGGGATGGTGACCAGATAGAATTGGTGGAGGCAGATCCTCAACCCTTTGCAGGACCAGACGCCAACAATGATGAGGCGATCTTCTACTTAGAAGACATTCAACCTGCATCAGCCTTAATTGGTATGAACATGGATCTGGAATCCATTGATTTCACAACAAGCGGCTTCAAATTACGTTCTGCATATAGCCGACATGAAGCATCATGCTCTGCATGACGAGCAGCTACGACATTTATAAAGACTTGTTGCAGCGGCTCGCCAACACTGAAATAATGATGGGTGCCGAAATCAAGTCCAAAAATCCAACTGACAATCGGCCATCTGAATGGCCATCTCCTATAAAGCGAATGTTGCCTAGTCCAGAAGCCAATGAACCACTTGTAGACATCAACCTCTGGACAGAGACAGAACCAAAGTTGACCAAGATAAGTGCGTCATTATCAGATGAAAAGCGACGCCAGCTAGTGGAGCTGATTCATAAGTATAAGGATTGTTTTGCGTGGCAGTACACAGATATGCCAGGACTATCAAGGGAGCTAGTGGAACATAAGTTGCCAACGCACCCAGAGTTCAGACCTCATAAGCAGCCGCCAAGACGGTTCGACCCAGACACCATCCCAAAAATAAAGGCCGAAATCGAGAAACTTCTTAAAGCAGGTTACATTAGAACTTGTCGTTATGTGGAATGGCTTGCAAATATTGTACCTGTCATAAAAAAGAACGGTCAAATAAGAGTCTGTATAGACTTTAGAAATTTAAACTTGGCAACACCCAAGGATGAATATGTGATGCCTATGGCCGATATGCTTGTTGATGCGGCCGCCGGCCACAAGTTTTTATCATTAATGGATGGTTATTCTGGATACAATCAAATCTTCATTTCTGAAAATGATGTGCATAAAACAGCTTTTCGCTGCCCAGGGCCAGTCGGCATCTTTGAATGGGTAGTCATGCCCTTTGGATTAAAAAACGCGGGGGCAACATACCAAAGAGCCATGAACATGATTTTTCATGATTTAATCGGTCACACACTTGAAGTGTACATTGATGACATAGTGGTAAAATCATGTGAATTTGGCCAACACTTGGCTCACCTGGAAAGTGCCTTCATCCGAATGAGGCAGCATGGATTGAAAATTAATCCAGCTAAATGTGCCTTTGGAGTGGCAGCAGGGAATTTCCTAGGTTTCTTGGTACATGAGAGGGGCATTGAGGTAGACCAGAACAAAGCTAAGGCCATCATGGAGGCTCGTGCACCAACCAATCTCAAAGAATTGCAGTCATTGATGGGCAAAATCAATTTCCTAAGGAGATTCATTGCCAATGCTGCTGGCAAGATGAAAGCGTTCACTACTTTGCTTAAAGGAAGAAAGAATGAGAAGTTTCTCTGGACGAATGAGCATCAAGCAGCCTTCGAAGAAATAAAAAGAGCATTGGTCAATCCTCCAGTTTTAGTGCCACCAAAACCTGGAATACCTTTGAAACTATACATATCGGCAGCCGAAGAATCTATCGGATGCTTGCTTGCACAAGACGATGAAGGCGGCAAGGAGAGGGCTATCTATTACCTTAGCAAGACTCTACAAGGGCCAGAGGTAAGATATACTGCATTAGAGAAATTGTGCTACGCCCTGGTATACTCCTGCAACAAGTTAGAACACTACATGCTGCCAAGAACAGTCCATGTAGTGGCTCCCTTTGACTTGGTAAAAACCCTTTTGCACAAACCCGCGTTGAAGGGTAGACAAGCTAAGTGGGCTATGAAGATCAGTCCTTTTACCCTTGTACACATTCCTCAAAAGGCAATCAAGGGACAAGCTTTAGCTGATTTCTTAGCTCAACACCCTTCGTTGGTGCTGTCAGAAGATCCCAGAGAAGCTTCCTTTATAGGATTCGAACCATGGGAGTTAACCTTTGACGGATCTTGTGCAAGCAGCGGCTCGGGGGCCGGCATTACAATCACTAGTCCTCTTGGGGAACATTGGAAGCTTGCTCGGGAGCTAGAGCCTGGCACCACCAACAATCAAGCAGAATACGAAGCTTTGATATTTGGCCTCGAAACTGCATTGCTTAAAGGTGCGAAATCAATTACAATATTTGGAGACTCCCAAGTCATCCTGAATCAGTTAACCGGAGAATATGAATGCAAGAGTCCCAGATTGATTAAGTACTATGAGACAGCACTAGAACTATTGAACAAGTTTTCGGACGCTACCATCACACATGTGCCCAGAAGCCAAAATCAAGAGGCCAACGAGGTTGCACAACTTGCTTCAGGCTGGCAGTCTTGTCGCCCTAGGGGGGCACCACACATTGCCGCCATCGCAAGTGAATCTGAGGGCCAACAAGAGAGTGGTGATTGGAGAACCGAAATCATACAATATCTCGAGAACCCGTCGTCTGGAAGGGACAACTCGCTAAAAATCAAATCTTTACGATACACACTGATAGATGGCGAGTTATTCCGAAGGGCGGTCGATGGATTACTGCTCAAGTGTGTAGGTCCCGAGGAGGCGAAGTTGGTAATGGGAGAAGTTCACGAGGGGATATGCGGCTCCCATCGAGCAGGACCTAGCATGAGATGGAGTATTCATCGTCATGGCTATTTTTGGCCAACCATCATGGAAGATTGCATCGTCTATGCCCGAGGTTGCGAGGCTTGTCAGAAACATGGGCCAATTCAGAGAGTGCCAGCGGAAGAAGTACACACGGTCATCAAGCCTTGGCCATTTCGTGGCTGGGGAATGGACATCATTGGAAAAATTCATCCGCCGTCATCTAAAAACCACACATTCATACTAGTGGCCACTGATTACTTTACCAAATGGGTGGAAGCATGGCCAATGAGGAAGATAGATCAAAATGATGTAATTAAGTTCGTAACTGAGCTCATACATCGATTTGGAATTCCTCAAACAATCACTGCGGATCAAGGAACTGTGTTCACCGGCAAAAAGTTCTTAGCTTTTGCCAGACAATTCGGGATTCGCATATACCACTCCACTCCGTATTACCCCCAAGCAAACGGTCAAGCGGAGGCCACCAATAAAATCTTGATAAGTATGATCAAGAAGGCGGTAGGTGAGAAACCAAGGAAGTGGCATGAGGCGCTGTCGGAAGTCCTATGGGCTTACCGGAATGCTAAGTCTACCTCCACTGGCTTCACACCATATTACCTAACATATGGTCATGACGCCGTTCTGCCTTTGGAGATCACGGTCCCTTCTCTGAGGGTGGCCCAACAGCATCACCTAGACTTAGCTGAGTATGAAAAGGCCATGGTGCAAGAGTTGGAGACAGCAGATGGCGACAAGCTTACCGCTCTGGAAAATATCCGTCGCCAAAAGATGAGGATGGCGAGACATTATGACAAGAGAGTTCGAGGCAAAACCTTTAGCGAGGGAGACTTAGTATGGAAGGTGATTTTACCCTCGGGAGTGCGAGACAATGAGACAGGCAAGTGGTCTCCAAATTGGGAAGGGCCGTTCATTGTCACGCAAAGATTGATTAATGGTGCATACAAACTAATGGATATTGATGGTCAAGAACATAAACAAAGTATAAACGCAAAATATCTCAAAATGTTCTATCCGTCAGTATGGGAATCTGAGTAAGAAACATGAGTACATCCAAAAGTGGCCAATCACAAGTTCGGCCAAAAAGTAGCAATAATATCCCAAAGCAAAAGCAGAAACTGCCCATCACAAGGCCGATGGGCTGACCCAGAAGTGTACTGAAAATCAGTGCTAGAAACTAAACGGGAGGCTGCGTCCCATCGCCCAATATGCGCCGGCGCATGAGGGCCCATCGATCACGGGTACGCCCAAAAATATCCGTCAGGCGATGAAGTGCGGCTGCGGAAGCGCGAGCACGAACAGACAGTCGAAGCCGACGAGTCCGAACTCCCGACAACTCAGTCGATAAATCGCTCTCATCTGCGGCTAAGCGATCGTAGGCAGTCTCCACCTCAGTAGCTCGGGAGGAGATGTCGGCTAAGGCAGGCTCCAGTGAAGCTAGCTCCTCCCTAGCTCCCTGAATGGCGCTCCTCCTCTCCAAAATGATCCGCTCCGCCTCCTCAATGTCGTGCTCTGCTCGTGTAATAAACCCCTCGAGATGGGATCTGCGGCTCTCTCTAGCTTCGCGATCAACAATCAGCTGATCGCGCCGGGGGCGGAGAACATCCATCTGGGAACAAAGGTCACGATGTCGCGCCTCGAGGGCATCAAGTAGCGTCAGCTCCTGGGCAGACTGATCCGCAGAACTGCTATAGGCAGGATAGGCAATAGATAGGTCAGAGATGAGCTCTGAGAATCCAAGGAAGTCAGCATCCTCAGCAAATGCAGGAACTGCAGCAACATCATCTAGCAGGCGATCTAGACTAGAAACCACCTCGGTGGAAAGGAGATCGGTATGGGTGGACAAGAGGCGGTCGAACGCCTCGCACGACGAACTAATAACTCCATCAACCGAGCCGGGTACCTGAGGACCAGAAGTCAAGGAGGTCACCGGAATCGGGAGAGGAACCGCGGGTACCTGAAGGTAACTTCACATAAGTACATGCGAAGAAAATCTTATAACCGTGCAAGCTGAAATGAGACGTACCAGAGGAGGCAGCACAACCGCATCAGCCGAAGTAATAGGCGCAACAGTAGTAGGGCTACCCGCCTGATCTAGGGGAGTCTGGAAAGGGAGATAGTTAGAACATGTCCTTCAGGAAGAAAACAAGAGGTGACATAAATCAGTAAAGAATACCTGAAGAGTCGCCGAAGGGTCAGTCTGAATAGCCTCGGAGACGCGGTCTGCAGTCTGAATAGTATCTGCAGGAAGCTGGAGGGCGAAGATTCTCAAAGCACCTAGTTTATTCAAAATATGAATAGGTGAAGACGCAACTCAAAAATACCTGAGAGGCCAACGTGTGGTCAGCTAAGCCAATTGCATCATTTGTCCTAGGGGGATGTGGATCCATCTGCACCAACCAAGATAAATGTTGTTATAATATCCGAAGCAAAAAAGAGTAAAAATCTAAAGTAGAGAAACATACCTGATCAGCAACAGTAGTCATAGAATCATCAGTGCCAGTCACCGTGGCACTAGTCTGATACCTAGGATCATCATGGCCATGAAGAATGATGTAGTCGGCACGGGCTAACATCTTCTCCGTAGACTCAGAAGATCTGCCTAAAGAAGAAGAATACCAGGCATCGACGGCCACGGGAACGTCATCAATAGGGTCATCCGCCTGGCCGCAATCATCTGCAGTCTCTGCAGGATCATCAGACTCATCCTCCTCATGCTCGTCGTCGTCCATGTCACCCGCATGACCCTCCTCACCAGAATGTGCCTCCTCGTCGCTATAACTCGTCTCCTCCTCGTCCGAACTAGAACGCCCGACGTCCTCGTCACTCCCATCACTAACTGCCTCGTCACTCGTCCCATCATCAGCTGTGGACAGAAGAACAACGTTTAAGTACCTGCGTAAGATAGGCAGTATGAATAGAAGAATAGAGTCTGACGTACCTCTTCGGCGCTTACGGGAAGAAGAAGTGGCCACAGTACTGGATCGCTGAGAGGAGGAATCACGCAGCGGACCTCCAAAACGGGACGTAAGCTCATTATGTAACGGCAAAATAGAAGTGATATAGGGCGTCCACCACGCCATAAAACCGGCAGCAAGCGACCACGTAGGAGTAAAAGGCAAATAACTGGAATGCGTCAAACGGGACAAGGAAGCCAATATCGCCTTAATCGCAGCATCAGTAAGTGTCAATCTCGCGTCACGGCTGAAAGGGGCAGGCCATATCACTGGGCGAGGAAGCCCGAGATGGCAACCGAACTGACGAGCTAATAACTGAGGACAGTACGGCTCAGCTGTATGAGGATGAAGCCCGCTCAAGAGCATATGAGGCTTCATACTGATATTCCAAGTGTTCTCTCCGTAAAGGCCGTGCGGCCGATCGGGCCTACATAAAAGAATGGAGAGCAATCGGCCAATGGGGGCATACACGTAGAGGTCATGATAGGATGGCCGATAATGATAACACCAACGGATGATCCTCAGACCATCCCATCGTAGGAGAGTGTCTCTGCTAATCCTCACCGAATCAGCGGCCAATATCCTACCCAGCGGAAGACCATCTGTCACATCCCTCGGACCAGGGCGAGATACACGGACGAACAGCTGGGGAAAGTACAACTGGACCCATAACTGCAAAAACCAGAATGGTCCGAAAGCCGTGGTAGCAGGATCCCGTCCGCTAGCTAACATGCCGGACGCCTTGGCCATGCCACTGAATAGGGTGCCAAGGAAGTAGGAGCCCGTAGCTCGAGACTCCGGACTCATAATAGCTAGAACGAGAGGGAGGGCAGTGCGCAAAACGGTACGAGCACTAGTGCATATGATGAATCGGCTAAACCACATCAAGAGGAAAGCCACATGCTCATCCCGTGTAGTGGCAGAATCTAATGTAGTCATATTATGGTCAATATATGGCGCATATCGTCTGGCAAACTTGCCCGGAGGACAAATGGATGAACCAAGTGCGGAATCATCAACACCCGAATGTGTAAGCTCGGCTCCATCTATGCGAAGTCCTGTGATCATCGCGACATCGAGAAGAGTAGGACCAATGAAGCCGCAAGGGAACTGGAAAGCGTTGACCGAAGAATTCCAAAAACCCATCAGATAATAGATCAAACGGTGATGTACTACTATTGGCCTGGTAGAAAGTGTGATAGCCTCCTCAATACCCCAAGCAGCCCACTCAGGAGCACGACCACTCATCCTCTCCATCCATGCAATGTACTTACCCAAATTACTGTCATCATCAGCATTGACCCTCGAGTGGGAAGAGGTAAGGCCACTCCGGTGAGATCGAATGGCCTTAGTCTGAGACACGAAGGCAGTCGTAAATGAAGCTTTAGTAATCGGAAGACGGCATGATAAAAAATCCTTGGCTACATCCGCGTGCGCAGTCGTGCTATGAAACGGCCGCAAAAAAGGCTCCGACTCACGACGATCAGCAGCGGGAAACTCGTCATCAGAATCCGGAATAAGCGGACTCTGTAAAGCAAACAACCGGGATTAAACGACGAAGACAAAGGCCACCTTAAAATAGAGGATAAAGCAAAATGAACCTGAGTCGTGGGGGAAGCCGAAGTGGCGGCCTGGAAGGGGTTTTGGACGCTCGCAGTGGCGGTCTGATTGTTTAAGGAAGGGACGGATCTGGCAACATCCTATATCACGAAGGTTTAGAGGTGAGCCACTATGAGGTAAACCTGGTGAACCTAGACAAGCTCGTTGAACCTAAGGAAAGAGTTCAAAACCTGAAAAGCCATGCCACGAGACGACGAAGCTGCAAACCCTGTCAAGGGAGTGGCGGCCAGGGCGGATGAAATGGCGGCCTGAATTGATGGGACTGGAAGCCCCTGAGTGGCGGCCGATGATGATCCGGATAAATGGTGAGTGGCGGCCTGAGCCAAGGGAGTGGCGGCCGGAGTGGTGTCGTCTACTAGATCCTATCATGAGCAACATATGGGATAACTAAGGAGGTGACACTAGGTTAGCTAAGTCCTATGTCATGTCATGGTAGGCTATGTTCTCTAAATCCTATGTCGACATCATGAAAGGCAATAACAAGAAATAACTAGTCTAGCTAGAATCATCTCTATGTCGAAGTCATGCAATGACAAAACAAGGTGGAGACAAGTTTAGCTTGAATTCATGTTATCAGACATACATGTCAAAAGCACGAAATCACTATACATGCACGAATTCAACAAGATCAACCGGAACAAGTCTAGCAGGAAATTCAGTTTCACATCTACATGTATTTCAGAAATGCCAAAATCTTAACACATGTGATAGACCTCCACCAAAACATCAAGACAAGAGAGCATGAGGAACTTACCTCATCCATGATGAGGATGGCGGCCTCGGCCCCTGGCGGCGGTGGCGGCCTGGGCTCCTGGTGGCGGTGGCGGCCTCAGCTCCTGGTGGCGGTGGCGGCGTCAACTCCTGGATGGCGGTCCTGGCAAGCGGCGGCCCTGGCGAGCGGCGAGTACGATGGCGGCCCTGGCGAGTGCGACGGCGGCCTCAGTCCTCTCTCGTGATGGCGGCCCGGCGAGCGCGACGGCGGCCCTGGCGAGCGGCGGCCCTGACGCGGCGAGTGCGATGGCGGCGATGCTCGATGGCGGTCCTCCCGAAGACGGCGGCCCTTCCTCTTGGTGGCGGTCCGAGCTGACGGCGGCCCTCCTCCGCGCTGGCGGCGGTCCTCCGCGACGGCGGCCCTGGCAACGCGGGTGCGATGGCGGCCTCGATGCTGATGGCGGTCCTCCCCGAAGACGGCGGCCCTTCCTCTTGGTGGCGGTCCGAGCTGACGGCGGCCCTCCTCCGCGCTGGCGGCGGTCCTCCGCGACGGCGGCCCTGGCAACGCGGGTGCGATGGCGGCCTCGATGCTGATGGCGGTCCTCCCCGAAGACGGCGGCCCTTCCTCTTGGTGGCGGTCCGAGCTGACGGCGGCCCTCCTCCGCGCTGGCGGCGGTCCTCCTCCGCAAGGGCTGACGGCGGCGGTGGCCAAAGAAGAGAGGAGAAGAAAAGAGGAAGAGAGAGAGAATTTTGCAAAAAATGAAGACTTGAAGCTCTTGAAGGGTTTTTATATGGTCAGGGTTTTATCCCTAATGGGCCCTAATGGGCCGAAAATTCCAAAATTAAGCGCGCAAGTTTGTCTTAAAATGCTAATCAGACAAAATGCGCGAGGGGGGCATCTGTTAACATAGCAAAAAAGTAGTAAGCCCAATAAAGTTGTTCATCTAAATTAATTAGCCCAATTGGATAAAATATATCTGGAAGAGGGAAGACGCGTCTCCAAAAGCCCATATCCGGAAGAGGGAGGACATATCTCCAAAAGCCCATATCCGGAAAAGAGAGGACGCGTCTCCAAAAGCCCATGAAAATATATCCGGAAGAGGAAGGCCGCATAGACAGCCCGGACCATGGAGACCATGGAGGCCAAGTACGATGGAGGCCAAGTACGATGGAGGCCAAACAAGATGATGGAGGCCATGGAAGCCTCATGGAGGCCAAACAAGATGATGGAGGCCATGGAGGCCTCATGGAGGCCAAACAAGATGATGGAGGCCATGGAGGCCAATGGAGGCCATGGAGGCCAAGTACAATGGAGGCCAACCAAGATGATGGAGGCCATGGAGACCATGAAGGCAAGTACCATGGAGGCCAACCAAGATGATGGAGGCCATGGAGGCCATGCCATGGAGACCATGGAGGCCAAGTCGATGGAGGCCAACCAAGAAATGGTGGCCCCTAACCATGCCACAAAAGTCGCCTCGTGACGAATGCTGCCTAAACCCGTGTTTCAACAGGAGGTCACCTGTGTCTCAACAGGAAAGCTGCACGGGGAGCTACAGGAGGAGGCCTCCTCCTATAAAAGGAGGGACGGAGGCACTTGAGAGGACACCCTCACACACACCCATCCTCAGAGGATTGGCTTTCAATTCTTTCATTCCTGCAATTTTTCATTCTGCACTTTCAATTCCTGCTTTTTACATTCCTGCCAATTTACCATTCCTTTACAGCTTTGCTTAAATTCTTGTAATTCCCTTAGTAATCTTTGTAATCCTCTTCAAATATTGTCCAATCAAAATTCTCGGTTAACAGGACGTAAAGAAAGACGTGGTTACTGCAAATGTTATTGGTTCTGTAGGGAAGGTTAATCCCACGAACCAACCGAGTTCTTTCCATTTGTTGGGTATGTTGGGCCATTTATGCTGGGTATGACCCATGAATTAGGATAATATTTAAAATATTATCCTTCTCCCACTTTCGAATTCTATTTTATTCAAGTTAACTTTTTGATATTATTTATTATTTAATTTTAATTCAATTTTATTATATATATATATATATGATAAAATAGCCAAGTTTATGATTAGTTGCTTGTTCTTCTTTTTCATTGTTTTTTCTATTTTTTCTTCTTTCTCTTGTTTGCTCACTTTTCAGACTGTTTTACTTTTTTTTTCAAAAAAAAAAGTCAAGTTTAATTCGTTGAATCCATTAAAAAAAAAAAGAAAGAAAAAAATTAATGTTACGCCATCTCATCAACGATTTTTAAAAAAAGTATTGCAAGGAGCCAGGATGTAAGTCATGCAAACTTGAATATTTGCAAATTAGAACTTCGTGCATTATTTAGTTATTACTCCATTTCCAATAAAATGTAAGTATTATTAGTTCTCTCTCTCTTTCTTTTCTTTTCTTTTTAAATTAATTCATGTCCAACACAAATATAATGCATAGTAAAACCAGACGCAGTTGGCCTGATCGGTAAGGAGCTCTAGCAGCTTAAGCAAAGGTCTTAGGTTCGAGCATTTGTGTATGCAGAATTCTACTTTGGAAGAGACAACCCTTCAATGCCTACCAAATCCTCGGGGATTAATCATGAGTCCAAAAAATATATTGCATAGTAAACGTCGTGGAGGAAGTATAAATTCAAATCAATTAGCTAAAATAGTAGTAGTACTAGTATATATATACTCCCTCTATTTTTTTGGTTTTTTTTTAAAATTCTATCCACTTCTTCCTGCACGCAGTCCAATACACGTTTTAAATTATTAATATCTCAAATTATACAACTAAAAATTATAAAAATTTGATATTCTAAAACTACGCGATTAGACGAACCCAACATCATCTCACTTGACTATGTTTTATAGTATTATATAACAGTACTAAAAAGTTTAAGCAAACTTACTCAATAGATAGTATTAACTATGCAAAGAGTAAATGTATTAGAAAACGGGGGAGTAAATATTAAGGTGGAGAGTTTGCCTTGTAAGAGCTGGCAAATGAAAGAGGAGGACAGTATTATTGATGTGTTTTTTGAACAAGGGGCAATTAAAAAAGGTAATAGGGGCGGCCATTTCAAAGTCAACTGACCGTATTAGTTATGAGCTACTATTAATCACTAATGACGCTTAGCATAAGTATTAGGCGTTTGGCATCATCTTTGATTTCTTCACTCTTTTATCATGCACCTTGTCCTTTCGCCCCCAACCTATTTCTACATTATACTACAGTACTACACTAGATATATAATAAATATAATAAATCTCTCTAGTTATATAAAAAAAATCATAAAATCTTTCATATATTTTTTTAAAAGATATAAATTGAAAATAAATTGTAATATTATATTTGGTATTTAGAACATATTTTCTTATCATAAGAATTTAGAATTTCTAATTTTATGTGGAGTACAAATGGTGTTAAATTATTGTTTTCATATGCTTAGTGTGTGTGTATATATATTTTAAAATTTATTTATCCTGTAATTTTGTAACAATAATAATAAAAAATTTTTTAAAAAAATTAAAAAAAAGTACATTACCCGGGCTAGTAGGGCATCTACTTCCTTCCAAAATTGAAAATTACCCTCACAAAGCAACATAAAACTCTTTTGAAGGCTCTCTGTATTCACTCCCAAATATTATCTCTATAACAATTTTTCTTCTTGCTATCGAAATTAGTCATTAATTAAATCATTGGTAACTAAGTAGTTTGTATCATAACCAACAGCAGCAGTTGGCTTGAGTGGATGGGGCTCTAGTCGTTTAAGCAAGGTTTCAGGTTCAAGTCTTGTGTATGCAAAAAACTGCTTTGGGAAATGCGCCCTTAATTGCCGTTGCAGATCCTCGAGGGATTAGTCGTGTGTCCAATATGGCCTGCGGCTACCCGGTTTCACAAAAAAGTAGTTTGTTTCATAAATTTGATCACCATTCTCATTAACCACCTATTTTTAGGGTTTAATTAGTGACCGGATCAACCTCTAAAATGGAAAATCATGTAATTTAATTATGTGATAATTTTGATGAGGAAGTCAATGAATATCATAATTAGTTTAATCCAAGCACGGTCAATAAATTGAAGTTTTTTTGTGTGGGGGAAAGTAAAAGAAAAAGGAACCAAAGGAAAACTAAAAGAAAAGAAAAAGGTTTTCCCCAAAAAAAAAAGAAAAAAAAAAAAAAGGTGCATAGTGCTCCTTTAAATACTTTTTGGATCCCATAATAAAGTCAATTTTCTCTCTTAAACAAATCTAGGTCCTGTATTACACACACTTTAAAATTGGGGACAAATGATTATAAGTATTTATCTAATTTGGTCCCTGCTTATCAACGTTGGGAACCATATTGAAGACTCTGAAATTGAAACTTGAAGGAATCTGGCTTCAGATTTTTAATTTCAATGGAAAATGATACGACACAAGAAAGTTGAGACCGAAATCCAATTCTAGTAAAATGGAGTATTAACTATTAGGTCATATCTCAATCCCAATATATTACTAATTTAAACAATCTTTTGAATTAACATTAAATTGGTGTATATGCACTTTAAATTGGTCTATCTGTATCCACAATATATTACTACTATATTAAACACATACTCCCTCCGTCACGTTCTCGAAACTTTTGGGCATGGTATTTTATGCGGGCATATTTAGTATTTAATGTGGGAGTATATTAGTGTTAAAGTGGGGGGTAAATTAGGAATTTATGTGATGTGATTGTAATGATTTTGAATTTTAAATTGATTTATTTATATGTGATTTGATAGTTGTGTGTTTGAAATTTTAATAAATTTATTTTTTGATGTGATATGATGGAAGTGGGTTTGTAGTTAATTTATTCCAAAAAGGGAATGAGACAATTGGAATGAGTCGGACAAAAAACTAAAAGTGAAACAAAATTAATGGGACGGAGAGAGTATTTTTTGGGTAGCTTCAAACACACCTATTATATGAGAACTTGGAACTACTCTGTCCATTTGAACATTTGGAATATAGAAAACCTTTTGGGCTTTGTTGCTTAAGCTTTCAATCCTTTTAAAAGGTGATATATCATATCCTTCCTCCGTTTTTTCCTTTTTTATTTGCTTTGGGCATTATTCACCAACTCATTTCACTTAAAATTTTATCATAGTTATGCAAGTTAAAATATAATTAAGTGCAATCTTGTTAGATTCGTCTTGTCGTATAGTTTTTAAATATCGAGCTTTTAAAATTTTTACTTGTACTGAACTTGAGTTATTAATGATTTAAAATGTGAATTGGACTGCGCTGCTGAATGAGTCCGTTGTAAATAAATAAAAACAGAGGAAGAATACAACTATCATAGCTCAAAGTCATCTCTGCATTTTCTTCATGTGGAAATACTTACCAAAATACTAATTAAAATTTAGCAATTAATGCCCAAAATATTTTGTATATAGGAGTGATTAATTAACCCTTATCTTGCATTTTTTTTCCTAAACAGCCTGTATAGACTAGGAAAATGGTGGTGAGATCTCATACCACACAAATTACCGTTATCTTGCATTTGGATGGATGGATTTGGGAGGGTATTTAAAAAGCTACTCCACTTGTTTTTGGATTAGTAGAAGGATTTTAGGAAAATCCCCTCCCCTACAGTTTTATACTTCATTTACCTAGAACCGATTTCAAATCCATCCTAAAATGAATCATTTGAAATTTCTCGTCTAAATCCTCTCAAATTCAAATTCATCCATCCAAATGGACTCTTAGGTTATGTTTGAATAAACGGATTTACGAGGATAACGATTTAAAATCCATACCATTTAAAAAAAAAAAAAAAAAAAAAAAAAAAAAATCCTTCCACTCGTCTGTACTTGTAGTTTGAATTTCAAATCACCGCCACCCTTAGATTTTTTCCACAAAACTTAGTAGATTTTAAACTCCTCCTAAAGTGAATAAGTCAAATTATTTCTTCAAATCAAATTCAAATACAACCTTAAAGTTGTCAACCCCTCAAAATATATTTACATATTATATTTATATATACACGCACATTTATTAATAAAACAACCCCTACCACATAATGCATACAGAGTTGACAACACAAAGATGCATACATCGCTATCGCACAAATTTGTAGCGATGTTTCAGAGGGTGTGTACGAGGCACATGATGTATTAATTGTGAGTTGGCTAAAATGTCGTTTCTATTCTGTCAATACTTTGGATGTTTTGTGTAACTTGTGTACTGTGGTCCATCTGTATCTCTTGTTTTGTGACACTTGTGGACTGTGGCCCATCTCTTTTCACTTTAAATTAAAATACTCATTTACACCAAATGGATACTACAAAATTTGGTTCATTTTTATTATTTAAATATTTTGGATGCGACTACGGTGTAGCCAGCAGCAGTAGGTGCAGTTGTGATTGCGGAGCGTGTGTAATGACAATGTTTGATGCTTGTAATATATAAAGTGATGTAGCTTTTGTGTTCAACCCCGCCCTATATACAAGTAATGTGACATTACTTTAATATATCCAGACATCACACATACATATATAATTGCAGTCATCATGTAGAGGCAATGAGACATATCGCATGCATACATCGAACATTTTTGTCCATGTGACAGCTCCGATTGTATATGTGATGTATGAGTATACTAAAATAATGTCTCATTATATGTATATATAGGGTGTTGAGCATGAACTTATGATGGCCCATTGGGTCAACACATCACATGAAAGCTGCCTCCCATCATGGTGCAGCCAAAGCATCTGTCTGTCACCACCCTAACTCTATTGAAATATTTTGTGTTTATTGGTGAACGGTCGGCGGTTACTTTGTTTTCTAAACGAACACATTCTTCACTGAATCGATGCCTTTTTTATATATATATAAATATCTATCCAATGTATTCTAATCAATATCTATCCCTCGACTCCCAACCTGTAGGTTGGTTCGAATCTCCATCCGGCCCCTTATCCATTTCCTTTGTAATTTGTATGACATGGGTCCCACCACCCCTTTCCAGGCATTTAATGACTCATTAAAAAAATCAACATCTCAAACAAAGACATATACTTTCTTTATTTCTCTAGTTCTTGTAGATTTAGATTTAATGTTCTTTCCGTAGTTTTTCAATCTATTTATACAGCCAATATGAAATATACTCTCTCCTTTCTTTTCACCATTGGTGTTTTTGACATTGTTTATAGTTTAACATTGTCTCAAATTTTTATCATAGTTATAAAAGAGAAAGCATAGCCAAGTGAGATTTTCTTAAATTCGTCTAAACTTGTAGTTTTAAAATATCGATTTTTTATAATTTTTAAATATACATAATTTAAATTATTAATATTTAAAATTATGTATCCATATACGTGTTTCTGATACCAAGATTGCATTTTTAAAACGCAAGGGGGAGTAATAAGGACAATGATCGGCACTGCCACGTGCTACATCACATCAGGGCATCTCCAACAATACTCTCCTACTTTTTCCTAACTCTCCTACTTTTTCCTTCCACATCAGTTTCTCTCTCTGCCACATCATCCAGCACTTCATTCCATTTTTTTATCTCCAACTGTAATGACCCGATTTAATTAACTCATAATTAATTTAATTTAGTTATGGTTAATTAACAAAAGACTTGGTATGTGGATTATTTTGTAGGTGAATGAAGATTTAAGTGGAGGAATATGTGAGTTCAACTCACAAGATAATAAGAGTCAAGTGCTCAAATGGGTGCAATGTGGTCAAGACAAGTGGTGTAACCCTTTTAACCCACATTCCGACCCGACCCGAGACCCATGACCCGACCCGGGTTCCCTTGGAGTGTTAAAAATCATATTTTTGGGTTGGGAACCCATTTCACTCCAAAAACCCACCCCATTCCCGTCACTATGCAAGAGCCAAATTGGGGATCTTCAAGCTCTTGAGAAATTGGAGATTTTAGGGCCAAATCAAGTGGGGAATTCATAGTATAACATGAGGTAAGTAATTTCCACTATCTATTTCATGTTTTAGTGAAGTTTGAAGTGGATTTTGGAGGGTGTTATGATGGTGGCGGGATTGAAGGGTTTGGGTTGGAATTTTTGTAGATTTGCTTGGTATTGGTGTTGAATCTTTGTTTGGAGCTTAAAGTAGTGAAGAAGGAGCTTGAGGCTTGGAATTGTAGATTGGAAGCTTGGAGGTTGAGGAGAGGAGCTTGGAGACTCGTCTACATCCAAGGCAAGGGATTTTATTGCTTAAATTACGTGTTTGGGGGGTATTTGGGGTCGGATTCCGGCGAAATCGCCGGAAAAACCGATTGAAAAATCGGAGAAGACGATGAACAGTAACTGCTACAGTACTGCTACAGTACTGCTACAGTAACTGTACAGTAGTTACCGCGGTAACTCGCGTAGTTACCGCAGTAATTCGCCACAGTATTTACCACGGTAATTTGAACAGTAATTACCACGGTAATTTGAACAGTAACTACCACAGTAACTTGTACAGTAGTTACCGCAGTAACTCACTACAGTAGTTACCGCAGTAACTCGCTACAGTAGTTACCGCAGTAACTTGCTACAGTAATTGCTACAGTAATCGCTACAGTACTGGGCTGCGTATGTCACGCGTTTTACGCGCGCGGGCGCGCAGGAAGGCCCTGTTTGGCCCATTTTTGTGCAATTTTGATTCTATATTAATGTTTTCTTTGCACCAATTATTATTATGACTTCCCCAAATATTATTGGTAAACCGTGGGTTAATCAATTGGCCCGTGGGGGTTGTTGAATTGCTTAGGGGAAACTGTTGAATTATTATATCATTAATGCTTTAGCCTAGAGGGCTATATATTGAATTTCTTATATGTTGAGAAGCATGCGAACCTAGTGTGTAGGTGCTTGAATATCACTGTATTTTCATATGCATGTTATTGCAGTGGAATTGACGATTATTAACCCGATGGGTTGTTATAATGTTTATGATTGATCGGGCAGCCTTTACCGGTGTTGTTGAGTCCCGATGACCATGCGGGGTGGATTATTGGTTGTTATTCATGTTGGCCCTTTTGGGCTGGTTATTATAATGCATGGTATTGCATTATGGATGGATGGACATATTGGAAATGTCTGATCGGGCAGCCTTTACCGGTGTTGTTGAGTCCCGATGGCCCTGCGGGGTGATTATTAGGCTGTGATGCCTGTGATTTGGCTGTGATGCCTGTGATTATTAGGCTGTTATGCCTGTGATTTGGCTGTTATGCCTGTGATTGGGCTGTGATGCCTGTGGTCCCTGCGGGGATGGTGTATGTTACCCTGTAACGGGTTGGAGTTGATGATATCCTCACCCGTGGGTTCATACCGCCCGGGTTTAGGTTGCCGGCTAGGCATAATCATTTGCATTTGCATATAGGGTAGATAGGTGTATGTTAGGCCATGCATCACGTGCATAAATTGTATGATCGTGGTTGAAGCACCGGTATGGGACGGTGTGATGATTTATTTATGTCAATTGTATGATCGTGGTTGAAGCACCGGTATGGGACGGTGTGGTGTTTAACTGCTTTATTTATATTCTGCCATTATTAATATGTTTATTTATTACCTATTTTTACTACCTTGAGATTTGGTTCTGTTTTCCCTTACTCCCCGACACGTAGCCTTGCTCAGTACGTTGTACTGACCCCCTTTGCTTTTGTCTGTTTTATAGATCCTGCTGGAGGCGCTGGAGTATGATTTGGGTTTGGGGTATTGAGAGATCACATAGATAGG